>CM062804.1:1493675337-1494035452 GCA_031772625.1 Pinus tabuliformis | reverse complement strand
AATATTTTAATTTGAGAGTGATTGAGGCACTATAGGCAGTTTTTTGAGACAATTTGCTTCCAAAGTTTGCAAGGTGGACACTCTCATTTGCTTCAGGAATGGTTGTGAAGGTTGATGTACTCCATATTTAAATAAAAACATATCTTTTTGGCGGTGATTGTGTCCTAGATCTGCCAAAAATTGAATAAGGGGATCTTAGGTACACCATGTGTATGTTTGTGATGGCGCATGATTCTTGATATTGTTTTTGTTTTGTGTCTATTTTTGACACTAACCTTCATGTGGTATCTTTGTAATATGGTACACATGTAGCACACAAAATATTAGTGAATTGCATGCACATAATCAATTCCATTCAAGCTTATGTAATCAAGCAAACTACAAGCAATCAAGAACCAACATAATCAAGTTTTCAAAGACATTTCTACATCAACATCCAATCAAGCAGTCATCTACATCAACAATTTTTGCAGCAATTCAACAACAATTTTTTGGAAATTGCACTTGCACCATTTTTTTTAATATGCTCAATACAAAACTGTAACTTGCAAATCATAATTTGTAAGTTGGATTGTAATCAAAGTAAAATTAAGTTGAATTGTAAGGGTGCATTCTCGGTTGAAATTGACACCCACGCTTGGAATTGATAGGGAATCAATTAAACCAAGTGCATCCATTGCTTTTTAACTAAGTCATTCAAATCATTGTAAGCATTTCTCTTGGGTGCATTTTCGATAGTATTCGACACCCTTCTTTTGATCACTCAAGAGTGTGAGTTCAAGCAAGTGCAAAGTTCACAACATCAAGTGAGCCTGAAACTGATCGAGTTCAACATTAACGAAAATAAATATTCAACCAACAATCAAACCTGTTCATATCTACAACAAGCAAGCGCGAGTTCAAGAAAGAAAGATCAAGCATTCAAGAAAGTGAGTTCTAAAAATCCAACAAATATTAAAAGAAAGCAAGTGTGAGTTCCAACAAGTTCACATGGAAAAAAGAATTCAGTTGTTAAAGATTCTTAACAATTTGATCCTCTCAACTGCTGAAGACATGGTACAAATCAGCAAATAAACTCTTGTTGATATTTCAATGAATCTACAACAAGCACATGAAACAATTGAGTTCCTTCAACTGGAGTCACAACTTCAAAGAGATGAGTTGCAACAGAAGAGTGATGTTTCCAAGTCTTTCATCCATACAAATGAAGATAAAGATGTTGATTCCAAGTCACTGATCCAACCAACTTCAAGTGTCGAAGTGGTCCCTGATCCAGTTCAACTTTCTTCCAAACCAATCATCAAGCCATGGGAAGAACTTCAAAGTAACAAAAATCGACGAGGATTAGGATATGACAAAGATGAAAACAACTTGCATATCCCCGATTATTCTAAGCTAATCAAGTTCATCAGTGCAGGGTTTTCTTGATCAAATAACATCAACAAGCCATGAGAAAGTTGCAGACAAATAGACATGTGCACAAATTGAATTTGCAGTCAAACTAGATTTCCTTCATTGTCAAAGAATCGATCATCTAGAAGATCAGTGTTTTGATCTCCATCCTTGTCACCATTGTGGCAAGTCAAATCATTCATCAACACAATGTAGCAAACAACAACAATCAAGCATATTGAAGATCGATTATTCATGGATTGATCCTTGGGAATGGTCATCCACAGTCAGAAGATTGTATAAGTTTTACAATCGAATTCACTCACACATATTGCAGCCAACAGTAAAAATGAAGATGGTACTCTCGTGCAGTTGAATAGGGGAGTACACCAGTGAAACACTCCTACACCTAAAGGGGGGGAGTTCAAAAATAATTTGAAGAAGATTGTCTCTCCTTTCAGCTGACAAGGGGGGAAAATGTCAATGAAATTGACAGTGGTTGTCAGACTGAAAGTCTCGACAACATCAGCGAAGCATCCAGTGGGCATTTTCATCAACGAGTGAGCATCAACAAAATTCGACAGTGGGCGATCGATAACAAAGTCATTTGTGAGTAGTTTTCAAACACAGGTAAAGCAACAATGAGTTGTTTTTTAGCCAGTGGGCGATCATCATCAACAAATACGTGAGTGGGAATTCATCATATTTTGTCAGTGGACACAGGATGTTGATTTCAAACAAAGGGCAGTTGGATCCTTTTGCAACGTGGCACGTGATGGAGTTGTCAAGAAACATTCAGAGATGAATCAGACATGTGGTTGATTCATGTTCTCTTCAGATTTGAGTTTTTTCAGCATTCAGCTTTGGTGGTTTTTTTCAAGCAAATGTTTTTTGAGGATCAACAGTTTTAGCATGAGAACTTGGAAGATGGTTCCTGGTTCTTAATTTGGACTTATTATTGAGGGGGGGAATGTTACCCTCACTCTCACATTAAAAACAATTCTAAGTCAAAATAAATAAATTAATTAAAATCATGAAAGTTAGGATTTAATCCTACCTTTCTAGATTGAGTTTATTCCTCATGGTTAGGAGATAGTTTAGGCTTAGTTGGTTGAGAGATTCTCTCCAACTAGTTAGGCTCCTAGATTAGTGTGTTGTTGAGATATTTTCTCAACCATAGTGTCCAAGATAGACATACTATCTTGAGACCAACTTCCTCCTATATTTATTTGTACTATTATCATTCTTTGTACATTGGATTGATTAATAATGAGAATGTGAGGAATGTTGTAAGGTTGAGGCCCTTTTCACCATGTCTGGTTTTTCTATATGTCTGATATTTATTTTATGAGTGTGAGTGTGTTATTATTAGGTTGTTTAGTTTTCTTCATGAAACCATCAGATAATTCAATTGTATTTCCATGGATCGAACATGCACCAACCCATGAAAATTCGTATCTTTCTTGAATCAAGACGTTGGTTGGTTTTTGGGTCAATAAATGACCCCACAATTATTTTATATTCAATTCTTTAATTTTTTCTTTAATAATAGTAGTGGAGGAAAATTCTCTCATCCTCGCCTTATATTTAGTGATATTGGTTAATTTACCTTCGGTGCGATTAATGGAGGAAACTATACTGGTAAAGGATGTAGCTAATGAGATTTGTGATGGTCTCCTTATGTTCTTGAGTTCTTCAATCAATATTCTTAATTCATTCAAATCATTTGTAATTTAGGTTTTTGGAATGTGATTTTCCATTGGGTTTATATTTTATTGCAAGTATTTTGTGCAGTAGTTTTTTTACTGTTTAAGGTTTTCATCCATAGCTATTTTGATTAAATTAATATTAAAAAAAACAACAACAAACAACAACATTTCTTTAATTTTTAATTTTTTACATTTAAAAAATAACAAAAGAACAAAGAAAGTTAAAAAACATACCTCCATTGGGGAGGTAGGTTTTAGCTAACAAATTCACATGCATTTTGATTGCAAGTCGCTTGAGTTTTGAGGGGTCTGTAGGTAATAATAAAGCCTCAGGCCCTTTTTGTATGATAAAGAAATGTTCATGCACTTTTAAATGTATGTGCACATTCTAGAAATGCATATGTTTTTTGTGTTTTGTTTCCACCTCTTTTAGCCAATGTGGAGGTTCAACAAGCAGTAAACCTAAAATAACATGAATGCATGCACACTACTTAGGAATTCATGTGCATTCCTAAAATCTAATACTAATGCAATCCTGTTGCACCAAAATTGGATGCCATATTCATGAAAACACTTATATACATCTTCCACATTTTGTGACATTTTATTTTATTATGTTAGTGTATTAAGGAGATGTATGCATTTTTTTATTCACTCACAAGAATGATTCATGCATAGCTACTACTATATATTTTTATGGCATAGATGCTTCGTTACTCTCGTTTTATCACGATTCTACTACAATTATTTTGTCATGGTGTTCCTACTCTAGTGATGTCATGATGTGGTTGAAATTTGCTATTTCTTGTGAATTTGAAGGATACAATTATCTTCTTTAATATCGGTTCCATTGACCACAACAACTACGATAATCCAAGCATGTGATCAAATGGTATAATTTATTTGAGTTTTTATTCGATGGGAGGAAGTTGGAGTCATTATGAGAATGATCGTTGCAAGGGTATTGTTTTGTAATATCTTATGTAGGAAAGACATAATCAAGGAAACTAATGCATCACCTTCATTGTTTTAATATGGATGTTTGTAACTTATTTCTTAATTGGCCGTTAGATAGAATGGCTTGAGAATTAATAGATTATCAAGCTTATTCTTAGCATATTTTTCTAACATAGATAGTTGAGAAAACATTCAAAAACTAAGTCCTCTTCATAAAAGGGGAGGCAAAAAAGGAATGATTATCTTGTATTTTGATATATTTCTCTAATTACTATACACACACATGTCTCTTATGGTTTAGAATATATGTGCATGGAAAAGGTTTATTTCATAGATTTTGAAGGAACCCTACAACACTCTAGAGAGGTAGGGCCCACTTCTTAAAGTAGGTGCTAAATTAACTATCATAGGTATATTTATATTTATTTTTAATAATTTAAGCTAATTAATTTGATTTAATTAGCCATTGAATTGTGTGGTTTGTTGCAATTACAACCTGTTTAATTGTTGCATTATTTTTTTTGTCAATTCTATTGTTTAATTTCAATATAGGCACCACACATAGTTGTAGCTCTTGATTTTGTGATGAAATGTTTAATTTTAGTATAAACAAGAAGACATAGTTGTATCTCTTGATCCCTTGTTAAGTGTCTTAATTTCAGTGCAAATAAGAGATCGTCATAGTTCTTGACCCCTTGTTGAATACATTTTCTTTTCTTTACCACATTTCACATTAGAGAAATAATGTTTGAAGGGAACTTATAGCCTACGTATACTTTGCATGATAACATTGAAATAACAAGAAATCTCCTAATTTCGTAAACTGAATTGTTTCATAAGGTAATATTTTTAAAACAATAATTAATCAGCCTAATAAATGTCGGGAAAAACATCACTTTCTAAATTCTTTATTGTACAAAACCATACATTGTTATCATATTTATATATATGGATAAAATAACATTAAATTAATAACACAACCCTCATCCCTCTTTATATCTAGATATTATCATCATCCCTCTCTTAATATAAGAAAATCAATATAATATATTAACTCATCCTATATCAATTTTCCCTCTTTGTTAAAAATTCATGTATATATAATTATATAAAAATTCTTTATCTACTATCGCACACAATACATAATAATGCTCCACAACCATCTCTTTAAAATACCTATCCAAAACTCACTTTACACAAAATCCTCACTTCATTATTGATAAAAATTATTTGACTTTATTTAGTTAGAATATATTTTAATTTTAATAAAAAGTATTCTCTATATATTATATATCTATCATGAATCATATTCAGAGAGTTCTCCTCAAACATATGCCAAAATTCAATATAATTATTTATCCTCACTACTTTGTTCAAAAATTCGCACCTAAAAATTAGAAAAAAATAATACTATGACTACATTCCATAGATATGAACTTGATGTTTCATATCTTGCATTGGGGACAACGCTTAAAACCCTTTATATATCTGTATACCTTTGTGGAAATTAAATCCCTTAAAGCTTTGAGCTCTTAGTGTTTCATATTTTTACATGTAATATTTCAACAAATTTTTTACTTTATTTATTTATTATGATTTAAGAATCTCAAGGTTTTGCAGTTGACCTAATTTATACGTTAATTATTCTTCGGAAAATTTTATAAGTGAAGTAGTAGTAGTCATTTTTAATATTGGTAATACAATGGCTAATTTCACGGAGAAGAGCTTACCCAAATGCTTGTTTTTCAAGAAACTTTACTTTATGAGATTCTTATTATTCAATTGTCCATCCATTCATATCAATAATAGAAGATTAATATTAAACATTAACTATTTGATATTGGACATTATTATCAGTTGAATTTTTATCATATAATGGTTTAGATTTTCGACTCGAATTAACGGTGTTTAGATTAAGAAATGACATAGTTTTCTCTTACACTTCAACAAACGATGATTACAGTCATAGCAATTAAATGTACAATAATCAAACATATTGTATTTCAAGATTATGCTCATCCAGCTAATCTAATCTGATGATAACGACACTCTTTCAAATGGAGAATCTTAAATTATGCCTAAGAATTTGTCTACCTACCACATTAAATCTTTAAATTGATAGAGAGTAATAAATTTCAACTTTATATTACATTTTAACCTGTTTTAATATGTTAGAGTATACATTGCATTATAAAAAATATAATTTAATTAAAGTAGTTATATAAATTAAATGGTTAATAAAGATAAATTTGCAATAAGTATTAAAATATTTATTTCATAAAATTTTAGTAATTACTAAAATTAAAATAATTATATAAAAATTAATTATATTATAAATTTGTTTAAATTATATTTATTATTATTAATGAGAAAAACAATTAATATATAAAACTTGTAACAAAAATATTAACTGTGGAGATTTTTTTCTATTTTATTATAGATATTCTTAATTTGTAATAGGTTTTATTACGATACTATGACTTATCAATACCATATACATAAAAAATTATAATTTAATTTAGATGATATTTAAGCTTTATTACAATACCATGGATTATCAATACCATATCCATAAAAAATTATAACTCATTTTAGATGATATTTATTTATTTGCATTTTTTTATATAATTAATTAATTTAATTTAAAGGGAAAAACAAAGGCATGACTACTTTAGAAATAAATTTTAGATATTGATTTGTGTATACTACTAAGAATATTTTATGGAATTTAAATCCCTATCATCCATGTAATATTTATTGATAATTAAATATTAATTGTGGAAGCTATATTCCAAAATAAGCATGTTTATCGGCAGAGTTATTAATTATTATTAGGTATGCTAGAGATTTAACCTCTATGGAATGTGTGGAATAGTCATAATAGTATTGGGAGATTAAGAGTTAAGATTTATCTCCAAGTTAGTTATACTCTTTTCATTAATTTATCTTAAATTAATTAATTAAATTAAATATCATATCAACATGTATCGTATTGAGCATGTGGTATTGATAAGTCATATTATTATAATAAGAATTAATTATGAATTAAGAATATACATGGTAAAATAAAGTGAATCTCCATATTTAAAAAAACAATTATATATATATATATATTTTTTTAAAAAAAAGATATATTTTAATTTTTTTTTAAATTATTAATATTCATATATAAACAATGTGCGATTTTTTTAATAAAATAAATGTTTTAATTTTTATAATAAATTAATACTTATAAATTTTTCGAACCATTTAATATATATAGTTAATAAAATATTTAAAATTAAAAAAAAAAACATAAAAAAAATGCAAATCATTTATTTTGTTGAAAATTTAATCTATTATATTAGAAATTCAAATTACAGCTTTGCAATCGTAGCCTCGTCGGAGCCCTTCTTTATTCATTTAATCTGTGTGAAATTTAATCTTATTATATTAGAAATTCAAATTACTACTTTGAAGTCGTCAACTAGTCGGAGCCTTTCTTTTTCCAAGGCCAATTTTAGTTTCACACATCAGTCTATCTAAAATAGAAAATAGTTTTGACAATGCACGTGTTTGAAAATAACTTAGAAAATAGTTTTTGGGTTTCATTTTAATTATGAGAAGTCAGGCTTTTTTTTAATGGGTTTTTAGTGACTTCTTCTTCTGTGCTTCTTTGACCCGTTGTTAGTCATTTTCTCTATATTATTCTTATTGATTTTTTCTATGTTTTTTTTATTGGTTTTTAGTTATTTCCTCTCTATTTCTTTGAGATGGTGTTAGTCATTTTTTCTCCACTTGTTTAGTTCGTTCTTAGTGATTTTCTCTCCGCTTCTTTGATCGGGTCTGGTGTTGGTCTGATTAATGATTTCCTCTCTGCTTCTTTGGTTTCTACCATCTATAAAGTTTTTTTCATCTGAAGAGAAGGAAGGCACGCTTAAAATTGTGAAGATGGCTGCAGTTTACATGACATCCTTCAAGCTCTTCGTTTTCGTGATTTTCTTGTTAGTGATTATCGCATTGAATGCGAGTGATGGAGTATCAGTCGAAGCAAATTTGTGCGATAAATACTGTGAAATACAAAAAATTGATGAAGTCATGAAGATGTTAATGTCTTACGGTAAGATTCCAGGAGCTCAGTTGGCCATGACGAAAGGAGGAGAAGTCAAATATTTTAAAGCTTTTGGAGTGGCTAATCACGACACGGGTGAGCTACTTACGACACACCACATTATCATGAGATATAATAGCATCTCCAAATTCATCACAAGAGTTGCCATTCTCCAGCTTCCCAATTATCTAACCTGGTTTCTGTGTTCAAATTTATGAATATTTTCAAAATCTGCGGATAGCTCGTATAAATTTCAATGTTTGCGTAGGAAGGGCGGCTGAGTCTGGAGGACAAGCCCTTTCGTTTTCTGGAGAATCTGGATCCTCCCAGAGGCGCCACTGTGGACCAATGGCTATTCAATGTTACAGTACAACAAATGTTGCAGCATACGGGAGGTTGGAACAAAACGTTTTCAAATGTGAAAGTTGCAATACTCCCAACAGCGCTGTATGCGTCACAATCTGTGGGTCACCCTGCTCCTCCCACAGTTTATGATTGCATTCGCTACATGAAGAGCATACCTCTGGGTTTCGATCAGGGGTCCGCCATGGAATACGCAGATATTGGATATTCGGTCCTTGGAAAAGTTATTGAGAAAGTTAGCGGAACGAGTTACGCGGATTACATGCGTCAACACATATTCAAGCCATTAGGTCTGACGAAGATGAAACTAGCACAATCACAGGTGGAACATCTGGCACATAATGATGTTCACTATTATGGATTTGATGGTGACCAAGACCTATGACTGCTCTCCATATTTCCCGGGCAAGGTTTTGTGAACGCTAGCTACCGTATCGTGGATTATAGAAACTTGGATTCAGCGGCAGGGTTGGTAGGAAATGCTGGTGATGCTGTTAGATTCGTAGATCATGTTGATGGGCTACGGGAGCCTGCAATTGTAAACAAGTGCTGCATGCAGCAGGTAGTCCTTGCCAAGGTCTGTCACAACAACACAATACAAACTCTCTGTGCAATATGTCTACACACTCAATATAATTATCCTATGTCTAATTATTTTAGTAATTCATGCTCATAAGTTCACTCTATTACTGAGCATATTAAGAGATCATAGAACTGTTTGGTTTGAACCAAGTGCCCATCACTTATTCTGTAGCTTGTGCCAGAAAAAGTTTTTTGTAGATCAATGTAGTTATGTCCAAAATAAATCTTGAATAAAGAAAACAAAGTGCCTAGCTTTCTGCTTCGCTAAAAAACTGCCTTCCTCGAACAAACTTGCTACCTTCCCTGAAAGATCTTGCTGTCTGCACAGTCCAATGCACCTGAAAGATCTTGCTGTCTGCACAGTCCAATGCACACTCTTATGTTAACATCATGGTCAATTGAAACCCTAACGGTTAAGCCATTTGCAATAACCCATGGTCAGTGAGCGATCTGCCAATACTTGTATCACATGCAGCTTGAGATCTAGAGTTGTTGTAACTGCTCTGTATAGTTGGTAATGCTCTTAGGTGATCAATTCTCAGGGAGCAACAATTTCTACTTCCTCTAAAAATAACAGAAAGAAGTGAAAAATACAATGAAAGTCTATAGACAACCTGTTCCTTTTCGATTCGCCATGAACCACTGGGTGCTGAGCTGCCGTATTTGCATTACTCTCAAATGTGTCGTTCAAATTTAAATTAACTATTGTTTGAATATTCCTCTACAACCTAATTCTAATTATTATTTTTTTGAATATCCCCTACAACCCAATTCTAACAGGCTGGAAAACCAAAAAACAAAAAATAGTTTAGTTTCTCACCTGTAAAGAGGGACCGAATGATACAGGAATGGGCTCAGTATCAACCCACTCTCCTTCCTTTGTTTAGATCTGGAGGCCACCCACATCATTTTCGTAGAGAATGATAACGCAACCTAGATCTGTATGAGCTTTGTAGAAAATCTCCTCAGCAAATCAGGCTTCGGTTACAATACCAATTCATGCATAGAAACTTGTCAAAGGTCACTGATTCACCCACGTCCACACCCAAACTGTACATAATATGTTTCAACATTCTTTTCAACGTTCTATGTGATAGGGCTTTCATCTTGGACATGTATTTATGGATAGTCTCTCTGCAAGACATGATAAAAACTATACTATCAAATAATTATTCTGGATATGTGTGACTTCATGGGTAGAGGTTTTAATTTTTCATAACCATCTTGAGAAAAAAATATAAACATACTGAGATTTCTGGTCAAATCTTGGAAGCTGATACTTGTCGACTCCTTGGTTGATAATATGGAAGAAGCCCAATTCGCTGCAAACTCTCTCAGTTTCTCAAAGCTCCATCTATTCATCGTTGCTTCTTCCATATCACTGCATAGAGTTGCCGGCCTCAGCTTTGAAGGAAGGATACCCGCAAGAATTGAAAAATTGCCGCCGAAAATGGATGATTTAAATTCATTTAAGGGGGAGTTGGAGATTGGAAAGGGACCGGAACCTGTCACCCGCAACATTAGCTTGACAATTAACTCGATGTACACCGGCACTTACCCAACTCGGAAAATTTTCTAAAACTTTTTGGGCACGAAATTGGATAGATTATTAAGGGAGACCATGAAGGAGATGGAGGGGCTATTTTGCCACGTCGAGGCGGTCGAGCTAAGTGCAATCAAGATAAGCTCGACGGTTACAGCAACATTCAGGATGCAAGGAGAGATATGCATGAAAGAAAAGGAAGATATCAAGTCAGGAAGCTCCGCTTCCGAGGTTCAATTGTGATTAGGGACAAACAATCTATTCATAGTACCAAATTCCACGTCTGCTCCATAATTGAAAAAATATCGCGAGAGAGAAATGATTTTACATTCTCGTATTTGAATTTTGAACTCGATAAGGGAATGGCAAGGTACTAGCAACTCTCTTCATGACTGGTCGAAAGATTCATTCTTCAAAGGCCATTGAAGGACACTGTGCACTGTATTTTAAAAATTCGTGCCCTCAAACTAACACCCATTCTATTCCACTTCAACGTTTCTGAATTATAACCCTCGCGATTAAATTGTTTCTGAATGATCAGTCTACCATCGATCCAGATGATTGATTGAAGGAGGATCCATAGCATCAATGAGACATACGCATATATGAATTCAATTGACCCGCTCGAATGAATTGAATGGACATGCATGAAACTGTTACCAAAAAAAAAAAAAATTGGAAAAAGCAACACTCACAATTAGAGTTCTTTTAATCCGGCTGTGGTAAATCAGATTTGTTAAAGAGAGGAAGAATATTCCAATATACATGTCTAAATGTTTTTTTAAGCATTAAATATAATTATATATTTCAAAACACACTTTTAACAATATTACAATTTCTATAATATATATATATATATATATATTATCCTCTCCAATCTATATAAATTTAAATTTATCATTCAAAAGTGTCCGATATCAATCTATATAAGTCATACAAATTATATAATTATAACTATTGGTGGAAAGATTTGATATTTTTTTAATAAATCTAAATTTAAAATGCAATTGATATATTTTTTAAAATACTTCTCTCTTTCATATATATATATTTATATATAACTTAATATATATGGATAAATAATAATTCATGATAAACATTCACCTTGTCATGAGGATGAACAAAATTAGTTGGTTTGAAATGTCGATTCAATCTTTACAATGTGATTAATCCGGAAGACGTTCTCTAAATGATGGATCACAAAGGTCTTAGATCTAATACTAATTAATATTATTTTTTTGTAAATTGAGTCTTTTATATTACTCGTAAATCAAAGATACTTAATTTTTCGAGGCATCTCCCTTAAGAGTATATTTTCAGACTCAAAAACCCTCATATAAGCCCCAATACAAAAATCCTAGTGTATTTGTAAGCAAGCCCAATGCATAGAGCTTAACCCCGCTCTCCATTACATTACCCCTCAACATAGGAGACATAAAATATCCAAATAGATTCGTAGCAGACACTTGATTAAGACATTACCACTCAACTTAAGAGACAGAGAATACCCACATAGACTCGTAGCAAACACTTCATTAAGACAAAAAAAAAACGCTCATAGATCTTAACCTCGCTCTCCATTACATTACTAGTCAACATAGGAGACATAGAATACCTCAATAGACTTGTAAGAGACACTTCCTTAAGACAAACCAAAGAACGCTCTAGATGGTGAAACATTCAAATAACCATCACACATAAAATTACCCCCAGTCACATAATTGCTCGTCTAACCCACAAACTAGCTATGGTTGGCACCAACAACGACTGAAACACAATTACTTGGCACTACATAAACAGACACCAAGACATATACTAGGACAAATGTCTATAAATTCAAAAAAATATAAATAACCATGTGTCTACTCCCAGGCAAGTCATTGTTCCAAGACAAGAAATTCTAAATATATGTGTCTATATGTGGTATTTATAAGCTTGCGCATGATATTGTAACAAAACCTATTTGCAATTTAAGAATCCCAAGGTAAAGTGAGTGTGAATCTCCATAGTTAAGAATTTGTTACATATTTTTTGAAAGGTATATATATGTTTGACTTATATATTATTTCATATACAATTAATAGTAATAACTTAAAATAAAATTATAATTTAATCTATTTTCACGGTATATTTAATCTTAGCAATGTGATATGTATCATGAAGTAAGTGTTTTGGTGTTTGAGGTAAGTACATGTGACCACATCTTTATAGGTCATATTTTAAAATTACATGACATACTCAATTTCATTCTATGAGATTTATGATATATGGACTCATCGATGTAAGATTTTAATATGACTTATGTAAAATACAAGAAACACACTTGAAAATGGATATAAATATATCATCCCCAAACATATGGTGAAAGAGAAGTGGTGAATAAGTTTCTCAACATGTATTCATATTGTTTTGCATTGATTGACAACACTAGTGGAATCAATGGCTACCACTTGTTGAATGGTGTTACATTACCAATTACCATGTCACTAACAAAATCCCCCCACATATGATGTTGTCTATTGCTAAAAAGGTCCTTTAATGGTTACCTATTTACCAATAACTAAGTTTTAGGGAGTGGCTCACTTTTTTTAACTCTAGGACAACCATTCTCTAACAATTAAGGACAATATGGTTTCACATCAAAATAGAATCAAACAACAAAAAGATCAATATTACCTCACAGGTGTTTTTAAATAAAATAATAAGTGTTCCTTCATCTTTATCCCCATATACATATATCTCTCAAAGACAAAGTCAATGTAACAACCTTGGTGAAAATTCCACGTAACAAAAGATAATAAAAAAACAATAACCACGGATGAATGGGACACTTATTCCAAGCTGAATGGTGTGGATGACATCCTAGTGGGTGATCATTTGGTTGTTTATGGCTAAGGAAATTGGCAAAGGTAATGGCTAAGGCATTGAAGAGCCAAAATATATTTTGGCACATATTATTTATGAAAATAAAGGAAATTAGGAGAAAAGGAAGCTAAAAGGTCACAGGTTGCATGTGAGGAGGAAATTGAAGGAAAATAATGGAAAATGAAGAAAATAAAGGCCTCATTAATAAAAAGGCTTCTGAGGACCAGTGGGTAGGGTGGTCAGTGCATGACTTGGCCACTTTAGATTATTCTATCTCTCTCTCATACTCTTGGACACTTCGAGATTTCTTGGAACACTTTGGAATTGGAGCAAGAAAGGCAAATAAGGCAAGAGGAAGCAAAGATCAAGCAAAGAAAGGTAGAATCAAGTAGCTAAGATAATGATGCACGATTCTCTTTAATAAGACTTAATACTTGTATGCAATGCATGTTAAATACTTTCACGAAGACTCAGATGAATTCTGTTATGTTTAATAAAAACCTAAGTAGATCTATGCAAAGTCTACTCTAGGGTTGTTTTCGGGTGCGCGTAAGTAGATAAATTGACTATTAAGGGTCTGCAAAGACCAATCGTGGACCTTCGCAAAGGTCCAAGGGCTGTTTAGACAGAGTTGCAGTACCAAGCCCTAAGGGCTTATAAATCTGCGTGAAGGCAGATCTAGGGCACTAAAAGACATCACATTGATCTCTGGATGTGGAAACTTGGTTCCAGCATCCCCCCTGCAGCCTGCACTGTGCAGGTCGTTGTCGAAAGGGCCAGTAGTGTAGGGTTTTGTTGGTTAGCACAACTAACTCTAAACCTGGGTCATGACCCCCTAAGCCAACATGAAAGGTCACAGGTTGCATGTGAGGAGGAAAATGAAGAAAATAGAGGTCTCATTAATAAAAAGGCTTATGAGAATCAGTTCACAACCTTTTTTTCTAGTTTAGTTTTGGAACTCTCTCCCTATTATCTCTCTCTCTCATACTCTTGGACACCTAGAGTATTCTTGGAGCATTCTAGCATTGCGAAAAGATGGAAAAGAAAGGAAAATAAAGCAAGATGAGGCAAGGATCAAGGAGGGAAGAGCAAGATTCAAGCAGCTACAACAGGATTACTTGCAGGTATCGAGTTACATGTATGATTTCCTTGCTATTTTTGGCATGCATGGTACATGCATGTATGTTTTTGGTTCTCCTATTGTCTTTGGCATGGATATTTCTAGGTATGATAGTGGTTTTCAGCCTTGCCTTTCCATTTTTGGATAACCCTGATGTGATGGGGTTCTCTTGTTTTGGTTGAGCTGGATTTCCGAATGGTTTTGAAAATGAGTGGGGTGGTCTCAGGAGAGAAACACAAGGCATAGGAATCCCTACACCGATGAAGGTGGGATTGTGGTAAATCCTAATTGTGTATGCCCTTGTTAGGCCTAGGAATCCTCAAACGATGAATGGCGGGATATATGGTAAATACTAAAGGGTGGAGCTTCATTGGGCCTAGAAATCCTTGATTGGTGAATGATGGGATATATAGTAAAGCCTAGAGGTGGAGACAGACAAATTCCTCATGGTTTAGGTGGAGAGATCTGGAGGCATCCATGCTTGTTTATGGCCTAGTGATCCAGTGGGATTGTAGTAAAGAATGGTTGTATTGATGAGAGTTTTGAGTCTAGGAATTGCTTGGTGGATATATGTTAAAGCCTGAGGAAGCCTTAATTGGTTTTGTTGCCAAGTCCCACATTCATGCTTGGAATAAGGCATATGGGTGATTGGCTCAAAGAAAGATTTCGTTGAACCCAATCTATGGTTGGGTGGTTCGTGGAAGTCCCTAACTTGGCTGGCTTATGCATACATTAATAATAACTTCTTTTCCTTTGGTATTTCATGTGTAAATGTACTTATTAATATGTGGTTTTTCATGGTTATTCTATAATTGTTATTATGTTGGCTATATGTTGGTTATAAGAATGGTTTTATACCACGTCTTAGTCATGGCTCTCATCATATTTTGATTTGTACACAAATGGATAATGAATATATGACCTAATAGATGATAATGCAACTATTGTGATAAGGCATCAATTCTTCTTGATGATTCTCAAATAAGTATGAGACCCCTATGCTCAGATATGTGGTTATGACCTATAGATTACATGTTTGTGATATGTTTGACGAAATTCCTATCATGGCTAGTAGGGTTCAGGTCAAGTCCTTGTACCAATGTTTGCATTAGTAGCTTTAATTCATTGTTATTTATCATTTCTAGAAGTTTCATGAAGTTCTGGGCAGAGGCCTGAGACCTAGCCCTGAAAAAGTGGCACAAAATCTAGGGTCACTAGCTCATAACTACCTGAAAAAGGCCATAGTCACATGCATACCTTGCTGTGGGAGCGATTGGAGGGTCTTAGTCACATGCATGGCTTATCATGGGAGTGATTGGGGGTCTAGCTCAGCAAAATGACAAGTTGTCTCAAGGGTTGGGCACCTGGAAGGGTTGGTTGTCTCCTGAAGGTTTTGTAGCTCCTAAGAAAGGTCAGATTGGTTTTTCTTCATTAGTTCCACTTCCTTAATTGTACATGGAGAGTTGAATCACATCATAGTAACTCTTCGTCACATGTTTACCCTAGTGGACCGATTAGCTTGGGTAAATGTGGGAGGAGGGAATTATGTTTTTTATTGAGGAATCATTGTTTTGAAGTCTCAAATGAATAAATGGTCCCAAAAAAATGGAAAATGAGTAGGATTCCTCCAAACCATAACCCTCGAGAAGAAAATACAAGGAAGGCATAAATGTCAATATAAGAAAACAACTCGTAAGAAAAAACAATGAACATTCATGATAAAGGAATAGAGAAAATTGATACACCAGAAAGTCCATTAAAAGAAAGTTGTATGAGACCCCTATGCTCAAATCTTTGGTTATGAACTATAGGTTACATGTTTGTGATAGGTATGAGGAAATTCCTATCATGGATAGTAGGGTTCAGGTCAAGTTCTTGTACCAATGTTTGCATTAGTAATTTTAATTCATTGTTATTTATCATTTCTGGAAGTTTCATGAAGTTCTGGGCAGAGGCCTGAGACCTAGCATTGAAAAAGTGGCATAGAATCTAGGGTAACTAGCTCATTACTGCATGAAAAAGGCCGTACTTGCATGCATACCTTGCTTTGGGAGCTATTGGAGGGTCTTAGTCACATGCATGGCTTATTATGGGAGCGACTGGAGTGACACAGAATCTAGGTTCACTAGCTCATTACTACATGAAAAAGGCCATACTCGCATGCATACCTTTCTTTGGGAGCGATTGGAGGGTCTTAGTCACATGCATGGCTTATTATGGGAGCGACTGGGGGTCTAGCTGAGAAAAATGACAAGTTGTCTCAAGGGTTGGGCACCTGGAAGGGTCGGTTGTTTCCTGAAGGTTTTGTAGCTCCTAAGAAAGGTGAGATTGGTTTTGCTTCATCGGTTCCACTTCCTTAATTTTACATGGAGAGTTGAATCACATCATAATAACTCTTTGTCACATGTTTGCCCTAATGGACTCGTTAGCTTGGGTAAATGTGGGAGGAGGGCATTATGTTTTTATTGAGGAATCATTGTTTTGAAGTCTCACATGAAGAAATGGTCCAAAAAATGGAAAAGGAGTAGGATTCCTCCAAACCTTAATCCTTGAGAATAAAATACAAGGAATGCATAAATGTCAATATAAAAATACAATGCATAAGAAAAAACAATGAACATTCATGATGAAGGAATAGAGAAATTTGACACACCAGAAAGTCCATTAAAAGAAAGTTCATATACAATTGAACCAGAAAAGGTTTCAAGTTTTCCATATATTCCAGTAAATCAGACACGAGGAAGGCCAAAGAAGAAGAAAAATATTAGAGAACAAAGAAATGTAAAAACCAACCACAACAGTTAAAGAAGAGAAGTCGAAGACCATTCTTCCACACAAGTCATAAAAATGAAATACTAAGAGGAAAAATTTTCAAGAGCCAGAGCATGGAAGGAAGAGTTGAATAACTACAAGAAGTATGGTTAAACAAAATAATTTATCTTCATCAGAAGTTATAGAACTTTAGGACTCATAAGCACTAGTGTCACCAACTCTAAAAGCAAAATATCCATAAATAAATGTCATTCAACAACATGCATATGATTATTTTGAATTGTTGGAGAAAGAGTCACATCATAAAAGGTAAATCCTTCTTGTGGATATAGTTTCAATGATGATAGTCCAATATACAGTAGCACTGTACAAGATGATAACATTCCTTTCCGTATGGATAGAGAAATTATTCAGACATTAAACATGGAGATACTTGAACTTGAACTATTAGAAAATCATGTGAAGGGAGAAAATCAATTGCTCAAGGAACATAATGACAAAATTCTCAAACATATGTGTCATTGGTATTGAAAGAATTTGAAACTCAAAAAGGCTAACAAATTGCTCCAATAGAAAATTAAAGGATTAAAGGCCGAAATGTTGATGAAGAAATCTAGATGGGTTATTGTCATGCAGAGAAAGGGAGTTCAAAGTAAGTTGGACATTTTAATCCAAGCCTCTAAAATAGTTCTTTGAAAATCAATGATACTACAATTTAAAGTTTGATACCAACAGGTGCATGCAGACATGAAAAATATTAAGTGTGGAGGAATGTTGGGCCACAAGAATTTCATCTTTTTGACAATTTATTACCTTCTCTTTCACTCATTTTTCCACTTATCATTACATCATAACACCACTATTTTGAAATAAAAAGCCATCAAAGCCACATAAATAAGCATTAAGGTAAAGGTACAAGTGTTCTCTCAATTCTATTGGTTTTTCATTATAAATTTTATTCAATTTTCATGACTTATAGAATTTGACACTTTCCATAACCTCACTAACATTTTGCAGTTGAATCTAAAGTTCGAATAGGTCTCATGGGAGATAAATCAACCAAATCATATGGGAATATGATAAATGTTTCCTACATGGATTTCCACCTATTGGGCACAGGAAAAAGAATCCTATCTAACCAAAATCTCAAAATCAAACTCACAATCAAACAACGACATGGAACATTTGAGTAAACCATGCAACAAAACAGGGTATCAAGTGAGGTTGAATCCTTATCAAGCAAGCGAGATCACGAAGAATTTTAGAAATGATGTTTTATTTCTCACATGATTTGCTTCATAGATAGAGAATCATGTGAGGAAGAGTCTTAATAGAACTTGAAGTCTAAGATGTCGATCTGTAGAGCTAGCCTTTAGCAATAAGTTTATTAGAAATAGTTATTTCAAAACTCTATAAAATGATTCACTAGGAAGCGAACCATAGAATGGAATTTTGAAGGTTGGATATGCTCAGTTACTTGATGTTATTATTAATATGGTTGAAGTTCATGCACTATTCACTTAATACCATCCTTTTATATGGTTATGCCTTCATGACAAGATCTAGTGTTTGATTAATAATTTCCCCAGTTTTCCATCCCTCATTCAACTTAGGAGGGCCCCTAATGAGTATGAGGGTATTTTAATTTTCCTTACCTTTAATTTTTTCAAGATAGACTAGTTTCCTTTATTCTCATTTTTATGCAAGTTTTCTTTCAAGACTTTTATTTAAATGCTATATTTTACTTTGATCTATCTACGCACTATATTTTTCTTATTTCACTCTTGTTTTTCTACAGATAAAGCGCTTGAATAAATATCTAAAAACAACAAAAACATTTAGTAGTTGCTTCTTGATTTAAGTACATTGCCTCTGCACCTAATTAATTTTTATATTTATAGATAACACATAGACATGAAGACTACGGAAACTAAGTATAGATAACTTGTGGAGGGCATTGAGGGGTTTCGATGGTGGGTCTAGGGTTTGATGTAGGTAACATATGTTTTGGATGACGTTCATAGAAGTGAGGCGGTTAGCACCGTGCCCTGTTAGCATCAGGGTTTGCACAGAAGGGGTTTCTAACCATTTTTAATAACTCCATTGTAACCACACCAGTTTTGGCAAGAAGAGGTTAGGAACCATTTCAGGGTTTTTCCATCAATTCCTGTTAGTTTGGATTCCGGATGGTTTTAAGACTCAAACAAGGCACAGACTATTTGTCTTTTAGCGGTCACCAACCGAAGTTAGCGCTTGTCGGGGAGCTCTTGATTTTGCTTCTGGGAACAGTTATCTTGGTTGCTCAAATGATGTTTTTCATGTATGGATGAAGAACTTCTAGACTACTCTTCTGACACCACGGCACCATCATAAATCTAGGTTGAATACAAACACTTTTCAAGAGGAAGGATTTCACCAAAACAAATCTCGCCACCAGACGCTCAAGTTTTAATTTTCTCCTTGCTTATGGAGGATATGAAGGTAACCCTAAAAGGGTTAGGGTTTACACAACCAGACACTACAGTGAATGAAGGCTTGCTCAACCTGGGAGGGGTATTGGAAGTGCCCTTTCGGAATATCCCCTCGCCATCTGAGTTGATGTTCTGGATGCATGAACAAAAGGGTATTGAGAATGTTTTGGAATGCATAGGAGTTGCAATGGGAGGTTTGGGTGGAACGACAGCACACAAATAGTGTTGTTTGAATCAAGATTGTAGTGCACCTAAGGTTTCCACAGATGATTTCCCACCTCCAATTTTTGCATCAACTACTCTCATATTGGGTTGTTCCAAGGGTAACGCCAGGCAAGAAGTGGGGCTTGGGGAAAATAGAGCCTCTGAATCTAATGATAATCTCCAAGGGGAAGGTGAGTAGCAACCCTTAAACCTAAAAATTAGACATGGAAGGGGGGAATCAAAGTCCTCAAACGTTTGGGAGAGGGGGTGACTTCTGGTTTTCAATAAAGGTATTAATATGGCCCAAGTGGGGCTTACTGAGAGAACTGTTCTGGTGAGCAGGGTCCAGGGCTGCAATTATACACAAGTCCGCTTAAAGAGGTGGATAGAAGAGGTTTGTGGTCATCTGAAGGAACAACTTCCTGTGGTGCTCTCCATATCTTAGGGTTGGTTTACCCTTATTTTCCCACAACCAGAACCTGTCACTTGGGTTTTGACTCGATATTTGCATATAGAGTTGACAACGATGCTACTAAAGAGATGGTTACCCCTCTTCGATCCAGAGAAGGAAAACATGGGGGCAGGGCCGATATGGGTGCGACTTTCTAGACTCCCTCTGCAATTCTGGGCAGAGGAAATTTTTAAGTGAAATGGAGATGACCTGGGTGTTTATCTGGACCATTAAAAATCATATCAGGAAACTAGATGCTTGGCCATAGCTATGATTCTAGTGCATTTGGACACCCATAAGGGTTTGGTGGAAAGCTACCGACTTTGGATGGGAGAGATTGTAAGGTGGTGAATACTGGACTATGAAGGCATTCATTTCCACTGTAGTCAATGCCATGAGGTTGGTCATCTATACAAATATTATCCTTTTATACTGGGGAAACAATGAGAACCCTCACAAATGTATGTATCTGTGAGCACCCAAATAGGCGAGGAGGCAGACTCTTCACCAGTGGCACACATAGAGGAACCCTTGCTGAGTCAAAGTGGTGTTGTGGTGGTGACTCAACAAACAGACTCCTATATCTCCAAGGTGTTGGTCACCCTGTCATGGTCAAGGGGAACTAAATATTTTTCAAGTAGTCTTCCTCCCTCCTCCCTTGTTTCTCAAGAGTGTCTATTATGTGGCATTGCATTATCATATGTGTTTGTTTTGGGGTCAGGCATTGGGGCTATCAATCTATGTTTTATTAATCATCCTGTGGCTACCACTCCTCTAGCTCCTCTTTTCTCCTCCTCAACCTTACAGTTGGACCCTCTCCCTTTGGCCTCTAGGGATGGCTCGACTTCTAGTGGTTCTCACTGATATAACTTGATATCCTTACCCCTTCCTAGGACCCTTTATTTTGGACAGGATGAGGACCCTCTCCCTTCCAAACCCTTGAAGCTTCCTAGGGATAGACACTCTCATTTATCCAAAGCCATCAAACGGGCTCGAATTGAGGTGGCATTGGGCATTCAGACTCCAATTGACCGGTTTCTTAGAGAAAAGGGAAACCCTAACAAGGTTACCCCATGAAGTGCCTCTCTTTCAACTGCAGGGGTTTGTCCATCCCAGATAAAAAACTGGCGCTAAAGAGGCTGTGTAGATCGGAGCGTTTGGATGTTTTATTTCTTCAGGAGACACTGGGTGATGGGGCCTCCATCAACAATGTCTTACTGAAAATTATCTCGGAATGGGATTTTCATTATCTAGATGTTAGAGGGAGATTGGGAGGTTGTGTTTTGGGTTTCAACAAAAAGACTATAAGGGTGGTCAACATCTTGGGGGGTGAGGGTTTTTTGGGTGCTGACCTCATTTCCCCTGATATCAATATGCCCCTCAGACTCATAAACATCTATGGACCTTGTCACAACAGGGAGGTTTTTTGGGACAAACTGTTGAATGCAGATTTCATGTAGGCTAACAATTTGATCATTGGAGGTGACCTAAATTTCTCATTAGGGCATATAGAATCTTGGGGCAACAGGGCTCAGAATGAACCCCTAATGACCTTCTTTGAATTATTGATGGATTCCCATGATCTCTTGAACATAGATTCGACAAAGATTGTGCCAACTTGGAGGAATAGAAGAACTGGGGAGGATGCACTGGCTAGAAGACTGGATCGTTTTTTTATTAGGGCTTCTCTGTTAGCTAGGTTGGATCGAATCCGTTAATGGGTGGGATCAAGGGGCTTATCTAACCACTCCCCTATTTTCATGGAGATTATGGAATCCAACCATAAACCAAACTCCCCTTTCAAATTTAATGCTACTTGGCTTGCTGAAGCTGATTTTCATAAATTAGTACTGGAGACCTGGACACACTGTGGTTTAGACAATAGTTCCTCCCCACTGAAGTAATCATATGTAGCCTGGCTCCTTTAAAATCGAAAACCATCAGTTAGGCAAGATAAAAGAAGAAAAAGGATGAGGTCGGCTTACTGAGGATTGAAGGGGTCCTTAAGAAAATGGAATACTCGGGAATTACAAGCTATACAAATTCTGAATCAAAGGATCAGATGATCAAATTGGAAACTGAAAAGATCTGTTTTCTGAGACAGAAGGAGGATTGTTGGGGCTTAAAGAGCAGAGCGATTTGGCTAAAGGAGGGGGATGAGAGCTCAAGTTCTTCCAAAAATATCCAAGGGGGAGGAAAAATACTAATACTATCTGGGCTCTGCGGGATCAGACTCGCAGGGAAGCCAACACTTTCAACCAACTAGCAAATATGGGCATCAAACATTTCTCTCATATATTCAAGGAACCAAGGGAATCCTCCATAGCTGAGATCTTCTGAATCGCTGCAATTTTTCCTATATGTGTAAAGGTTGAAGAGGCGGCGACCCTAAATGAGCTAGTAACATTAGGGGAAATGGAAGCTGCATTGAAATGTTTGAAAAGATATAAGAGTCCAAGCCCGGATGGGTGGCCGATGGAATTATACATTACATTTCTCAATCTCATTGGGCCTGACCTCTTATTGGCCATTGAGGATTGCAAACTTTCTGTCCAGATGTATGAGGGCTTCAAGTCGACTTTTTTGGCCCTTATCCAAAAAGTTGATAATCCACTATCTTTTGACGACTATCGGCCTATTTCCCTCTACAACTGTATTTACAAAATTATCTCCAAAATTATTGCAATGCACCTTAAACCCGTCTTGTCCAAGATGATCTCCAAGGAAAAATTTTCTTTCCTTAGCCACCAACAGATTCATGAAGCCATAGGGACTACATAGGAAGGACTCCACTCAATAAAATAAAGAACAACGCGTCTATCATCCTCAAAATTGATCTTTCAAAAGATTTTGATCATGCAAGTTGGCCATGCCTGCAGCTTATCCTTACCCATATCGGCTTCCCTCCTTATCAATGGGGTTGCATTGCATATTTTCCATGCTAAGCAAGGTCTGAGATAGGGATGCCCTTTAACCCCTTTGCTATTTATTTTAATCATGGAAGGATTAAGTAGATTGTTAATAAATGCTCGTGCATAAGGGTCTCAAGGAGGAGTAATGATATCCGATGTGTCTTATCTCTCATATCTATTGTTTGTAGATGATGTGCTTATTTTTTTAAATGGTTCATTCCGTGATACCACTTGTTTCAAGAAGATTCTATCATTGTTTTGTAAAGCTACAGGTATGTAGCCTAATTACAACAAATCCACCATCATTTTAGTTTCTTGCCTCCAAAATGAGGAAAGATATACTTTACAAAAATTTGGTCTCGTCAGACAAGAGCTCGAGATCGATCTCAAATAACTTGGTTTTAGGCTCAATCCAAATGGATACCGTATCATTGATTGTTCATGGCTCATTCCAAAAATTGAAGGTCGCATAAATATTTGGTATGATCAGAGATGGCTCTCTAGGGCTAGCAGACTCATCTTGATTAAATGTGTTGGAGGCCATTCTGGTTTACTGGATGACTCTCGCCTAGATTCCAAAAGGTATCATTAACAGGATACAACAAATATGCTGTAGGTTCCTATGGCGGGGGAAAAATGTGGGGCAGACTTTTGCTTGGGTCTGCTGGGACAAGATAGGGAAAGATAAGAAATGGGGTGCTTGGGGTATAAAGGACCTCCTTGTTTTTGCAAAGGCACTGGTAGTTGAGATGGGATGGAAAATTATTAAGTCAGAGAGCTTATGGAAAGAGGTGGTCTATTATAAATATATTCATCCCCTATATGTAATTGACTATATTCGAAGGCTCGCCCAATGCTTATTGGTGCATCGATCATATGGAAGGCCATCTCGTAATCAATAAGGAGTATTAAGGATGTCTTGGCATGGTGTATTGGGAATGGTGAGAAGGTTAGACTCGGTTTTGATGCCTAGTTTGGATGTGGGAACGCACACATACTCCCACTAGCTTTGTGACAATTCCTATCAGTGGTTGTCATCACCCAGATTGCCCACATTGCTGATGACAGACATCCAAACTAGACATCGCAGAAATGGCTAGACTCTTGAGTTGTTGGCATCCCGAACATATAGAGAAGGAAATGACATCGATTTATAGGAGCTCTGGAGGAATAAAATTTTAAAATTACTACGTTCGATGAAAAAATCATTTGGGCCTCAACTCCTCATGGTCGATATACACGAAAGGATGGGTATGCAACTCTTATGTATGCTCATGACTCGAGGGACGCTTGCCAGTGGTGGTGCCCTCTATGAAAACTAAAAGTACCCCAGAAAACATGGTTATTCATGTGGTGTATTATGGCGAATAAAGTACCCATGGAGGTAAACCTTGTGTGACGTTATTTTCATGGTCTGTCCAGATGCTATCTCTGCCATGCAAACACTGAGGATATTGATCACTTATTCCTTCACTACCCAGTTGTTGGTCAAGTATGGACTCATATTACAACCACTCTCAACATTTCCCACAAATGGGAAGGTCTGCACATCGTTGATGCTTGGCATCGTTGGTGGACAGAGGCTGCCACTCAAAAAGTCAGAAACCTCCCTTTGATTGTAAGTTGGGGCATTTGGTTGAACATGAATTGTTGTATATTCTAGGATGCTCTGACCCATTGGCCAGCCACTTGCAACTATATTGCTGCCATATACAACCTGATTCTAGATGATCCTGAACAACAACATGCTCGGGTCATCACTCTAGAAGTTATATATAAGAGTATCCCTTGGGATTGTTTCAATGGGTCAGCTCAGGCTACGAGCCATGGGGAGGGGGGGGGGTGGTGGGGCTGTGCTCCATATAAATGAATATATGTTATTCAAAACCAAAGTGGGTTTAGGGAGAGGAACAAATAACTATACTAAACTCAACAGCCTAAGACACCTTCTCATCTTTTCTCTGGAACAAAACTGCCACAGGATTCATATTTTTCGGGACTCTCAACTTGTTATAAATTGGATCAACTATGCATATAATTGTCACTTGCACACACTCAGGGGTTTACTAGATGAAGTCATCACGCTAAAATTAGAATTTGATTTATTGTATGCTCTCATATATACAGGGAAAGGAATGCGGTCGCTGATTGTCTTTCTAAAGAGGTCGTGCAACAAATCAGGGGGAAATGGATGATAAAGGAATTCAGAGATAGAGCCTTTTTCCAGTTCTTTCATCATCCATTCATTGAATTGGATAGAAACATTTCAGAATGATCTTCAAAAATATCATTCGACATATTTTTTCTTTTTGTTTATTTACAACTCTTGTTTACTGAACGGACTATGCATTTATCGTTTTTCTTTTATGTAAATATTATGTTGATATTGTAAATATTGGACTATGACTGTACTGATTCGGAATGGGTTTCCCATTTTCCTAGTGACTGCATCTCATACATGTTGATGATACAACATGTAATTTTATTATTTATTAATGAAAATTACACTTTTTTCTTGGGAAAAAACACATAGACATGAATGAACTCTAGACTCTGAAGACACACACACTAGTAATCTCAGTTTGTTTTGATCTCATGGTAAGGTGCGATTTTGATTCAATTAGAATAAGCATCAATTTATTTTCATAGAATACATTGTCCTTATTTTCCCTTAGCCTAGAAATCATTTGCTTCCTTAGAAACAAAATTTCAATGCTTTTTAAAATAAATCTTTTATTTGATTTCTCATATAATAGACTTTATTGCTTTCGTAGAATAGATCTATCTTCATGTTCATTAAAGTAGAGTTTAAGATTTTTTTATAGAACAAACTTAAGAAGAGATTATAAAAGATTTCATAATATAGATTTAAAATAAGAACTTTAAAATCTTTTATAGCATAAGAATTTAGCATAAGAAGTTTATTAGTTTCATAGTATAATAATCTAGTTATCTTTCATAGTATAGAAAATTGCATTTATTTTTCATAGGGTAAAATTGTACTTTCATTAAAATTTCATTGCTTTCTAGTTTAAAATTTATCGCTTTCCATAGATCAAATCTTATTGTATTTGTAGAATAATTTGTATTTTCACTTCCATAGAGCAAGAATTTATGTGTACTTATTTTATATCATTTCATGATTAGGATTTTATTTAAGTCTCACAATTCTTTCAATAAGTTAAATTCCCTTTTAAAATTGAAAGCCAATTTCCTCGCATATATTGTGAAAGTGTGCTTCACAAGTGTATGAATATGGGTTGATAGTTTAATGCTAAGTAATGTAACTCATACTTAAATTACCCAACAATAATCCTAAACAAGGTGGTGGAGGCAGGGTATTCTCTGTATTCTTGTGTGATCTATTTATTGGCATTGGTGTTAATTCCCTTGAGCACTTACTCCTCAAACTCTGAATCTAGCTCAAAGATGGTCAACTACAAGAAATATTGTAGTGCAATTGACCTACAATTGGGTGGAGAGTGGAAGTCTCTCCCTTAGTTCCCAATCATTAAGCTATATTAATAAGTGTACTCACTTGCATTATGAATGTGAAATGATGTTGTTATGGATAATAACAATGGTTGTATCAACGCTCCTGTGTAGGAATGTTGTTAATCCTAGCCATCCTTAATGAGATGCAATTGTTAATTTTCTCATGGTTTGATTGCTGATGTTGAGTTGGGTTATAGAGAAAATTTATAATGTGTGAATCTTATTATTAGCATCGCCAAGGTTATTTGTTGATTTGCATATGTTTACTACTTTTATGTTGCATCACATTTTGTATCATTGGCTTGATGGTGTTGTGTTGCACCTAGTTGGGGTATGGTGTGTTATTGTTGTGCTTCACATGTAGAGAAATTCTAGCCATTGTTTGTTGGTCGAGTGCCTTCTAAAAGGCATGTATATAAGATTTATTGGATAGGGATGATGTCCATAGCAATGATTGAGTGTTGACATGGAAATGATGACTTCATTTATGTAGCGAGTAGTGTTATCGACAACACTAGAACTCTAGGGAGCTTACATGTAGTCTTGAAACTTCCTAATTTACTATGTTTGAGGTGATAGGCTTGAGCCCAGAAAGGAAGATCTCAACCCGTAGAAGGGAATCATGATTTGCTAAGGCAGGAATATAATAAGAGTGCAAGATAGGTAAATCCCCATTTTATGCCACAAATTATTCACATTGTGTCACACTAGGATGGCCAAGGGGTAGTTCTGAAAGGAGGAGCGAAGTTAAAAAAAGGCATGAGATGGGAAGCTACCTGTCACTTGCTGTCGAATTATCCATCACACCACAAAGGTATAATATATGGTTCACTTAGGTCTTGGCAGACGATGCTATTAATGGGAGGTGCAGGGTGTGCTAAGAAATATCGTTAGTAAACAAGATCAAATTTTCTAGGGTATGAGAGAAAGGATGTTTTGAGGAAGGGACAAGAATGCATAAATTAACATGGAATGGTCATTAGTTGACCATAAATCTATAGCGATGAATCATGGAATTACATGAAGGACCCATAAATAGGTGGGACCCTCGATTGGGTTGAGGTGGTAGGAGGCCACATAGGCAGGTGAGGCTACGTGGAAGCCATGTAGGGTTCTATATGACAAGAGACATGTGGAGGTGATTATTTGTGCCACCTATTGTAGGGTGATATGTAGTGTTTATGAGGAGTCAACATGGCTCAGAGCCACATCACCATAAAGTGTATATCTTTAGAGGGGTTGTGCATTACAATTTGTGACCTAAGCGCAAATGACAGATTTTGCAAATAAGACAGAAGTGGCGAGACAAATATCCATCTCATCACTTGATGTGAAAGTGTTTATCACGTTACGAAAGTTGGGAAGCGTAATTCTCTTAGTGGTGAAGTGTGGTGCGATGGTGCAAAGACACGGTGGTTCTATGATGTGCCGGGCGCTATGGTGGATTGCTTATGAGGTGGAACTGCCACGTGGGTAGCATGTAGGAAGGCGACTTGCTGATGTGGCATGGGGTGTAAGAGGGCCCAAAATTTAAAATGACATAACTTTTAATCCATGAGTTAGATCGGGGTAAAATTTATATTGTTCGAAAGCTCTTAACAAGATGGATTGGTTGGGGTCTTCCAAAGTTAATTCCACCAAATATAGGTAGGAAGGAAATTTTGTAACCCCATTTCCATGAGGAAACTATGGAGGTTGGGTTAGTTTAAAGTAACACCTCCCACTAGGCTTGGGGAAGTCCAAGGGGGTGGGATGGAGCATTACATAGATAAAGAGAAAACCACTATAATACCATTGATCCAAATTTATGAAGGAAATGAAATATTATACAAATTTATAACCAAAACAAAAATATATAGTGAAACTTGACTTTTATTAAATAATGGAAAAAAGTTGAAATTGAGTACATCCCAAATGAAAACAAACTAGCTTGAATTGTGGTAACTTATCTATGATAAGAAATATTACAGTTGCATGCCTTCCTCGAACTATATTACAATGAGGCTCAGGGGTTTTTTTTATCATAAAGAGGTAATGTGAAACCCTAAACATCCAAAAACCTAGTCCCGGGAGATGAAGCCTCCAAAGGCTTGTAGGCCTCAATGGCGTAAGTTTGAATATCAACTTCCCAAGATCATAACTTTGGCATACGACCTCCATTTGGTGCACATGATTATCAATTGGAAAGGTTTATTCGAGATGTAAATTTTTTACTGTTAATGAATTATATGACCTTTTTTGGCCTGTTTTCGCAACAAATTTCATTTAGGGCCTCAAAACGAATCTAGAAGTTCCATACTTAAACATAGCAAAAAAATGCCAAAATAGAAAATTGTTCCATGAGCCACTGGAATAAGTGGGTGGCCATCGATATCCACCTATATTATTTGGATTGAGATCCCACATTCACTAGAAAATTTTGGTAGGATCTATTTAAACTTCAAGGCACAAAACTAAATATGAGAATTACATATCATCCTTAAATGTATGGTAAAAAAGAAGTGGTCAATGAGCACTTGGAAACCTAGTTGATATGTTTTTCTAATGAGAAGCTACACTAGTGGGAAAAATGAATTCCCTTTTTGAATGGTGGTACAATACCAATTATCATGGATCTACCAAAATGACACCATATGAAGTGGTTTATGGAGAAAAACCTTTGTTCATGACATCCTATGTATCAGGCACATCCAAGGTTCATGTAATAGATAGAATGCTTCACACTAGAAAATATACTATTCATATCCTCAAGGAAAACTTAGTTATGATGAAAAATAAAATGAGATAACAAGATGATCAATGCAAATCTGAACATTCTTTTGCTAAAGGGGGTCATGTGTTCTTTCACCTACCAACTTACAAACAATCTTCATTGGAAGATAATTTTCCCTAGAAGTTATCTCCTAAACTCTATGGGCCTTATTAGATCATACAATGCATTGATCTAGTTATCTACAAATTGGCTCTTCCATCCCTCTCCAAGATTTATCTAGTCTTGCATGTGTCTTATTGAATAAGGTTGCGAGATCAAGTTACAAAGCACAAAGAAACCTACTAGAACTTAATGGAGATGAATCCATTTAGCTCTGGCCTTAAGAATTATTGGATATAAGAGAGTGCTAATTGCACTAACACATTATCAAGTATTGATTCAGTGGAAATATATGCAACCACAGGATGCCATATGGGAACTAGAATTGATTCCCCAACAATATCCTCACCATTAGCGTTGAGGACAATGTTTCATTCAAAGGGGGAGGGCATATTAGGGTCCTAAACAAACCCCTTTAGATGCATTATTATTTTATGTGGCCCATTAGATAGTTAGTTAATAGTCACTCATTGTAAAAAAAGGTCATCTTTGTTAATAAGGCCCAAATTAGTTAGTAGGCTCTGATTACAAGCTAGCTCATGGGTAGTTAATACTTTGTATGGACAGATATATATTGAGTAGAATATTATGTAACACTTTGTCAAGAATTCTTGATTGTATTTAGAACATTTCTCTTTGAGGTTTCTCCCTGGAAGAGGGAATTGAACATATCTTTCTATTTTCTATTATCAAATATATCTTTATTGTGGTTTATCTCTCTTTTTCCTTGTATTCTCAAGTTTTTCACTATATTTCATGTGAATTACACAACAACATAATATTAAACAATAAAAAGGGGTACATTAGTAATTGTAAAAATATATATTAAATTAATCTAGCATATATTGATTAACCCTACATCTTTTAAGCACTGATATAAATAGAGTTACCTCTTTTCTTTTTATCTCTTTGGGTGATTACTAAATCTAGGGTTAAGATGGATCTACACTAGCCTACTCCATGCCCCTTTTTTTTAATGTGCACATCATATCACTTCATTTGTAGTCCTAAAATTGATAATCTTTTGTATTTTTCCCTTTCCTAGCTTGTTGTTTAGTGTGAGATTATAAGCCTTATCTCATCCACATGCCACCTAATCCTTGCATGCTTCTTCATTCATTTTTGTCATAATTATTTGCAACTTCTATTTCTTCCTTTGAATAATTTCACCTTCACTCACGTGTGCACATCATCTTTATTTACATATTTTTATATAATTATCTCTCCCCCCGCTCCCCACAAATAAAAAGTAGGTAATTCTATTTCATAGAGAAATGAAATTACTTTTGTATATGCTTGTGGCATTCATGTGGCTAGTACCTCAAAATTCTCCTCAAAAAAGGAATAGCAGATCCCAAACTGTTTGAAGAAAGAGAGTATATGATGCAAATCTCAATGAATATTGGCTTAAATCGATCCCTCTAGCAGTTGGATCCTTGAAAAGAAACTTCCCTGTTAAAAATTGTAGTCGAAAGATTTCAATGCAGCATGGAAATTATAAATGAAATAGGCACAAAACAACTTTAGGTGCTCTTTATTTCATACAAATATCGTGACCCCAGGTTGCTTGAACTCTTTAATAACACAATTAAAAATAGTTACAGACTTCTAGCTTGTCGGGTTTCCAACTTAAGCTTTTACACAGGGAAAACTTCGCTAACGCGCTCACTTCCTTATAGGCCCCACAAACCTGTCACTTAACAGATCTGGGGAAAATAAAGTATTTTCGCCGCCATCACTTGATGGTCCTTGGTCCCTTTTTCCGTAACACTCAATTAAATTAACTTATGGGACTTCAAGAAACATAAATAAATTTACGTCACCGAAACTTGAAGGTCCCTAGTTCTGGGTCCCCGATGCTTAACTACAATAACTTACAAGATTTCAGGATTTTGGGTTTTTCAAGCCCTCGGGAAAAAACTTTGTTACAAAATTCCATTAGTTGACAATCTTGGGCTCCGACAATTCCCAAACTCTTCCAAAAACGAAAAACGACTAAGTTTGTTACAAAATTCCATTAGTTGACAATCTTGGGCTCCGACAATTCCCAAACTCTTCCAAAAACGAAAAACGACTAAGTGTTGGCATCTCAAATGTTAAAACTGGTTTCAATACTATGGCTTGTCTCGAATATTTGTGATCTTTGGGCCTCTTTATTCGGCTCTATGACTCTTATAATGAAACTCCTCTCCCTTGTCCCCCCCTTCTGCAACCACTTGATGCTAGTATTGGGCATTTTACAAATCTCGGGATTAATAACTAAACATATGGTTTACTAAACTGTGTGAAAATAAAATTGCAGAAGGACTAATTATGCAATTACAGCTCTTTTAGATAAATTTTCCACTCTTACGTACTCTACGACTTCTTTTCTCATTAAGAAAAGAAATATAAAATTACATCCATTCGGTTCAAATCCTTAAAGATAAGATATGAGGGCTAATTTGGGGAAATTTAAACTAAACTACAACAAATTGTCTAATTTTAATGAAATACATGGAAATTAAAACAAGTCCAAGCCTAATAAGCCACTCATTGAGGAACCAACTCCTCTAGTAAATTATTTTGACCTATCGTTCAATAAGCATTACAGATACCCCTGCATCATACTCTTAAGGGACAAATATTTCACGAGCTCCTGCCCATGTGTTCTTCAATGGATTTGCCACTTTTCTGTATAATTGTGGCAATCATATAGGGTGCATCTGACACTGGAAGGTCCTTCCATTTAACTAATTACTCTTTCTCCCTGGTCTCCCTGAGCAACCTTTTATCTAAAATCCTCTCTAGCTGCAAAGGTTCAACTACAGGCAACTGCTTTTCCCATGGAATTGGTTATTGCTTCTGGTTATTGGTTAGTTGTTCTACCTTAGGCTCATACTTGTATCGGTATACTACATTATAAATTGGTGAAATTCCAATTCCATGTGGCAATCCAAGTTCATAAGCATTAGCAGAAAATTTCTTTAGAATGTTGCAGGGTCCTATCTTTTTAAACTTCAATTTGGTGTACTTTCCCTTTGGAAATATCTCTCTCCTCAAATGTGCAAGTACAAGATATCCAACATCAAAATTATGCTCCCTCCTAGTAAGGTTTGCCTTGATTTTATACTTCAAACTACTGTGATACAATTTTTTCTTCACTTGGTCATGGATATCTTTTATAGTTGTAGAAAAATCCTCTCTTGATGCACTCCTCTGCTCTGTTCTTCCAAAATTTCTAAGTTTGTGTACTCCTCTTGGGTTCATCCCATATATGAGCTATTCCAATAAATTAAAGTGATGCTGATATGACTAGTGCTATCTTTACACATTGCTTAGTATTGATCAAGCTAAACTAATGCCATAGATTAAATGATATGCAACTACTTAGGTTATAAGCTCAGATATGGTATAGCTATAAGTAACATATAAGAGTTACACATATACATTGATTTCATGCTATGATCCTTAGTGATAAGAGTACTCTATGTATGATGATCACACTAATCCCGAAAGATATAACTACAATAGCCTGTAATCTTACTAATTTACTACTTCTTTGTACATAACTATTAGTAATTGTATAAGTCGAGTCACTCATAAATACCGTATTACAGGTTACATGAACAGTATGAAGTGATTGCTTATCTAAGCTCTATTCCAGTCAAAAGTGTTAGTAATAGTAATACCAACTATGATCAATAGTGTCACCTTATATGGGCTTAATAGAAAGACTTGTTAAGAAAGATTCTTCGGCGAAAATCACATGGAATATCATTTGTCGACGCGTTTCGAACCAACTAGTGTGGTTCATCGTCAGGACAAGTTGAAGCAACAGATCCAGCTTAGCATGATAAATAGTTTGAGAAGAGACTCCAACGGCTAAATTAACGGCTAATTTTGACCTTAGGACCAGGTCAAATTCTTATTTACTATTTTTAAGGAAATCAGTTGAATTCGGTAAAAAGGATGGTTATAAAAAGGGAATCTGTTTATGTATTTAAATTAAAATATATATATATATATATATATATATATATATATATATATAAAAGGTAGGATTAAATGGTTGGTTTGATAGTATATTTATTTATTTATTTTATTCAATTTATAAAATAATTATTATTGGTATTCTACATATATATATATATTATGATTAAAATAATAAGATGACTAGTTTTTTATTCAATAATAATTTAATGGTTAGTTTATTTTTATGGAAGTTAGTTAAAATAATTTTAAGGTTAAATATATAAATATATATATTCTATGATTAAAGTTAAAATATTCGATTATTAAGATGAAAGTTAGGGTTAATGGTTAGAATTAAAAAGATAATTTATTCACTTATTTAAATTATTTAATAATTATTATATATATATATATATACATGCCTATATATATAATTAATCATAGGTTGAGAAAGTAATTAATAATTAGTTTATAATAATGTTTAGGACCAATCCCATACAAATAATTCTAAGGGGTATTAAGTTCAAAAAAATATTATCAAAAATATAATTTAAAAGGAATTAAAGTTAAATAAAGGGCCAAAGAATAAAGAAGTTAACTAATAATAATAAAATGGAAAAAAGGATTTAATAAAATAAAGTAAAGTTAGTTGGAAAAAAGTTAAAAATTATAACAAGATAAGAATGAATAGAGAAATGATAATTTTATTTAAATTATATTAATATAAAAATAGTAATAATCTTATTTAATTTTTATTAATAGATAAAGGTAATTAAGTTAAAAATCAAAGTTAACTATTATGAGTTAATGGGAATAAGTAAATGCCTACAATGGAATATATAAGTAAAAATATTAATTAAAAGAATCATTAAATAATACTTTAAATAAATAACCTAAAATAATAAATTAATTTCTATTTTATTAATATAAAACCAATCAATTTATTTAAATTTCATTAGTAAATAAAGGGAAAATATTACCATAAGATCAAGGAAGAAGAAATAATAAAATAAATTAATACTATTTAGAAGAATCAAAAAAGGTAAAAAAGGACTTTATAAGAACAACAAGGCCAAAATAGGTTAAAAACAAAATAAGAGGGCCACAGAATACTAAAAAGAACAAAGAAATAAATAAATAAAAATAAAATAAAATAGAATAAATAAAAATAGATATAATAGAGACGAAAAACAACAAAAACCAAAGATGATGAAAAAACGACTAGGACGAGAGGGCAGGGACCCAACACCTACTGACTTTCCACCCGTCATCCCTATTGAGATTGCCTGGTCTCTTTTCAATCTCAAGCGCTTCCCTGAATTTTCGATGGTGGAAATGCGAAACCTTAGCTATAACACTGGCCTCTTCAATACAAACATGATGATTGGTTTTCTAAGCATGTTCAACCAAAGTGGAAGACTTAGCTCTCCTATGCTTAAGATCCGCTGCGTGCTCGCTAATCCTCTGATTAATGGAACGACCAGTCTCCCCAATATAGGGGGTCCCACAGGAACAAGGATCATATAAACGCCCTTCATATCCTTAGGGTCGATAGGATCTTGATATAGATCACAGAAGCTTAAACTCTATTATTGAATCGAGAAAGACTTGCACTAATAAATAGTGTGTAACAGATATTTGACCATAAAAAAGAAATTATTAATGCTATCCTTACCATAAGTCTAATCTCATTGTTATAATGTTTATTAATTAAACCTTACTATGATTCCATGGCGTACTTAACCAATACCATAAGAGGTTAAAAGTTAGGTTTACGCATTCCAATGCATAACTTAAATTAAACTTTATTTGATGTTGGATTAAATTCATTTGTGCTGTGAGGAATTTTAGCATTAATGTTACTGTAAGGTTATTTGAGGTTATAACATTTTCCGCACCCTCCTCCGTTCGATTGTCGTCGCAGTTCAGGCTCCCGACGGAGGGTTTGAGGTAACTGATTTTCTCCCCAAACTCAACATTTGACGACATTTAATCAACGAGGGTATGGTGGTTCATGCTCTACAACAGGGCAGGGTTTCAGCCATGCTCGAACTGAAATAGGTAAGGACCCGGGGTCATTCATCCACCTGCTGATAGTTTATACAACTCCGCTTTCCACTGTGTTCGCGTTCAACTCTTACCAGTTATTTTGTTTTCTCAGTTTCCAGCTGTGGGGGATTCTTCCCAACTCACTGTCGACTATGATTTTAACCAGAGTGTTGGTGGCCACGAATGTGAGTCTAACTGCGCTCATCTTAAGGGTATTATATGGTACGTATATATTTTAAGGAGTTAGGGTTACTGTGGTTGTCACAACCCACGAATTTGGTGTTTAATGATTACAGTTTCCTCACCTTGATAGCAGTGTTGCGACATCTCTTCATCATCCCGGTTTTCCTCAGATGTTGCTCCAGGTAATATTCCTTTGCCTAATTATTGTGTGTGTGTGTTTTTAAAATTAAGCTGAAACTAATTCACGGCTCTTGATTACAGGTGAGGTTTTTTTTTGGTTTTTAAGCCCCAGATTTATCTCTGTGCGTCTAGGCTACTGAGACTATCATTAACTTGCGGATACCCTCTCCAGGTTGGTTCTCTCTTCGACATGATGACATCCTCAATATTTTATGATTGTTTCTTACGTGGCTTGTTGCTGCTGGCAACCTTTTCGACGTTTTCAATGGTCGGGGTTAGTAATCTTAGGGTGGAAAAACTCTGGCAACACCATGGACTTTGTTTAGGGTTGTCTCAGTTCTTAACCCCAAGTAATTGGGCTTTACTTTTAATTTTCTATGTGACTGTACAAGGTTAATGGGAACAGAAGGAATGGTTTCTTTCTCAATTGAAGTTCAGTCGAACTGAGTAATCTCATTTTTTCTTTGAAGGTTTACTGTTGTATGAGTTGGGTCGAAATCGCTTACATTTACGGCTAAAAATATAATGGTTGTCGTTCTATTAGGAATCAGCATTTTTGTAACATATTTACAGGGATATCGAAAGGCTTACTTGGCCCTAGATTCTTGGTTTCTTTTCTTGAAATGTCTAATTTATATTTATGCACCATAATCAGTTAATCCATTTACCTGTGGATGTTTCAGTATGTACAGTGGGTGTCTCTGTTAAGATTCTAAGTCGATTACCGAGTTATGCTTAGATTGATGTAGTGTTTAACAAAATTTGTCTTTTAAAAGAGAGATCTTGTTAACTAACTAGTAACTGTTCAATGGCCTGAAACTAGCTTTCGGGTCCTCTTCGCTTCGTACTTTTTTTGTTGAAGATTGCAATATTTATAATCGTTCCCAACAAATTCGATAATGAAGAGAGGCCATGAACAAAGTTGTAATTTCTGTTTTTCACCCTTTTAATACCTAAAACATATGCTTCAAATAATTATTCAGGTTTATGTATTCGTTTCTCACACTATGTTTCAATAAAGTTCGTTTTTCAGTTTAATCACAGAGTTTGTTTTATGTATAAATATAGTTCATCAATGAAACATATAATTAAAAAACCCCTGAAAAACTAGGTTCTGTTACTTATTATTTTTTCCAATTTAATCACAGAATTTTCTTTCTGTCTAAACATTGTTCATCAGCAGAGACAAATAAGTTAACATCCCCTAAGAACTGAATTGCAGTACTTATTTGTTTCTCTTGGCTTGAACGTTTTTCCTTTTGTTTATGGAAGATCTCACACCCAGCCGTGAGTCTGGCTATGACGTCCAGACTCTACCCCGATCTCTTCCGCTTGAGACAGTGGTGGTGCTAAATGGATTTAATTGCTCTGAACATCAAGACCATTGGTCGAGAGTCTCACCCTTTCGAGTTGTCCCCAAGGCTTCCACTAGTTTATTTCACCCATCTCAAGAAGTTTTCGGGTTCATCGGCAGTGTCCTTCCTTATCCTTTTCTTCTTTCCTGATTCTCCAGCAGCCTCTGCCTTCCTCGAATCTCTTCTTTAAAGAAAGAAAGTGCAACCAACCCCAACTGTCTCAAAAGGTTTTGTAACTGAATTCTTTTCCTGAATTAAATTTACTTCTGTTCATTATTATTTATGAAAATCACTTTGGCTAACTAAGCAATAAGTTTCCAGTTCCCGGTAGAACACAACATTGTAAAAGTAAAATAGTAAAATAGCAAAAGTAATTCAACCATGTATTTTTGGGGTGTTACATAGTGTGATTGCCTAATATAGCTTATCCATATTGTCAAGCTTACAGCGATGTTAACTATGTACAAGCTTGTGAATACGGGTTGTGGGTTGTGAAGATCATTGATTATGGAAACTAGTGTACTCAATGCTTATAGTGGTAAAGAAATAGGGCATATTGAACTAAGTGTATTGAGCTTGAACTTCATTATCATTTATAAGGGTACTAATCCCATGACTATGACTACTCTAATATGCTACCATCAATTGTGTCACAACCTTACTGTGATTGAATGATGATCTACCCATATACTGTCACAACCTTACTGTGATGCATATAGAATAAGGGAAAGCATATGATGGCTTGTACACAATGTAATACATATTAGTACTATTCAACAAGGTCATGATTATTTCATAAGACTAAGTGCATAAATTGGTATCATTATTGTTGTTAACACATAGTCTAACATGCATAAGCAACTAGCTTGATCATATACAAGATATCCTATAGGTATTGATGATAAAAGTGTATTCTAGTCTACTTATATTTGCATATACCTTCTTGTCACATGCATTCTTATATTCATGGCAGGGTAGTGGAGAAATTGGTATCAGAGTATGGAAAAATGAAAAAAATGTAAAATTGAGAAGTACCCCCTATCCTCAATGGTTGAAAAAGGGTATTGGGTATGTTATAGATGGAATTTTAAGAAGCAATAGTGAATAATACATTTCTCTTGATTATTAGCCCCTTGCCCAACAACAGGGTCGAAAGAAATAAAATGCTTTTCATTCAAGAATGGGATGTCCCCTGCTTCACACATATGTGGGGATCCTTGACACCATTAAAAGATCCCCATGCCATATGTTTGTATATTTCTTGAATTTTCAGAGTCCTAGGAAGCTTTATGTTAACAGGTTTCTAGATTCCTCCATAGGAAAATCTAACTTGATGACACACTTGGATTGGAAGAATTTCATTGCTTTGAAAGGCCATTTCATTAGAATTCTCCCTAAGTTGTGGTATTAGTGGGAATAGATATTTTTCAACCTATGTATGTCTTATTTGTTCTTTATTGATAGTCATTGTCACTAGTGGTAGCTCTTGATAGTTATTTGGGTTGACATAATCTCTTCTTGGTACGCCAAGCATAGAAATTTAAAGTAGGCAATTCAGTCCATATAAGTTGGGTGTATGTGTGATCAACATGGTGAAGGGAATAGTTTGTGAACGTTTAAATATGGGTTTCGAGGCTAGAACTAAAGACTACTTGCAATCAAACAATCCACAAGATGGAATATTTGGATAAAATTAGTCTAGATTCTAGAAAGATTATTACAGACATGTAGTGTGAGGGAGAAAAGCTATAGAAGAACAAGAGGATGTGGTAGTTTATTATCTATTCTTTTGTTTGGCTATGTTTTCAATGCTTCAGGAACATGGTTGGAAGGGTAGAGAATCAATATGTTTTTGGAATTTCTTTGTTATTAATGTAGATTTTAATAATACCATTTGAACAAATCAATTGAAATACATCTCAACCTCTAGTTATTTGTCTTGCAGGTGATTCCTCCAGTAATTATAAGTGCTCTCGAGCATGACATGTAGGTGTTTTTATTATATAAGAAGCTTAAGGTTCGTTGGTACCTGGTAGGTTATAACCATAGCACAGGATCATTGTAGTTCAACAATGTAGTTCTAGAATCTATTATTCCACTTTAAATGCAATCAAATTTCTAAATGTGTTGTGACTCGAGTAGCTTATTTACTTTCATATATAGGTATTTTAAGGGGAATTTCCAATTATTGAAGCCTGTGGATGAGTGTTTTATACCTCAACCCGAATCTCACATAGTGCTTTCAGAATCAACACCCGGGAACCAAGATCAAGTTCCTTGTATGCTATGTTCTCTCAACAACCTACTTCTGTAATCTGTTATTCCACTTTGTATGCAATCAAAATTTTAAATGTGTTGTGACTGAAGTAGCTTATTTACTTTCATATATAGGTAGCTGAAGGGGAATTTCCAATTATTACAACCTCAAATATTTTTGTGCCTCTATGGATTTTATTTTTCTATGATCTGAGGCTTCCCTTCTTGTGTAGAGAGGAGAACATAGCATACAAGGAACTTGATCCTAGTTCCCGGGTGTTGATTTTGAAAGCACTATGTGAGATTCGGGTTGAGGTATAAAACATATTTGCATTTCTATTTTGGTGGTATCATCAAAATGCAATGATTCCATTCTTCATACGTTGTGACCAAGTTTAAAGAAAGGCATGAATTTGTTGGTATTTTACCTTTAGTGTACTTTTGGTGATAATATATATTTTTAAATAAAATTGCATTTTTCCTAAGTAAAATTGTTCTTGGTTGCCTCATGATCAACATCTCAGTTCTATTGTAGTGCTTCCAAAATAGTTCATAGATAACAAGATCTTTGTTTTTGCAGTAAAAAAAATCATTGGGTGCCTGTTTGGTGGTGCCAATACTTGCAAACCATTACATCTATATCCTTTTTTTTCAGATTCTCTTTAGTTGCATATTTTTCTTACATTTAATATTTCTGAGAACAACTAATTAATGTGACCATTATATTTTGGCCTTTCATACATGACAACAAGAGGACATTCAACCCCATATCTATAGTTCTCTTAAGCATGGAGTTCAGATCTCAACATTTCATAATGAGCAGATTGAGGGGGATTCACATGGAACTTCCTACTGGTAAAGCTGCAAATATTATGGAGTCTTTGATGTTGCATTCTTGTTTATAGACTGTTGTGATTCTCATGATTTGAAGGCCATCTTAGCCTTATTATGAGTGCATTTGTTACAATTTTAGAACTTATACCCAAAGCCTTTATTGTTATAAGGTGGAGATTCTGGAAATAGATTGCACAAAATAAGCAAAATTTTAAGTATGCGGGTGCCTACTTTGTTGAGTGGTACCATAGGTAGGATCATGACAAGTGGTATTAAAGAGCCACAACTCTAGGGCTTGTTGTGCCAAACATGTATTTTTGCTTCTTTTTGGTTCATTCTAGGTCTTTTTATTCGAGTAATTTACTAGTGTTAGAATTGATGTTCTCATCATGTTGGATTCTTTATTTGATTTGTTTAGGAAGTTGTGATAAATTGATTCTAATACTTATACGTTGGATTGATTTTAAGGTACGAGGATGATTCCATTATTGGTCATTGTTTATACAGGTAGATCCAAAAGTTTGAGGTATAAAACAATACTAGGGTAAAGGTTGTTTGTCCTTGTTAGTTGAAAACCATAGCAACCAATTTTGATGACTTTCAAGCTCCATGGTGAGCTCCAGTATTGTAGCAATAATGCTACAACTCCTGGGGCTTCCTGTCTCTCATTTTATCAATCCGGTAGTTCGTACAAACTTGGAAGCGACGGTGCTATATGCACAAGTACTAGCTCTTGTCGCAGCTGTCACTTGGTCAGCTGGCACAAGTCCGCTAGGGCTCAAGCCAACTTCTATAGGCTCTCAGAAGAAGCTTGCTAATTGATGGACGAAAGCTATTCTCAAAGGAAAACTACTCTACTTGACAAAATGGACTGAAAGCAAATCAAAGCATGTAAACCTAGGAAACCCTAATTTAACTAGTCTAACCTCTGTAATGCAAAGAATGTGAATGAAACCTCTACCAATGCTGCTGTTACCTCTAATAAGTGGAAATGCATGGATCTAAGCTACTTGCATCATAAAAGACATGTTTTTGTATTTTTCCTTTAAGTGGATGGAATGATTGTGATTTTGTGCTAACTAGGGTTTGGTTGTGCAGATGGGATGGAGAAGGAAGGAAAGCGTGGGACAGGTTGGGGAGGCTAGGAGAGGTCCCTAGGGATCCTTAGCATCCATCCACAGAGGTTCCTCGCATTCAGATGCTCAACAACCGAGTGAGTGGCCTCCTACAGGATGTCTGCAGGGGATCCTACAGGATACGCAGAGATTTCTACAGGATGTCTACAAATTGCTACAGGATGACCTACCGTGAGTGTTTGAAGTGATGGAGGAGTGATGGAATGGTAGGGGGAGATGTGTAAGGTAGGAATAAGGCTGGTGATGGCTCAGAAGTGGAAGAATAGGATAGGGAGTGAGTGTAGGGAGTAGGTTGGAAGATAGAGGACTAGGTCAACGAAAGGGCTAGAGAATGAAGCTATGTGAGGAGTGAAAGACTTTGGGAGATAACAGAGCGGAGCAGGGGTCAACGATGTGTTTGCATGCGTGATCAAGATGGAGAATGAGGTAATGGAACGAGAGAGAGCAGTGTAAGTGAAACAAATGCTTATGACTGTCACCAAACCGAAAATGCATCAACCTAAACTACCTGTGCGTATAAATTCAATGAACAGCGATCCAAAACGCGAAGGAGAATGTGCATGAAGCTGTGATGAAGGCGTGTGTGCAGGTGTGAATCATGTGGAAAGATCTATCATAACGAGACTATGTTGCAGCATGTATGAAGTGAAGAACTGCGTGTTTTTGTGGCTGGTATAGGCTGCACTCCAATCTCCAAACGGAGATGGCAGTGGAGACTTCCTCAACCTTTTTTGCTGGAGCTCCAATGTATTATCAACCTGCTAATCTAACTAAACAACCGAGAGCAATTCAACCATAAACTAGTCCTATCTATGCTCATGAAAAAGACTAATTCAACAACCTGTAATTCAAATTGCATGTGAAAATGAAAACTCAGAGCGCTGAAACGAAATGCAAACAACACTACAGCAGAGGGGATCTATGGCTCTCAGGTTGGGCCCTAACCTGAGAGCTATAGTCTCCTTAAGAAAACTCAGAGCTAGACCAAAATTTGCCTTCTTTATTCATAATCTGATGTTATGCCAAAACTGGCTTACAACAAGAACTAACACCGAGCTGTGCTCAAAAATTACAATAGTAATGCGAAAGTTTCAACAACCTATCAAAGGCTACGGCCTCTATACTTATGCAAAAACAATCATCCAACAGGTCTCCTTGATTTTAGGAACTCGGTTGTCCAACTGAAGTTTAACTTGGTGATCCTGTAGAACAGTTATGACTGCTGTTCCTGTAGAACAGTTGGCTGCCTCTATGCTCGGTGCTCTATGCTCGGTGGGGAGATTGGTTGGAGCTCGGAGCTACGGTGGGAATCACGAGGAAGGTCCCCAAGACTGTGGACATCCTCTCCTAAAAACCAGCAGTGCCACCTCATTGTCCCCTTGTCTCCTTTTTCGTGTCTTTTCTCCCTTTAAATGCAAAAAACCTGAAAGCATCATGCATTAGTCACGTAGATAATATGTCTACCCTTCTTCCTACAAACAACACGAACAAACTAAGAAATGCATGCATAAGCAATAAAATATGAATGGTTTGAGCAAGTAGAATAGGCCAAAATGAGCCCAAATTGTACCAAAATTGGGGCTCATCATCACCCCCCAGCTGAACCATTTGCTCATCCTTGAGCAACCTTGCTCCTGCTCCTTGTCCTTGGCCGAGGACTCGGGACCGGAACAGGCTCTTTTTTTTCCGCTTTTGATGGCCTTGCCTTCTCTGCCCCTGGTGGTGACGAGGGTGGAACTTCTTCCCTCTTTCCTGTTTCTTTGAGCTGGGCTTCGGAAGGCGATTGGCCTATCTTTCGTGTCCAGGAGGTGACCTTCGGGCTTCCTTTCTCGGGGGTGGCCGGTGTCTTAGAGGGAGTTTTCTCACTGGGTGAAGTAGGAACACTCCCTAAAGAGGTTTGGCTGCTGGGAGGAGGCTGCGACATGTCTGCTTTCATCCTCTGACTTCTCCTGGTTTCGGAAGGTAGAGGGATCTCCCTCTCCCTCTTTTCTGTTGGTTTCGCAGGTGTACTGAGGGCGGCCAGCGCAGCTGCCGCCTCCTTCTCGAGAGGATCAGCTTTCTCTCCCTTGCTTTTTACTTTCCCGGTGCTCCTTGTGGAAGGCCCTTCCCTTTCTATTTACGAGCTTCCTGTAGAAGACCCCTTCTCTGTTTTCGGGCTTCCTATAGAAGCCTTCGTCTGCTTTCCTGTAGGCGTAGTTCTTGGGCTTCCTGTAGAAGCCTGCTTTTGTTTTCCTGTAGGTGTTGCTTCCGGGCTTCCTGTAGAAGCCTGTTTTTGCGTTCCTGCAGATGCAACTCTCACCACCTTTTCTTGCTTGGCTGCATGGATTTTGCTTTTGGCTTTGACTGCAGGAGCTGACGAGGTGCTTGGGCTGGCAAGGACCACCTCGGTTTTGACTGCCCTACTTTTCAACCTCTTTTCCCTTGCTGACAGGATGGGGGTGTCCTCTTTTGCTCTGTCATCCTTTCCCTCCTCCTTCTCCTTTCGTTCTTTCTTCTGTGTTGGAGTCGAGATCTTTTGGCTTTTCCCTTTCTTATTCTTGGCTACTGGCTCTTCTTTCGCACCGCTAGAGGACCCCGTTTCTTCAAGCAACATTTTTATGTCCCCTTCTCTTGTTAAATTCCTAAATGATTCCCATGCGAGGGGGACCTTATATGAGTGGAGAGCATCCTCCACAAGAAGCTTGATTAGCCCATGGTGGCCTACCTGATCCGGAATGCCGTCCTTGAGCTTTGTAGCGCACTCCATCAAGGACTGTAGTAGAAAGTAAGGAATGCTCAATCTCTGTTCTGCAGGAAGATCAATCCGGTGTCTTAGTTCACTGAGCAGCCGGAAGTGATATGCATACACAATGCTGTAACGACCCTCACAGGTAATATATTTCATGATTTGCAAACTGACTTCGTTCCATGGTGGCAACAGGCTTGTCCTTCTCACCCCATTTTTGTCCTCTGTGAATGATTCTTCAGGTGGGAAGAACTCTTTCTTGGCTTGCTGGCTTAGCTTTCGTTCTTCTTTATCCCACGGGAGACCCATAGGAAGCTCAGTGATTCTGCTGATAGACTCCGGGGTGATCTTGAAGCTTAGGCCTCTGAAATTGACTGTGGCCAGCACCTTGGATTTTGGCCTCAGGGCCTGCAAGAATTCCTCGGCCACTTCCTCATCGTACCCTTGCAACTTATCACAAAAAGACATCCACTGTGCTCGTGTAAAAAGCTCTACCACGGCCTGATTTCTCCTCAATTTTTCTAAATCTGTGGGTTCTCGCCTGATAAATCCACTCGGCATGATGCACAATTTTCTTAACCGGAGGTGGTGATGGTGGAGGAGTGTGAAGTTTCGGTGACAGAGTGCAGAACAATGCGTATAATCCACAAAATTTTACAACACAGTCTAACTGCTTCAACATTCCTGTAGAATGACAGTATAAGTCTACAGACAACAATTTCACCACTTTCTCTATACCCAGACAGTAACTGACAATTCTACCACCTTACATGACCATTTGCATGAGAAGTCCAGGGTTACCTCGTTACTCGGCCACCTTTTTTTACGTGAACACTCGCGTTCCTGTAGAAGACTGCGTTCCTGTAGACTGCGTTCCTGTAGAACTGTGTTCCTGTAGGAGCAGTGCGCAAATTTCCGGGAGGACTGCAATTGGACCGCGGTTGAGGTGCGCTTCACCGGTGTTCTGGTAGCCAACAGCTCGGCGTATCAAGGTGCAGAGACGATCGTAATAGCCACTCGAGTTCGAAGTGGTGGTTGATTGAATGTATGTCAAAATCTAGCCGATTAGATTTTCAATCGGCGCGATCCGTGGCGCGGGGGGACAGCTCATCCCCCGCCGGACTGTTGAGCGACGTCATCAACCACTCACCGGCGTATTCACTTGCTGCCGCATTCATTCCCACAGATCTGCCGTCGCCTTTTTCTGCTGAACTCATTCCCACGGATTCTCACGTGCGTGCTGCTGATTTTTTTGTGGCCGCCACCCGAACATTCAACTATACCATAACTCGCCGACGTGGCCAGTCTACTTGGCCATACGGCTGCTCAACCATTCACCTTTACGCCATGCAAACAAATCAAAGTAATATTCATGCGATTTGATGGAAGGAAGGGGTTAGACGCTTACCTGCGTGGCTGCACACGATTTTTCCAGTTTTTCGATGATGGTGAGCGGATCTACCTGCTGCATGCGCACTCACACAGACCCGGAGGCTCATGGTTACAGGTTGTTGACGATGGAGGGAATGTTGTGGTCGCATGCGCTCGCATTACCTTGGAGATGGCGGTGTTGTGAACGGTATCCACTCCAGCAGGTTGAACTGTTACAGGATTCCCGCGGGTGTCTCGTACCAGTTCTTCTTCCTTGGGTGTATGCTGCACGGCGGAGGATCTGGTCTTTCAATCCCGCTTCCGGAGCTTCTGATGCCTGTGGTGTAAGATCTCCGCGCTTGTTTATCTTTGAAAATGCCTTTTTTCGCAAGAACTCATTGATCTGTTTTGCTGGTGCAGGGGACTTGGATGCATGTTGACGAGGATGGTGGAGCAAGGTAACAGCGTCGTGCATGGGCCCAAAAGAGGCTTGCATGCGTCCACACCAACCCGTAGTCATCAGATCTGCTCATGAAATGCATTCTGGCCCGTTCTGAGCCTCTACAGGAAGTTTCCTGTAGAAATACAGAGCTTCCTGTAGACAGGCAGCTCTTCCTGTAGAAACTGGCACCTTCCTGTAGAAACTGGCACCTTCCTGTAGAAGGCACAAAAACTCCTTTGTCTTTGTTTTGAGTGATCCACCTGACCTACAATGTCCTTCTTGCAACCTACAATGTCACTGCTGCAACATGAAATTATTCAATGGAGATTAGCTTTATTTTTTTTAATTTTTTTTTGAAAAACAACTAGGGCGCCTCATGGAGGTTTTCACCCTAATTGCCTGCCCTGGGCGCCTCCAAGGGAGGTTTTCACCCAGAGATCTTTTTCTCTTCTCTTTTTTTTCCAACCCATTGACCGCCTCATGGAGGTTTTCAATCAATGAGCCAATCTAAGGCGCCTCCGAGGGGGTTTTCACCTTAGATTTTTATTTTTCTCTTATTTTCATTTTTTCATTTCTTTATTTTTCCTTTTTTTTTTTCATTTTTTCTACCCTACCCTACTTGAAAAACAAAATCATTTTCAAGTATAAGAATACTTCCAATGGAGCCATGTGCACATCGAGATTAGAGAAAAAATTATGTGAAGGCTCGAAATGCATGCTTGGACAACTATCCAACTTTCAGAGACAAAATGATCTGAGTTTGAGAGTACAAAACATAGCTGAGGAGGAGAGTGCTGCTGCAACTTAGTGACCTTCTGAAACCATATCTCAATATAGCTTTGATATCCTTGTTCATCTTGCTGATTTGGATCATTCTTCATGTCACCTTCTATCATGACCTTCTGATCTTCCTCTTTTTGCTGATCTTTCTCTTGAGTACATGGAAGATTTGATGGTAACCATGAGGGATCTCTTTCGATCTCTGATTTAGATCGCTTATCTTCATCAAGTGCAGCCCATGGTTCTTTGATCTCCTCTTTTGAATCTTCTTTGACTGGATGTGATCCTTCAATGCTTTCAAGATGATCTCTTTTTTGCAATGCTTTTCCTGAGCTATGGTGAAGATCATTGGGCTCAAGAGGAGTTGTTTGGATATGTTGTGTCTCAGATTTGCAATGGGGTTGAGCTGCTCCCTTGCATGGTTTTGGAAATGGAGGTACGGGTAGCTGAGTGGAGGTGTGAAATTGAGATGGAGATGGATGGCATTGTGGTTGGGTAGGCATTTGGGGTTGCCTTGGTGGAGGAGGAGGCGATGGTTGTGGATGAGCAGGTGGTGGAGGAAAATGAGCGGGATGAGAGTTGTACTGGGGCTTCCACTCCTGATAAGGTGCATTCCACTGCGGTTGTGGCTGAGCATAAGAGTGAAATGAATGAGCAACTGGTTGGGCATAATATGGATCTGTGAAGGAACAAGGAGAATATGACCAAGGAGGAGGTGTAGACCAGGAAGGATGAGCAGGGGGATCCCAAGAAGGCATGAAAGTGGCTTGATAAGGGTCATAATAGGTCTCGGGTATCCCTTGCAGTTCCTGCTGGTAAGATCTAGGTCCATGTGGCCTCCTTTGGTTCATATAATAGAGTGATTCAGTGGCTCCCTTGGCTCTCTGATATGCAGCTTTGATTCTGGGCAAGGAAGGGCACTGATCTGTAGGATGGTATTCTTCACATACAAAACACACTTCTAGAGAGTGCATTGGACATTCGTTCCTAGGATGCTTTTTAAGGCAGCTAGGACAAAAAATGACCAAAGCCCTCTTGGCTTCTTCTTGCTTCTTTTGGATCTGCAAGGTATCCAGTTGCATGGCAAGAAACTGCCTCATATCACCCTTGAAATCTTCGATCTGATTTGCAAATTCATCTTTAGACAAGGGACTGCTCCCAACATTTCTGCTTGTAGCCATTTGCTTCAGAGGAATGTTTCTTCTTCTTCTCCCCTAGAGGTTCTTCAGATATGTCTTGATGTCCACCCAGGGGTTCTTTCATCACAGCCATCGAAGAAGAACGTTGGCTGTGTGAAGCAGTGGGGGTGTTGTGCAATCATTTTTCTAACTTATCTCTACTCCTACAAGGCATGAAATGAAATATTTTTGGTTGATTTTTGCTTTTTTCTACTTCTACATGCAAAACTGAAATAGATTGAACTGCAACTAACTATCTTGCTAAAATGAAAATGCGGAATTGAAATGAAAGCAGGAAAGGACTAATCTATTTTGCTCAAATGAAATTGCAGGAATGGAAAGGCTAGTCTACGCTTGCAAAATTGAAATACTAATCTACGCTTGCAAAATTGAAATTGCGGAATTGAAAGGCTAATCTAGGAAAGCAGGAAATGCTAATCTATGAAAGCAGGAAATGCTATGCTACTTTTGCAGAATGGAAATGAAGTAAACTACTTAGCAGAAGGCAAGAGTAAGGAAGTAGAAGAAAAGCAACAATCACCAATACTCTGCCGCTTCCCCGGCAACGGCGCCAAAAAGATGGTGAGCTCCAGTGTTGTAGCAATAATGCTACAACTCCTGGGGCTTCCTGTCTCTCATTTTATCAACCCGGTAGTTCGTACAAACTTGGAAGCGACGATGCTATATGCACAAGTACTAGCTCTTGTCGCAGCTGTCACTTGGTCAGCTGGCACAAGTCCGCTAGGGCTCAAGCCAACTTCTATAGGCTCTCAGAAGAAGCTTGCTAATTGATGGACGAAAGCTATTCTCAAAGGAAAACTACTCTACTTGACAAAATGGACTGAAAGCAAATCAAAGCATGTAAACCTAGGAAACCCTAATTTAACTAGTCTAACCTCTATAATGCAAAGAATGTGAATGAAACCTCTACCAATGCTGCTGTTACCTCTAATAAGTGGAAATGCATGGATCTAAGCTACTTGCATCATAAAAGACATGTTTTTGTATTTTTCCTTTAAGTGGATGGAATGATTGTGATTTTGTGCTAACTAGGGTTTGGTTGTGCAGATGGGATGGAGAAGGAAGGAAAGCGTGGGACAGGTTGGGGAGGCTAGGAGAGGTCCCTAGGGATCCTTAGCATCCATCCACAGAGGTTCCTCGCATTCAGATGCTCAGCAACCGAGTGAGTGGCCTCCTACAGGATGTCTGCAGGGGATCCTACAGGATACGCAGAGATTTCTACAGGATGTCTACAAATTGCTACAGGATGACCTACCGTGAGTGTTTGAAGTGATGGAGGAGTGATGGAATGGTAGGGGGAGATGTGTAAGGTAGGAATAAGGCTGGTGATGGCTCAGAAGTGGAAGAATAGGATAGGGAGTGAGTGTAGGGAGTAGGTTGGAAGATAGAGGACTAGGTCAACGAAAGGGCTAGAGAATGAAGCTATGTGAGGAGTGAAAGACTTTGGGAGATAACAGAGCGGAGCAGGGGTCAACGATGTGTTTGCATGCGTGATCAAGCTGGAGAATGAGGTAATGGAACGAGAGAGAGCAGTGTAAGTGAAACAAATGCTTATGACTGTCACCAAACCGAAAATGCATCAACCTAAACTACCTGTGCGTATAAATTCAATGAACAACAATCCAAAACGCGAAGGAGAATGTGCATGAAGCTGTGATGAAGGCGTGTGTGTAGGTGTGAATCATGTGGAAAGATCTATCATAACGAGACTATGTTGCAGCATGTATGAAGTGAAGAACTGCGTGTTTTTGTGGCTGGTATAGGCTGCACTCCAATCTCCAAACGGAGATGGCAGTGGAGACTTCCTCAACCTTTTTTGCTGGAGCTCCAATGTATTATCAACCTGCTAATCTAACTAAACAACCGAGAGCAATTCAACCATAAACTAGTCCTATCTATGCTCATGAAAAAGACTAATTCAACAACCTGTAATTCAAATTGCATGTGAAAATGAAAACTCAGAGTGCTGAAACGAAATGCAAACAACATTACAGCAGAGGGGATCTATGGCTCTCAGGTTGGGCCCTAACCTGAGAGCTATAGTCTCCTTAAGAAAACTCAGAGCTAGATAAAAATCTGCCTTCTTTATTCATAATCTGATGTTATGCCAAAACTGGCTTACAACAAGAACTAACACCGAGCTGTGCTCAAAAATTACAATAGTAATGTGAAAGTTTCAACAACCTATCAAAGGCTACAGCCTCTATACTTATGCAAAAACGATCATCCAACAGGTCTCCTTGATTTTAGGAACTCGGTTGTCCAACTGAAGTTTAACTTGGTGATCCTGTAGAACAGTTATGACTGCTGTTCCTGTAGAACAGTTGGCTGCCTCTATGCTCGATGCTCTATGCTCGGTGGGGAGATTGGTTGGAGCTCGGAGCTACGGTGGGAATCACGAGGAAGGTCCCCAAGACTGTGGACATCCTCTCCTAAAAACCAGCAGTGCCACCTCATTGTCCCCTTGTCTCCTTTTTCGTGTCTTTTCTCCCTTTAAATGCAAAAAACCTGAAAGCATCATGCATTAGTCACGTAGATAATATGTCTACCCTTCTTCCTACAAACAACACGAACAAACTAAGAAATGCATGCATAAGCAATAAAATATGAATGGTTTGAGCAAGTAGAATATGCCAAAATGAGCCCAAATTGTACCAAAATTGGGGCTCATCACTCCAGCAGTAAGTAATTTAGTATACAGACATCTTATCATGTTCACAATTTTTATGATATCCATTGCAATCAAAAGTTTAAAGGTTCAGAGTGTGAACAATTGTTGTGTTATATAATATATTTGATTGCATGAAGAATAAAAAACTTAAAATGATAAATAAATAAGTCGCTTCATAATGTTAGCATTACAAATACTGCATGCAAGTTTTGCAGCAGAGGTGCATCTCCAACTGAGCATGTCTAGTGGAGATTCTTGTCCACCAAGACTTTTCGAGCCACTATTTCAGGTCGAATCTATTTTTTTTTCCAGTCTTGCTTCCTTGGAAAGACCCTCTCCTTAGGGATACTTGGATGATTATAGACAGTTGCAATGTTTTATGGTACACAGTTTAGTTGGTGGCTAATGGCTTTGTAATCCAACTGTATGACTTATTTTCATTATGAGCCTTCCTCTCGTAGTTGTTAAGGGAATTGAGGCTTTTTTAGCAGGAATTGGCCTTGCTTGTAAATGCCAAATTCTAAGTTTTTCATAAAGATGTTGAACACCTTCCTGCTTATTGTGGCAGAGACTCATATGTTAGCATTTCCTACTTTTTTAGTTAGGGAATTTCCTTGTAATCTTGTTGTTAGATGTAACTCTTTTTTTCGTGAAGTAAAATGACATTTTTTAAAAATAAATAAAGAAATGACGATGTCTTGACTCTTCTCTCCATTTCAATGCAGAAAATAATACTCTTAAGGGTAGCTAAAAATTCTGCGTCTTATTGGGTCCTGGAACCTAGTTACTTGTTGGTTGGCTCACATTTATGTAGGAGAATGGAATGCAACAGTGGCTTGCAGACACATTGAATTATTTTTTTTGCAGTTTTTGTTTTTATTATTATTATTATTATTTTAAATTCAAATTTTGGGTTGTTTGGACTTTCCAGATTTGTGTGCTTAGAGAAGAAATTATTCTCTTGAAAACTACAAAAATACAGAGCAAGTTTTGTGGTCATTTTTCGGGAATTAATATAAATATTTTATCTTTCAGGAAGTTGTAGGACTAAAAAGACCCCCCCAAAAAAATTCCTTTTTTGGTCTAGTATAGGATGAAAAACACATTCTTAATGTACACAGGGCATTAACAACCTTTATGGAGTTTAGAGACCTCGCTTTGTATAAAAAAGACAACAAAAACTATTCACCCCTCGCCACAATGTAGAACCACCAAAAACTGCAAGTGACTGTACTGAAATACTAGATTCCAAAGTGTTTGGAATCTATAAATTTTTTGTTTCACTAATATTCCATGAATATTTCAACAATGTTTGTACCTTTGCAATATATATGACTCTTTGCAAGCTTGAGAGGCCCTAGTTACCTTTCGAGGCCAATGAATGATAATGCATGCATCCTTTGACTATAGATCCACTTGCTAATATCACTACTTTATGGGTTATTTTGGGAGGATTGGTTCTCTTGAGCTGTTCTTGATTTATGATGCCTTGATTTTGAGATATTAGTTTAATATTCCAAGTTGATATCCAATTTTTGTCACTTTGAGTTGGATCTCCGCTACAAATTTCATCTGTGCAATTTGTAATGATAGCTTATGTTGTCAAATTAATAGTATATTTTAATATGATTTTTGATGAGAGTTCAAATGTTACAAAGTATTTTAACAAAGTTGAACCCTAGGTGTACTTAGGAACGTTTTCGATTCTCCTTGGAAACTCTTCCACTTACTTTAGGCCAATGATTTTCTTACTTTGAATTATTATGTGAAATGGGAATTTTAAATCAACATCCAAATGGACTATGTTAGATCTGTTTTTGTACAGATACTTCATTATAAATGGGTTGAAATTCAGGTTGCTATTATTATGTAAGATGGGCAATTTAAATCAATATCTTAGGTAATTAGGAGAATTTCATTCACCTGGAGCATATAGTATGTTGGCAATATGGAAACAAGGTTGTTAGTAGGTTTTGTGGATGATTGATATTATTGGTACTTTCGTGCTCAGATTCATTTTTGTGTTGATAATATGGCATTGTAGAAATACATTGAATAGACTCCACAAGTTGTGTGGGCCATGTTGTCGGGTGTGACATTGAGGTAACTCCCTTGAGTTATTTTAGTAAGTCAAAAATAGGGTCTGCATGATTATAGTCTTTTATAAAGATTACAGATCATGTGTCAAGCATTTTTTTTTTTAAATCAATGCCTTTAAATGTAATTTTAAGGATTTTCATAACTCTTCACATAATTCTTTAAAATGTACTAGCTCAATGGAAGAGCACTTGTCTTACTAGTAGGAGGTTGGTAGTTCGATTCCACTATGCCCTAACATGAATTAATCAATGATTTTGTACTTTATTTTTAATTAAATGTTTTTTATATAGATTTATTTCAATGGTGAGATATTTCTGGATTCATTGTTTTATATTGTCTCTAGAGAGAAGTGATCTTCAAATAATTTTTTTATTGTTTCTAGAGAGACAATAACCAGTATTAAAGACATATTGTCTCTAATCCCGAGCATTTTATTTAGAGAGACAAAAATGAAATTGTCTCCTAAGAGACAATAATGTTTGTGTCATATATTGTCTTCATAGAGACATCTTTTTAAGACAATAATTTTTTAGACACCCACTTAATGACAATATTTAAGACAATACACAAGTTTTTCTTTGTCTCAAGTTAAGATTACTCAAAAATTGTCTTAAAACCCCCCTTTATGTAGTAGTGACTTGAAAGAGAGAGACTTATGAATCTTTTCTTGAGGCTTGATCACTAATAGTTTGGTTCAATAACTCAGGTTGAAGGCCTTTATAATTCATAAATGTGCTTGGGGTTTGGTTACTAGTGGTAGCTGTTTGTGCTTGTGAACCTAGCTTCTCATGTGGAATCAATTCTCGAAGGCTTTCAAATACCGAACTCATCAATGCACTTGGGTTTTAGTTGTTGATCATAAATGTATGAAGATGGTTAAAGAGACATGTAGGCAGTCAATCCCAAATTATTGCGGTTAGTTGAGCTCAATATTCTCCACCACATATATGATGATCAACAATACAAAATCTTCTAGTCATCTAACACGCAGGATATACCACACACAATGACACATGGCAGCACATAGGGAGTTCTTCTCAAAAGGAACGCCTTACAGAGTAATTATACATAATAATGCAATCAAACTGTCATGAACAACTTGACCATTATATTTAACTAGGGAAGCACATTTATACATATTAATGCAATCAAAATTTCATGAACAACTATTATATTTAATTAGGGAAGCCATATGAATTAAATAGTTGGTAAATAGTGATAGGAATAAATCCATGATAAGCATCAAAACATTTCATGATACATCTCACACTGTTAAGATTAAATATACTATGAAAATAAACTAAATTATAGTTTTATTTTAAGTTATTATCATTAATTGTAAAAATAATAATATATAAGTCAAAGATATATATACATTTCAAAAAACATTTAACAAATTCTTAATTATGAAGATTCACTCACTATACTTTGGGCATTTTTAAATTGCAAATAGGTTTTGTTACCATACCATGGGCAAGTTTGTAAATACCACATGTAGCCACATATTTAAAATATCTTGTTTTGGAGGAAACATATACTTATTTATTTTTTTTGAATTTGTTGATATTATCGTTGGTCCCATATATGTCTTGGTGTCTGCTTATGTGGTGCCAAGTAATTTTGTGTTTTAGTTACTACTGGTGCCAACCATGGCGTGGGGATAGTCGGGCAATTATGTGATGGTTATTTGAATATTTCACTGTCCTGAGTGTTATTTGTTTTGTCTTAATGAACTGTATGTGTGTCTTTTTGTCTTAATGGAGTGTATTTTATGTCTTTTATGTGGACTAGTAATGTAATGGAGAGGGCGTTAAGCTCTATGTGTATTCTATGTCTTTTATGTTGACTAGTAATGTAATGGAGAGGGGTTAAGCAGTGATCAAATTTGAAGGGCTAGTCTTATTTTCAATTGAAGGTCATATATTTATTCAACACGTCTATAATGAACAACTAAAAAAAATACATTTTAATTGACAACAATATATTATTTCTACATTTCATTTTCAATAATTTTTTTCTATTAAATAAATAAAACTCTTAAAAATAGATAACTAAATGGTTGTTAGGAAATATAACATTATGAAAATATCAAATAGATAATATATTGAAGTCTAAAAATTATAAAAAATGATTAGAATTGCAATTTTTTATAACTGAATTTGCATTTTTTAAATAACAAAATGGTTTCATTATTCTTAAAAATATATATGATGTTAAAATTATGCATTCTCAATAATTAATACATGTGATTCAAGTCATTCTTCTAAATTTTAAGTGAAAAAGGTTCCAAGTAATAAAAAAATTGTACATAAAACCAACTCACCAAAAAATTGTACATACAACCAACCAACCAACCTAACTGTGGTTGATGGCTATATGGGCTAGACCTAAGATTTTAAAATTACATTGGATTCCCGATGGGCTATAAGGCAAAACATTGGTTGATGGCTATATGGGCTATAAGGCAAAACATGGATTCCCATTGCCTGTGGTTTATGGAGTTTTCCACATATGATGATGACTTTTCTCTTAAACCTTTCCAGCATGAAAGAGTCATTGAACTTGGATGTTTCATGCAAATATGAGAAACCCAACAACATCCAAAAACATATTGAAAAGAAACAACAAATTATTGATTCAACCACAGCAATTCAAGCCAACACTGCCATAAATAGATAGAACACCTGGGAAGTTCACAATCTTGAACCAACGATCTCTATCTTTCTTAATTGGAATCCATTTTACCATTATTTCAGCAATAGAAATCAATGCTAACATAAGAGCAAGACCTAGGTGAATACAATACAAGACCCTTGAACAGATCACAGTAGGGATGCATTCTTTTTGAAGGACATATCGGTGCCCTTGCCTCCCATGGGCACATTATTGGAACTCTTGTTACCTATCCTTCAGCTCGACCTATTGACTTCTTGATGGAATAGGGTTTCGATAATAATCTTAGAAATTAATTATATCTCAGCAATTAATTACGTCTGAGTTTTCCTCTCAGATTTCACTGACGACTCGGAATCTTGTTGTCGATCTTGGAGAAGATTATATTTATGTTTTAACTATATGTTAGGCATTAAATGTTTCTTGATTGTAGGCACCCGTTGGTCCTGTATACTTCATAGGAGAGCATACGAGCAGGGAATTCAATGGATATGTACATGGTAGCTAGCTTTTAGGTAAATCTTAATCCTTATCTTAGTGTCGATAACATAAATCTTGAGCTGATATGCTTGTTTATATAAAAATCTTGCATTATAGCTGTATAAAAATTGTTGAGATATAGTTATTTCAAATTTCATTATCTTTCATAAACAACCATTGATATAGCAAATGTGGCGGTGAAGAGGAATAAATGGCTTGATCAAAAACGTTGATGTTCATCTCGCCTTAGACGTGCATTTCAAAATCGACATCGACACGATGAAATGTTCATCAGTGGAAGCAATTTTTGTTCATCAACACAGCATCAGAAAATATATCGTGGCAGTGTGCTTTTGCTGAAAAAATTAAAACTATAAATGTTATTTTCATGGAAATTTCAGTACATGTTTCCAAGGAAGGCATAGCAGTGGATCCGAAAAAGATAAGAGCTATCATGGAATGGGAAACTCCTAGAAATGTGGATGAAGTTAGATCATTCATGGGGTTAGAAGGTTATTATAGGAGGTTCATCAAGAAATTATTTTGAATTGGCTATCCCATTACATCATTGTAGAGGAAAGGTAACAAATTTGAATAGAAAGAGGAATGTGCAACTAATTTTGAGCAGTTGAAGTAGTTCTTGACAAATTCTCCAATTTTAAAGATTGCATATCCAGACAAAGAGTTTGTGGTATGTACATATGCTTGCAAGAGAGGACATGGTGGAGTCCTAATCCAGGGAGGACATGTAGTATGATATAAATCTAGGAAATTGAATCAGAATGAGAAGAATTATCCAACACATGATCTTGAGTTGGAAGCGATCGTACATGCATTGAAGATGTGGATACACTATCTTCTTGATAGGAGGTTTGTATGGATGAGCGATCACAGTGGATTGACTTATCTGTTTGACCAACCGAATATGAATGCTAGGAAAGCTAGATGGTCAGCCATGATTAACGAGTTTGACTTTGAGATATGGTACATTAAAATAAAGGAAAATAGGGTTGTAGATGATCTTAGAAAAATATTGCAGGTGAATCATATAGCAGCTATGAGTTCTTATGATACATACAACTATCATACAAGTCATAACATGCTCATGGAAATCAATGGAGACTATTGGGTACCAGTGTCCCACAACAACCCTGTCCCTGAATTCTTTACTAGCATACTACGACATGTTCCAATTCCTTTTGTTGTTGCAAATTCTTACAGTCAATTTCAATTACCCAACTCGATGTTTCATGCATTCCTGTACCAAGCAAATAACTTCCATTATATTTAAAATAAATTGAAATAACTTGAAATCATACCTCATTGGTAGTTCATCAATAAGGTACACTTGCAATTTTGTTCGCTTCCTATCACAAGAAGTCAAACTAACATATTGGACCAAATCAACATGTATAAAAAATATCTCATCAAGGTAGCTCAAAACATAAGCATCATATATCAAAATCATAAATCACATGTAACCATCATAAACCATAGATTACATGTAATCATCATATACTAGAATCATAAATCATATGCATAGTAAAAATGAAATACAATATTGATACTTATCCTTCATCGACCTTTACTTCTTCCTTTGTTCTTTTATACACACACCGGATCGGTTGCCACACCCAGCAAACATCCTGTGCCTTCCCTCCACTTGGTGCACATACGCATAGTGTGTGTTACACACATACAACCACACGTCATACAACACCATGTAATACATGCATCTACACCATTACCACATGTACCATAGGTACATAATACCACCTGTACAATGCAACCACTTGCACAACGTGTGCACAACATCACATGTAACATGACACCACCTGCACGACGTGTACACAAAGCCACATGTACCATGCACCACTGTACAATGTGTACAAAATACCACACGTACACATTACCACACACACGACATGTACGTGACACCACATGTACATAGCACCACATGCAAGATATGTACATAGCACCACCTGCACACAATGCCACTTGTACAACATGTACACAACACCACCTGCACAAAATGGTACTTGTACAATATGTACACAACACCACATGCACACAGTTCCACTTGTACAATTATGCACACAACACCATATGTACATAGTTCCACATGTACAACATGCACACAACACTACCTATACATACAATTGCATATCCAACATTTACATAGCATCATTTGTACACAACACCGCATATCAACATGCGCATAGAACCATATGCACACGATGCCGCATATACATCACCTACATAGTACAATATGTGCGTAGTAATTCATATCCAAAATCTACATAGCACCATCTATACCCAACACTGCATTTGCGATATTCGCACAACACTATTTGTACCATCTTGTACATAACATTTCATAAGGAACATGTACACATGCTATGTATGCACAACACCACATGCACAAAGTATCACAAATGCAACATATACAACATGTGCACAACTATAGTACCACACATCCAAAACCATTCCGTCTTTATCAAGCAACCTTGCTTCTTATCTTATCCATGCTTATCCGAGCATGTCATAGACCACACTTCTTTCATTTTGTTGATGTATCCCTCAGTATAACCTATCCATAACATAAGCACAGCCATAATACAAGCATACAATATAAATTCATATTCACATTATATTGACCTCATGTGTTTGTCATGATTACTCTTCCCACCTGATTCCTCATAGACTAGGAACCTCTTCATATCATTCGCCTATGTAAGCAATCATTCCTCCACAAGAATGATCCCTGAAAACCCTGTCAAGCAGTGACATGGATACATAGATACATATATATATATATATAAATTAGCATAAAACAATCATCATCTTGTCAAACAACAACATACATACATACATGTATACATAAAAATGTTAGCATTAATAATCATGATCCATAACGAACCTATAAAACACGACATACATACACACCTACATGTATAAACATCAAAATAATTATGATCACAACATAATTACCAGACAGCATAAGGTCTAGGTTAAGAGAACACCCTTTATTTATGTTCACCATGCGCAACATCGAGAACAACAGTTCCCAATATAGCGAAGGCATATGATTCCTCCAATCCATTCACCTTACCTTTCATAATTACCTTTCCCATGTTTGTACTGCCACCATCAATTTAGCACAATGGACTAACCAGTCCAACCAACTATCATGGTCTTACCTTCTGTTGTGCTTACTCATTAATGCACAAAGCTTCATCTTAAACTTACATTAACATGTTTGGTGCCACACATATCTCCCCAATCCCCATCAATTTTCTTCTTTCCCAAACAATTCCCAAGACACTCAAAACATAAAAGGAAAGACAAGAAACAACCAAGAAGAAAACCAGGAACAAATAACAACACCACAACCCAAGTGGCAAGGCCTTACACCATATATAAACAAAACCGCAAATCAAGCTCAACAAATCATAAAAGACCAAAATCACAAGACTAGCAACAAACATCATGAATCAATCCCCATTGTTCCTAAGGAAATCTCAACTTGATCCTTCTTCAAGATTTTGTGGAAATTTCTCTTGCCATGCAACGCCCTGCATTATATTACCATAAACACATAATTTTCACTGTATAACAATACATCAGTTACCTGATCTTGTTGTGCCAAGCACATTTCTTTCCACTGAACACATCCACACCATCTCTCAAGGGACTCCAATTCCCTTGATAGATCCACCTACAACTAGAGATTAGCTAATATATCTGTCGAGTACATGTTCATGACTATAGCACATATCCACATAATGCTAGACTAAATCAAGGTTAAGAATACTTCCTGCATGTAAAGCACTCATTCATTTGGAATTAGGGTTTCCAAACATAGCCAAAGGAATTCTTGCCCAATTCCCTTTTTTTTATGTTTTTACCTTGTTGCTATCAAGGCTTACTATGCACTGTCACATCACATGATTTTTAGTGATATAAACACATCAACCACTACCTTGTCATTCTAATACCGACATGCTTCCTGCAACCACTCATACATTTCAACCACATGTTCCAAATATCCAGACAATCATATTTATCAATTTGAAAACAACCTTCACAAACAATCATGTCATAATCCATAGTCAACTCATAGTCATTAGAAAAAATTCTACAACAATCAACTACATTCACATACCCATCCACTGTCTTAACACATGTATTACTAAAATCATCTTGAAACAAGACATTGGAACAGATACTCATATTATGCAATTCGTCAAACATTCAACCAACTTGCAAACATACCATGTTAAATAAATCAACTAGGCACCAAACACTCAAATACCAAATAGACATCATAATCAAACAACCAAGCACCAAATATATGACATAAGAAAACTCATACCTTAATGTATATCAGAGGAGCCTATCTTTTCTACACACTAAAGGTAGGTTAACATGATACAACTTCACAACATATCAACTCTTACATAAATCATGATATCCATAATAATAAATAGCTAACACGTTCACGTCATAAGCTCATAAGGATTTCTCGTTCATGCATAAAAATCACGTATGTACATTTAATCTAAATTAGTACGACACCATATCACAAATATTTCAGCTCATACCTGAATATTGCAACCATAACCATCTGCACAGGTCAAACCAGGTTAACACAATACATATAACTTCAAGATATTTAATGCAATGAACATAACCATCACACATATGACCAATCCAAATGACAACATTAAGATCTCGATGAAATAACACTAATCATCAAGTTAATAGCACATAACAACAATAAGCTATATATCATGCTCATCAACAACATAAAACCTAATCATCAAGCTAATTGTCATATAGCAACAAAAAGTTAACCTATAACATACTCATCAACAACATATCATATAACATAATCATCAAGTTATTTAACCTAACCAATAATAGCAATATTTACAACCACATGTTACTATCATTCTTGCCTATCTGACTCATGTGCATATGACTATTCTAATCAACTATCATTTATCAGGGACATAACCATACCATAAAAATACATTTACATAACCTAATGTATATAACCCTAATGCATATAGAAATCCTTAGCCTACATACTTGCATGTCATATAATACATGTATGATGACATGTTCTCGTTTCGAGGTCCAATGCTGCAACTTAACTTTGATGATCTGCATCTCTTGCTTTACCTCATTCAACACATTAGCATCATAACATACCAATAGCACCATGATGACCTAAATTGCATAAAAAGACTTCACAAGGCATGTTTTACCTACTATTCAAACTATAACCAAGACCATACATGCATACCAATTGTATATAGACATATAACAAATGAGTACTAAACTATACACACATCATTCTAGCTAGAGTCTAGTCCTCAATGCGTGACCATATCAAGTAAACCATGAACTCATGCATGACAACAACCATTACTCCATTGAACACATTGCCACACACAACTAATAGTGTGCATAAGCAATGCCAAATCAACCACACTTATGCATAGACGCATGTAGTCGAACATAAGAGATCAATTCTTGTAATCAACCTACAAGGCTGATACATGTAATCCAAAATATTCAAAAATGTAACCTAACATACAAGGATGTAAGTAAGCAACATAAAGTCAACATATAAGTGACATATAACCATATGACAAATACATTTGGTGAAATCAATATCAAATTCTCCATGATAACCATACTACAACCCTAATCAATCATTAAGAAAATGCAACAAGCATATGAAATTTAGGTGTAGGAGACACACATGCAACTGACATGCATGCATGACTAACACATTCAACCCATCCAATTCGAGAGTTGAACAATGCTCAGATACTACTCTATAAAACCCTTTTCTCACATCCACCCAAGTAACCATGCCAACTGGCGTAAACATGAGAGGAGCGACTACTATGATCAGATCTAACCTCCTATGTGACTTTAAGGAAGTGGAATCTATAGATCACACACTGTTATCCAATGTCATCAATAATACACTGTTACCCAATGTCATCAATAGAACCCTCAGGAGACAAGTCAGCCACTCAGAGAGCCTGTCCCTAGGTCCCACTGTTGTTCTAGACCTTTGAGGCCATAGTCGCTTTCATGCTATGGGCAAGGGAGCGACAAAATACCTAAAGTTTCTCTCATAGGCCTGCATGCCAGTGACTGTGGACTAAAGTTGCCAGTTCTGTGCGAGCAACCCTGGGATTTAAGCCACTTGTTCAGGACCAGAGCCCAGGCCATTGACAAAAATGGAATGAAAGTTTAGAATCAAGTAAATTACAGGGAAACAATGATGCAAAGTACAAAGTTGATCAAGACCTTAACTAGACCCATACTAGCCATGACAAAAATTTTGTCAAACATATCATCAACATGTAACTTACAGGTGTAAATATCAGAATTAAGTGTAGGGATCTCATACTTATCTGAGAATCACGATGAACCATTATTTTCTCATGTCATTTATTGCCTTATTATGTATTAGGTCATATGTACCTTATCCATTCAAATACAAGTAAAAACATGATGAGAGCGATACATAGCTATTTTCACAAAATATACATCTAACCAGCGTTATAGTAAAAAACTTAGAATGAACATATCAGCCATAAAAATACACACACACATACACACACACACACACACACACACATGAAAATCAATGGAATGAATATCTCATTAATCAACGCAATGAACCAACTGGTGATAGGACTACCATGTTCCACTTGACCATAGATTGGTTGAGCCAAGTCTCTCTTCAGCCAATCACCCCCATGCCATATTCTAAGCATGAATGTGGGACTCATAAAACACATCAAAAAACACTGTGGTGATGTGGATGCCACCAGAGTTCTCTACCTACATTGTGAGGAATTTGAGTGCCTCCTAGTCTCTCAGGCTTTACCGTACATTGCATCTCGAAATAATTAGACCCAAAGGAGAGAAAATCCACCTCTTGGCTTTACCGTATATCCCGCCATTCATCGGCAAGGATTCCTAGGCCCACCAAGGCACAAAATTTGGCTTTATCGCAACCCACAATCTAGTTTAGGGGTTGCTAGGCCACTGGCTTCGTGCATCCTAAGCCTAGTTTAGGGACCACTACCACCATGTGTTTGTCAATTTGGAGATTCACCCCACTCAACTTCGAATCTGATCCGGCCATCCCACATAGATCGCACGAGAGAAACCCTCTCATCAAAGTTATCAGAAAATGGCAATGCTTTAGGCTAAAAATATTGTCACACATCACAAAACCCATGGCATGGTAGAAAAGAAACACATGCAATCCCATTCATTCCAAATATATAAAAGAAAATACACATGCAAGTTCATACCTGTAATGAAGTCTGTTGTAGCTGCTTGATCCTGCCTTTCCCTGCTTGATCGTTGCTTTCTCTTGCCTTCTTTTCCTTTCTTGCTCCAATGCCAAAGTGCTCCAAGAAAACTCTAAGTGTCCAAGAGTATGAGAGGGAGAGAGGGAATAATGAGAGAGCTCCAAAGCTAAACTAACCAAGTCTTGCACTGACTAACTTGCCCACTGATCCTCAGAAGCCTCTTTATTAATTAGGCATCTATTTTCTTCATTTTCCATTATTTTCCTTCAATTTCCTCCTCACATGCAACCTCCGACATTTCAGCTTCCTTTACTCCTACTTTCCTTTATTTTCATAATTAATGTGTGCCAAAATACCTTTTGTCTCTTTAATACCTTAGCCATTTCCTTTACCAATTTCCTTAGCCATAAACAACCAAATGATCACCCATTAGGATGTCCTGCCCACCATTCACCTTGGAATAAGTGTCCCATTCATTTGTGGTTATTGTTTTCTTATCTTTTATTATATGGAATTTTCACCAAGGTTGTTACATTGACTTTGTCTTTGAGAGAGATATGTTTATGGGGATAAAGACCAACGAACACTTGATTCTTTGATTTAAAATCACTCGTAAGGTGATATTGATCTTATTTTTGTTTGATTCTATTTTAATGTGAAACCATGTTGTCCTTAAATGTTAGAGAATGGTTGTTCTAGAGTTAAAAAATCGATTCAATCCCTAAAACTTAGTTGTTGGTAAATAGGTAACCATTAAATGAACATTTTAGTAATAGACAAGATCATATGTGGGGGGATTTTGTTAGTGACATGGTAATTGGTAATGTAACACCATTCAACAAGTGGTAGCCATTGATTCCATTAGTGTTGTCAATTAATGTGAAACATTGTGAATATGTTTTGAGAAACTTATTGACCACATCTCTTTCACCATATGTTTTGTTAGGGTCCTGTTGGAGAGGTAAATCCCCTCTGCGGACAGAGGCAATCCCCACTAGCCCAAAATGGGTCTAGCAACAATCAAACAATGCTATCACGCAAGTTCCTAATTGCAAATTAAAGGTGGATTATGAGAGCCTACATGGATTCCAAATCTAGTGTTGTAGAAGAGTCGACACTCCCGTTCCTTTGCTCTAGCCGGTCACGATCCTCACGATCTCCGTGAATGGACACCTGCACATGCAAAGAACATCACAAATACAAGCATAAAATCCAAAAGATGTAATTATATATCGGTCAGAAAAGATATAACTCAAACATCATCACAATGAACAACAAGAGTGGAACCATAATGATAGTCATCTATTATTGATAATCAACAAAGAAGAATACAACCATAGTTCTGACGTCAAATCCTCCTTTGGCTGGGTGATCAGCTACATATGCCTTGCAAAGCTTGTCGGGATCAGGAACAAGCCTCTCTCTCTTTGATTATGAATGCAAAGAAGACTCTTACAGCAATCTCTCAGACTTTCGAAAGTATAATTCTCCCTATACTTGAACTAGCTTGTCAAAGGAAATGGAACAAGCTTTTATAGATGGAGGAGAGGGAGATATGATGAATCAGGACATCCATGGGATTGGGTTTATCCTCAAAAGCTATTATGGATAGAGGAAAGGGAGATATGATGAATCTTGACATCCATGAGATTGGCATTATCCTTAAAAAGCTTCATGAGTCGAAAGGAAAAAACCTTCGGGCGTGCATTTGTTAAAAAGCTTTCCCAAACTCGGTTGGCGCGAGTATAACTCTGAGACAGAGCGCCAACTGGCGCGGCCCTCTTTGGAGGATTACCCCCATTGGCGCGGGTAATACACTATGGATCTGCGCTAATGGAAAAAGGGGACTTTTTAAGGATATTCTGCAGGAGATGTCTTCAGGGCATATGAAGTCCATACTTAGGGGAACATAATGCAAGTGTTTTCAAGTTATGTCACTTCTCACAGGTCCCGGAATGAGTCCTCCAAAGTGCGGGAAAGGGGTAATAGGGACGGTGATAAATGGTGACAAATTACTGTGTAACAGATGACCCCTAAAGCATGAGGCCCGAGAGAGAGAGGGGGGTGAAATGCTTTACAAGAACACATGCAGCTGCTGCCAGAGAATCTGCATAGAGAGGTACAACTGATAGCTCAAGTACATGATATATGTGGTATGGGTGCAGCCATCCATAACATAGTACATAATAATCTAGATCCAAGGTATGGGCGCAGCCATCCGGTGAGGATCGATGAATAGACTCAAGCATGGTCGCAGCCATCCAGTGAATGAGTCATGTAACAATAATCCACAAAATTGCAGCCTGGATTCCAACAGACAAAATCCAGGGTCTTGCGCTCCATCTCGACCTGAACAAAAGTACAAGTTCAGGCATGTGAATACATGAGTTGAAGTCGAACATGCATGAACATCGTCTGATTACGAGTCAATAATGAAAACTGTTAACAGACGCGAGAGGTACCACCAGTAATGAAAATGGCCCTCAAGGTACTATAGGTACAATCTACGGCGTGTGAATCAGTGAGCTGGCGTCGAACACCCGTAGAATCATTCGATCCGAGGCCAATGTTGAAAACCTCACATCGAACACGAAGAACCTGCCATTGAGGCATGCAGGCTCCAAGGCACCGGAAAGGAGTCTCTAGATCAGCTTCCTGGATAATGAGCTGAAGTCGATAGGAAGTGACCTTGATCGAAGGTGGGCCATAGTGTTTCCCACATCATTGACACGAGACAAAGGAAGAATGTTGTGGTGGATCAGAATTATGTGAGCTATCAGAGGGAGGTTGTTATTCTGCAGAGGTCAACTTCTCTTGAACATATCGGCGGCACGACAGTGGACTTGGCAGTATTTGACATCAATGGATCAAAGGTCATGGTGACGAGGCAATGAAAAAATGAGAGGTCAAACAGGATCACCCAAATCCACGGAGGCAAGTGAAAAACGAGATGAGATGTCCCCACCCAGACACGAAAGCAGACAAGTGCCATGTTCAAGAGCGACATACTGTCGATACGACAATAATTATGGTTCCATTTTCCCCCACCATTTCTGGCAAGTACCCCAGTTATTTTATTAACAAGCTTGACGGGGATAGCATATGCTTGTAAAGCGTCATCTCGACGGACTCCAATGTCATCAAGTTTTAATGAGCCTGACAGAGGAAGAACTCAGCGTCTTTTCATGTTTAGAGAGTTTGAAAAGACAACAGAAAAGAAAACTCCAAGGGTGTCCTTTTTCATAAAGTTGTGTCTCTCGAGTCCAAAAAAGTATAAAACAATGATCGAAAGAACCGCCCAACCATTACGATCGAGTACTTTTCATGAGTAGTGATTTCGACCTGAAAAAGTAAAAAGCAATCGAAACCACGTTGCTTCGTAATCGTTAACGAACCTGAAACGACAAGGGTCCGACGATCTTTTCATTTTTACATGGTCGGAAAAGAGTTTAAAGACGACCACCTATTATTTACGTTTAACGAGTCAAGAGGGATAACTCGGCGATCTTTTCACATTTAAACGGTCGGAAAAGAGCTGAAAGTAGACCTTCTTTTTTATTCTCTTTAACGAGTCAAAAAAGGAAAAATACTCGGCTATCTTTTCATTTTTTACGAGTCAGAAAAGAGCTTAAAAGGAGACTTGTCTTGGAGGAACGAGTGGTATAAAGGGTAGCAACTGGTTCCGAAAATGGTGGAATTTCTCAAAACATATAATGGTCAAGAGGCTGGCTAATAAAACCACTCATCGCTGCGGTTCCTTAGGAAAGGATAAACAACCAAGTGAAAGCATATGATCAACCAAAGAGATGGTGGCGATGGAATGAAACAAACAAGGCTCATCTAACAGAATTTAGCGGATAACGGCAATCACGAGATGTAAAATGGGTATAGGTTCATTTTTACACAAGCTTGAACCATGGAGAACTTTGCTTGGATTCGGGTATGGGTTCATTTTTACACAAGCTTGAAACGAAAAACTATGCTTGTTATAAGTTCGCATGCCCCCAGCATAATAACGCAAAATGAGGTACATGCCCCCCAAGCTTCATTGCATTCAACAAAGTGGATGGAATGAAGGTTCACTCTCGAGATCTATGAAAGACTCGACTTGTATTTTACGAGATCTTAATCAAAGACTCGTTTTGGAAAAGAGGAGATGTTTCATTTTTTAATGAGGTTGACCTAGGAAAAGAACTATCCTCATAACCCTTATTTCATTTTTTAATGAGCTTGACACAAGATCAGGAACTATGCTCGGCTAGACCTAGTTTCATTTTTTAAGGAGCTTGACATAGGAAAACGAACTATGCTCTGCCAGACCTAGTTTTATTTTTTAAGGAGCTTGACATAGGAAACGAACTATGCTCCGCCAGTCCTAGTTTCATTTTTTAAGGAGCTTGACATAGGAAAACGAACTATGCTCTCCTTGAATTTCATTAGAATGAACAGGAAGTCGGGGCTTCCAAGAGTGCCACTCTGGGTGGAAGGGTAATATCTCGGAAGTCAGGACCCAATGCCCCCAGGACACTATGCACGATGGCGGCATCACTGGATCCAGGCACGGGATAAGCGGCCATGTAGTTGATCTGTGGTGGGGCAGATGCAACCGGTGGATGAAAACCAGGAGGGGATGACGACTGCGCAGGAGGCACCCGGGGACGAACGAACGATAATTGATCTATAGTCACTATCGTTCCATCGTGTGGAAAGTAAACCACACGAAAAAGTGAAGAGACTAGGGCCCCCATGGCATAAACATAGTCACGACTAAGGAGAAGACTGAAACCTAAAGCACCTTGGGTAACCGATACGTCTATATAGATGGTTTTGCCTCCCAAAGTAATAGGGAACTTTGGAAGGATCCCTAATGGTTGACTAGTTCCTCCGTAAAAAGCCGTCAGATTCGGCGCGACTGGCACAAGCTGTGGGGAACCCAAAGCTTGCCATTTAGTGGCAAGCATAAGACTGACAGATGCACCCTCATCCAAAATAGTGTCAGGTATCGCCTTATTATAGGCGTGTACCGTGACCTAGAAAGGCACATGGGATGGAAGGCGGGAGGTAGTCAAACGACTCCAGTCGAAGGAAACGACTGAACTACTTGGTGGGATAATCATATGATTGCCCCCCTGCTCTAAAGGGACCGAAGCAGGACTCTCGGGAGCAGCTGCGATAGGAGAATCATTTCCAGACGTAGGAGAATATGAGGAGACGAGAAGAACATGGGAATTATGCTCTTCCGAAACAGAGTGGTCGACGGGTGGTGAACTCGAGTCGACACTCTTTCTGATCAATGGTTGGTCTGGAACAGGCTTGGCACAGCCTGGTTCAGGAAGAGGAGTCTGGACAAGAGAAGGATCTGAATCAATCTCTTTGTTAACAGGGGGACGATCTGCGGCTGCAGAAATACGTTGATAGCCAACGGGTAGTTGGGGTGAAGGAGCTGTAAGAATTTCCAAGACAACAGAGGCTTTATCCATGAGCAGACAAAGGTGAAGGGGATGATTGCCTTCACAAAGTCTACAAGGGATTCGAATCTTCCCTTTTCCCTTACCATTTCCAGCTAATAGAGTAGCATCGTCGTGAGCTTCAGAGGACGATGAGGGGTGGGCCGGATCGTGAGACCATACTTCTAAGACCCTGGGAATGCCAGGACAATCGCGCAGAAGATGGTCATCCTTGCATAATCTACAAGGAAATTTGACTGTCCGCAGAGGATCAGAAGGTGGCCTGATGGGAGGTGTACTCGAGGGACTAGCTGCAGTTTTAGCCTCTCCCTTAGGAGACTTCTTCTTCTTCGTCTTCTTCTTCTTCTTCTTAGTCACTTGGTTACTCGAATCTAGACTTTCACCAGGCGAAGTAGAAGATGAGGACGTAGAAACAGGCGAAGAAGGGGAGAGGTCCACCTTAGAATCAACATGATGTTGTTCAAGTGGAGGGACTGATTGACCAGAAGTTGAGACGGCAGGGACCAAAGAGGTTGGGAACAACCAAACAGGCAACCCAACAGTTAACCCTGGGAGGGACAACATTGCCATGTAAGGAGCACCAACATTCCCAAAAGGAGCTAAATGTCTAGGGTTTACATCAGAGGGGATCCCTGGGTTGGTGAACCCCGGAAAGGTTGCCATCGAAAAAGAAGCCTACTCAAGCTAATGCAAACAAGATCTAACCAGGTAAATGTGAATCGCAGCCGAATAAATTTTAAGACAAAGGAACTGAACTTGACCTTTTCATGTTTTAAGAGTCGAGAAAAGGACAAAAAGATGACTCTAGTCTCCTTCGAATGTTTAGTGAGCTCGAAGTGACAAATGCTCAGGTGAACCTTTTCTTTTAGGAAGTCTGAAAAGGATCAAAAGTGACTACTCTGGAGAACTAGGCAAAGGGTTTACCAGACAATCCGTAAAACTGCATATACACCTTGGCAATCATATGAAAACCAAGGACTTTCCGTACGGCAGTCAATCTTCCCGAATGCTGTGTTCAGTGCGTTACGGCTTGTAAGGCGGCAGACACGACTTCCTGTGGATAAAGGATGATAACCTAGTGGGGTCTCCCCATATACTCGACGGTACGTGGGAGCACAAATCCGTGCTAGAACACTATCAAGTCACAAAAGGAGGAATCACCCAACCATAATGTGAAACAATAGTGACTAGGTTTAACGACGCCGGAACACGTCTCTAGCCTAGACCTCTAGATGTATGCGTTAAGTTCCAATGCGTTTCTAGATTCATTCAGTTCATTTTACAATTGATCTTTGATTAGGTTTCATTTTCCAGGTCCTATCGTATGTAATCTCTCACAATTTCCTAAAATGCAAGCTATATGCCAAAATATATCATTTCATTCGATGAACGCTAGCTACGAGAGAGTTGAGATCTTTCAATCAAACAAAATGATCATAAAACAATCAACAATGACTCTAATGCAGCTAATGGCAATAAACGAAACTTTTCTTTAAAGTCACTAATCGTTAATAACAATGAAAAGCTCTAATTTCCATTAACTACTGCAATGCAAAAGAGATTGTTCGTTTTCTTTTCGATGGCAAAATGCACTAAACAAATTTTGAGAGATAATAACAAAGAGTAAAAAAAAACAATTTTTACTCAATGAAAACACAATCAAGTCCCTGAAACACCAAGACAATATTTCAAACCAAGAAAAATCACAAAGACCTCAATGAGCTATGTACTCTAAGCCCAAACGAAGCCAAGCGAAATCCAAATGAAAAAGAGGTAAAATTGCTCAAAGAACACAATAAAAAGTTTTGACAACCACTAGACAAGTGCAAAAGGTAGCTAAGAAGTTGACTGGACAATCAAAGAACCAAAAACTCCTACGGAAGGCTCGATGCACAAAGCCACTAGATGCCCTAGGGCTTGAATGTGAAATCGATGGAAAGAGGCAAACACCTGAAGGATGAAGGTCAAAACTAGTCAAACAAAGCTCTGACACACTCCAATAGTTGAAAAAGATGTGACAAGACAGAAATCCAAGCTCAGAAAGCTTCCAAGCAAGCAAACTGGAAAAGTTCACAGGCCTGGCGCGACTGTTAGGCTGTAACTCGTGCTTTTAAGGGATTAGTGCGAGTTGTATTTGTGCAACATGCGCCCACTGGCGCGACTGTCAGGGAAAAAATCGCGCTAATCAAGTTTGCTAGCTTAAAAATAAAAACAAGCAGTCCACGGCTTGATCAACAGTATCCAGACAGACCAGGCAGCAAGAGACAACTTAAAAATTCAACCCAGAAAGCTTATCTAAGCAAGCAAAACAAGAGAAAACCAAAGTGCAAGACAAACTCCAAGTTGTTCGGTTCGTAAACCAAACCGGAGATTGACTGAAGTGGCGTTGATATACTTCGCTAATGCAGAGCAATAGCGTTTTGAAGGCTACCTGGTCGTACTTCAGGCTCCGTCCAAAGTTTACGAATCAAACAACAAATAGCATCCCCAGTGGAGTCGCTAAATTGTTGGAGAGGTAAATCCCCTTTGTGGACAAAGGCGATCCCCACTAGCCCAAAATGGGTCTAGCAACAATCAAACACTGCTATCACGCAAGTTCCTAATTGCAAATTAAAGGTTGATTATGAGAGCCTACTTGGATTCCAAAGCTAGTGTTGTAGAAGAGTCGACACTCCCGTTCCTTTGCTCTGGCCGGTCACGATCCTCACGATCTCCGTGAATGGACACCTGCACATGCAAAGAACCACACAAATACAAGCATAAAATCCAATAGATGCAATTATATATCGGTCAGAAAAGATATAACTCAAACATCATCACAATGAACAACAAGAGTGGAACCATAATGATAGTCATCTATTATTGATAATCAACAAAGAAGAATACAACCATAGTTCTGACGTCAAATCCTCCTTTGGCTGGGTGATCAGCTACATATGCCTTGCAAAGCTTGTCGGGATCGGGAACAAGCCTCTCTCTGTTTGATTATGAATGCAAAGAAGACTCTTACAACAATCTCTCAGACTTCCAAAAGTATAATTCTCCCTATACTTGAACTAGCTTGTCAAAGGCAATGGAACAAGCTTTTATAGATGGAGGAGAGGGAGATGCGATGAATCAGGACATCCATGGGATTGGGTTTATCCTCAAAAGCTATTATGGATAGAGGAAAGGGAGATACGATGAATCTCGACATCCATGAGATTGGCATTATCCTTAAAAAGCTTCATGAGTCGAAAGGAAAAAACCTTCGGGCGTGCGTTTGTTAAAAAGCTTTCCCAAACTCGGTTGGCACGAGTATAACTCTGAGACAGAGCGCCAACTGGCGCGCCCTCTTTGGAGGATTTCCCCCATTGGCGTGGGTAATACACTGTGGATCTGTGCTAATAGAAAAAGGGGACTTTTTAAGGATATTCTGCAGGAGATGTCTTCAGGGCATATGAAGTCCATACTTAGGGGAACATAATGCAAGTGTTTTCAAGTTATGTCACTTCTCACAGCTCCCGAAATGAGTCCTCCAAAGTGCGGGAAAGGGGTAACAGGGACGGTGACAAATGGTGACAAATTACTGTGTAACAGGTCCAACCCTAACCCCCTTATTTATGTAATAGGGTCAAGTCATAGTTATAGTTAGTTAAAGAGTCAATAAAGCCCATATTAATAATTGTAAGTGGTTGACCCACATTTAAAGAAAGGGACCGCAATTAGTTGCAAATGCGCCATGGTATTAGATAGATGGTATTAATATAACCATGGTACTGACCCATGGTATTGCATGTATGAATCCTATATAAAGGATAGAGACTCCCCATTGAGGAGCATCATGTCTTATTTTGTAATCGAGCACTGCTCTATTGGAGGTTGCCACCTCGAAGAGGCAAGTGAACATTGCTTTCATCTCTGAATAATAAAATACATGATGTTATTTTTCATTTTGTTCTGTGTTCTGGGTTGTATTTCTTCGCTTATTTTCTATCTTGGCATCTTCTCACAGGTTAAGAGCATAACAAGTGGTATCAGAACACTTTCCAGGGCCGGTGGTATCTCCATTGTAGCAGATTTGTTTTTTTTTTGGCTAGAGACGTGTTCCGCCATCTTTAAAACACGAAATCTGTCATTGAGCGCATAAACTTGTGGATCTGGGGAGGCATGCACGCAATAAATACAAGAGGTGGTCACACTTGTTGGACTCCCTTGTAACCCCTGTGGGTACCCCTTCGAGTAGTAGTACATTAGAGAGAACCGTGCACGGACTATCTTCCACGTACCCTCTGGGTTTGTCAGAGGCCCCCAAGGCTCACCTGAAACCTCACCGTAGATAAATCGTCGGCTGTATTGCTGCTACAGTACACCGAGAATAACACTCAAGGAGATTAATCGTGCATATGATAGGGTAGTCGGGTATTACAGCTAAGGGTATGGTTGATCTTCCTTAGTTAGTGCTCTGAAAGATTGGGCTGAGTACTCTTTTTGGACCCTTATGTATATTGCGATCTATAGCACTTGACACTCCTTGAGACCATAGTTCCCTTGTCTCTCTGAAGATCGTCCATCATCTTCTTTGCTAGATCAGATCTAGTAGATTGGGTTCTGCACCGCCGCAACAATCAGATCCACCAAAATACCATTCAGATCTAGCAGCGGGGCTTCGGCCGCTACCACATTCCTGATCACACTTTGCAGTTGAGGGTTTCACAGACAAATCAGACCATTTGTGCAGGGAGGCTTGTGGCTCCTATACCTTGGGGTGATTCTCGCAGGACATTGGGAAAGATTAACTTTTTAGGGAAGTGGCTACTGCAATATTGATAAGCCAAGAGTAAATCTCCTTTCGGAGTAAAAAAATAAAAAAAATAAAAAAATCAAAGGCCCTCCCGGGACGCTTATAAGAGACTTAGCCCATCAGAATCAGGACAACGGGTTGAGCGAGGTGGTACCTTTCACTTGTCAGCTTCAATTTTCAGGCGGGCCCAAATTTTCTCACAGTGACGACCAAATCTATGTATGGTAGAAGCCAGAGCTCAAGCTATGGCCAATGAGAAGATGGAATCCCTTGAAAACAAGTTGGAGGAATTAACGAGGCAGATCCATACATTGAATGACACAGTCACAAAGGGCAAGTTGGTGGCACAATCAGAGGCATACGCTTTTAATGAAGACCATGAAGGAGAATTTAATCATTCTCTTCACTTCCATGGAAACCACCAACATTCCCACCCTCGACCACCCAAGCTGGGCATGCACAAATTTGATGGCTCTAATCCGGCAATATGGATATCACAAATGGACCAATATTTCACACTGAATCACATCAGAGATGATGAGACTAAGCTACGTGTGGGAGGCCTTTACTTGGACCAAGAAAGATGGCAATGGTGGCAGTGGCATAAAAAATGCTATGCAAGGCCAATTACTTGGCAGGCGTTCTCAAAATCCCTTTGTGAACGCTTTGAACGTGAATCCAATTTTTTGGGTCATCTTACTAAGCTCAGACAAACAGGAACAATACATGACTATATTACAACCTTTGAGAAATTAGCCTTCCACACAGGAGGTCTGGCAGATGAATTCTACTTGGAATGTTTTATCAGTGGTCTCAAAGACACCATCCAAGCTCATGTCTGGATGCACCACCCACCCACATGGCTAGAAGCTTGTACAATGGCTCGCGAAGTGGAACGCACGTTAGCGGTCCAGTCGCCTCGTCCAAATTTCATAGCCAAGGGACACCCAACCCAGGCTCCAGGGACTACCCAAACACTTAAGGTTCAAAAGGTGTCACCAGCAGAAATGGAAAAAATAAGAAAGCAAGGATTGTGTTACTACTGTGATGACAAATACCCCACGGGGAATAAATGCAAGGAACCCAAATTCTTTCAAATTGATGCTACTGATCACAGTTCATCTGAGGAAGCCCCATCCTTTGAGGGACCAGAAGAGAAGATGAGGACAACCAGTAGGATAATGAGCTCCCAGCTACACCAGAAGAACCAGTTATCTCGCTCCATGCTTTGGCAGGCATTTCTTCTCCCCAAACTCTCAAAATCATAGGTTTTATTAAACATCACCCTGTAGTAGTCTTGATTGATAGTGGCAAAACGCATAACTTTATCCATTAGAGAGTCGTATAAGTTGTGCATTGTTTTGTCAGAGTAGTCTTTAATTTCTAGGTACAGATTGTTGATGGGGGGACAATGAAATGTGACGGCCGTAGTGAAAATATCAAACTTCAGATGGGAGATTACCACCTAAAGACCCACATGTTTGACATCAATATGGGTGGGTGTGACATTGTCTTGGGTGCTGAATGGCTCCGCACACTCGGTCCAATCACAATGGATTTCCAAGAGTTATATATGAGCTTTAAGCAGAATGACCACACGCATACCCTTCGTGGACTCCATGCAGGTACTCCTTCTATCATTAGCTCTCATCGGATGGAAAATTTGTTAGAAAATGGCCACCATGGAGTTATCACCCAATTTAATGCCATTCAGGCCTTCCAACCCCTACTCTTCATATTCATCCTGAGATGCAACAGGTCTTAAACAACCATCTGCAGGTCTTTGACAAAACTCATGAGCTTCCACCATCGAGAGGGGAACATGATCATAGCATTACTTTGGTACCAGGGGCACAACCACCGAATGTGCGCCCATATAGATACCCTTTCGCCCAAAATAATGAAATTGAAAAAATCATTAAGGAACTGATGGAAGCTGGTGTCATTCGTCCTAGCATTAGTCCTTATTCATTGCATGTGGTCATCGTGCTCACGAAAGAAGAGGAATGGCATATGTGTCCAGACTTCAGGGCCCTGAACAAGCTGACAGTCAAAGATAAATTTCCCATCCCGGTTGTTGATGATTTTCTGGATGAATCAAATGGGGCTCAATTCTTTACTAAGCTAGACCTTCGCTGTGGCTATCACGAAATACACATGAATGAAGTAGACATTCCGAAGACTGCTTTCCGAACTCATGAAGGCCATTATGAATTCCTGGTCATGCCATTTGGTCTCTGTAATGCCCCATCCACTTTTCAGAGCCTCATGAATCACCTGCTCAAACCATATCTCAGAAAATTTGTCCTTGTTTTCTTTGATGACATTCTCATCTACAACCTCACCTGGGAAAAAAATCTTCAGCATGTAGACCTACTCTTGCAACTGCTCGAGAAGCATAAATTATTTGTCAAATTGTCCAAGTGCTCTTTTGGCATGAAAGAAGTCGAGTATTTGGGCCACATTGTGGGGCGTGAAGGTGTTAGGGTGGATCCCAAAAATATCCAGGCAATGCAGGATTGGCCCCAACCAAAGACGTTGAAGATTTTGAGAGGATTCTTGGGTCTCACTGGCTACTATCGCAAATTTGACTACAATTATGGTCGCATTGCTATACCCCTCACTCACCTTCTCAAGAAAAATTCATTCCTCTGGAATGATGAAGCACAACAGGTGTTTATAGCTCTCAAACATGCCAGGTGTTCCACTCCTGTATTGGCACTACCTGACTTCATCAAATATTTTGTGATTGAATGTGATGCCTCAGGTACAGGTATTAGCGTTGTCTCAATGCAGGAAGGTCGACCCTTGGCCTTCACTAGCCAACAACTAAGTGGGAAACATGTAGGACAATCTACCTATGAGAAGGAGATGATGGCCATCTTACATGTAGTGGATACCTAATGACCATACTTATTAGGGCGACGGTTCCAAATCTGCACAGACCATCAAGGCCTTAAATATTTTTGGAGCAATGCCTATCCTCGCCACAACAAAATAAATGACTATCCAAAATGTTGGGATATGATTATGAGAAAATTTACAAGAAAGGGCACGAAAATGTCGTAGCAGATGCTTTATCACACCAATTTGAGGAGGACAGCATCCTGCTAGCAATCTCTCTTCCCATTCCAGAGTGGATTGAAGAAGCTCGCAAGGAATGGTTTTCACATCCTTCACTCTCCCAACTCATTCATAACTTGCAAGTAGATCCAAATTCCATAGCGGGCTACTCTTGGAAGGATGAGATTCTTCGCTACAAGAACAAAGTAGTGATATCACTGACATCCACCCTCAAAAGGCACATTTTGGCAGAGTGGCACTCATCTCCCACTACATGCCATTTAGGCTGTCAGAAGACTTATGCTCGCACTCATCGTTCCTTCTTTTGGACAGACATCAAAAAGGACATTCTTACTTTTGTAGCGGAATGTGGTGTGTGTCAGTGCCACAAAGGAGAAACAGTCAAGTCCCCAGGCACTTTACAACCATTTACCATAACTACCTCAATCTGGACGGATGTTTCTATGGATTTCATTACTGGTCTTCTGAAGTCAGGGAACAAGTCAGCCATCATGGTGGTTGTAGACAGGCTTTCTACGTATGCTCATTTTTGTGGCCTACCCCACCCTTTTACACCCATTTTGGTGGCTCAATCTTTCATGGACTAGATCTTCAAATTGCATGGCATGCCCACTTCCATTATGTCTAATCGTGACCTGATCTTCACCAATAACTTTTGGCAGGAACTTTTCAAGCTACAAGGCACCCAACTCCAACTCAGCACTTCCTATCATCCCCAAACTGATGGACAAACTGAAGCAGTCAACAAATGTCTGGAGACCTACCTTACGTGTTTCACTTCAGAAAAGAAACGTTTATGGGTACAGTGGTTACCTCTAGCCGAATGGTGGTCTAATACTAACTATCATGCCACCACCAAGATGATTCCATATGAAGCATTTTATTGTCAACTCCCCCCTTCACCTACTTCTTATATCCCTGGATGCTCTAAGGTACGAAGTGGATAATCTCCGTCAGAACTGTGCAACCATGCTCGCCCACCTCAAAGATAATCTCCATCAAGCTCATAATCACATGAAGCAAAAGGGATACCAACATCGTTCAGACGGCACATTTCAAGAAGGGGATCAAGTATTCTTGAGGCTGCAACCATACAAGCAAACATCACTCAAAGACAAGGGTCGTCAAAAATTATCTCCAAAATTCTATGGACCATATCAAATACTTCAACGCATTGGAGAAGTAGCCTACAAGCTAGCCTTGCCATCCACTGCAAAAATCCATCCCGTCTTCCATGTCTAATGCCTCAAGAAAGTGGTAGGAAACAATTGTAGAATTCAAACTAGTCTACCGGAATTGGATGAAGAAGGTTCAATTTGGCTCCAACCTAAATAGGTTCTTAACACGCGAGAATAGTACCTGTGCGGTCGCACTATCAAGGAAGTCCTTGTCAAGTGGAAAGACGCCTCTCTAGAAGACGCAACCTAGGAACCAGCCACTATTCTTCAGCAGTTTCCGCAGCTTCAGCCTTGAGGACAAGGTTGTTTTTATGGGGGAGGGCATGTGAGGGTCCAACCCCAACCCCCTTATGTATGTAATAGGGTCGAGTCATAGTTATAGTTAGTTAAAGAGTCAATAAAGCCCATATTAATAATTGTAAGTGGTTGACTCACATTTAAAGAAAGGGACCACAGTTACTTGCAAATGGGCCATGGTATTAGATATATGGTATTAATAGAACCATGGTACTGACCCATGGTATTGCATGTATGAATCCTGTATAAAGGATAGAGACTCCCCATTGAGGAGCGTCGTGTCTTATTCTATAATCGAGCACTGCTCTATTGGAGGTTGCCCCCTCGAAGAGGCAAGAGAACATTGCTTTCATCTCTGAATAATAAAATACATGTTGTTATTTTTTATTTTGTTATGTGTTCTGGGTTGTATTTCTTTGCATATTTGGTATCTTGGCATCTTCTCGCAGGTCAAGAGCATAACATGTTTGGGGATGATATATTTATACCCATTTTCATGTGTGTGTCTTTTATTTTACATAATTCATATTAAAATCTTACATCGATGAGTCCATATCTCATAAATCTCATAGAATGAAATTGGGCATGTCATGTAATTTTAAAATATAACCTACAAAGATGTGGTCACATGTAAATGACATAAATAAAACATAAATAGGTATGTACTTAAACACAAAATAAGCATAATTAAACATATTAATGTAATCAAACTTTCATGAACAACTTGACCATTATATTTAATTAGGGAAGCCATATGAATTAAATGGCTGGTAAATGTTAATAGGCATCAATCCATGATAAGCTTCAAAACACTTACTTCATGGTACATGTCACATTCCTAAGATTAAATATACCATGAAAATAAATTAAGTTATGAGTTTATTCTAAGCTATTACATTGTAAATGAAATAATATATAAGTAAAACATATATATACATCTTAAAAAACATGTAACAAATTCTTAAATATGGAGATTCACACTCACTTTACCTTGGGGATTCTTAAATTGCAGATAGGTTTTGTTAGAATACCATGTGCAAGCTTAAAAATACCACATGCAGACACATATATTTAGAATGTTTGGTCTTGCAGCAATGACTTGCCTTGGAGTAGACACATGCTTATTTACAATTTTTTTGAATTTATGGATATTATAGCTTGATGTCTTATGTCTTGGTGTCTGTTTATGTAGTGCCAAATAATTTTTCAGTTACTACTAGTGCCAACCATAGTGAGTTCATGGGATAGTCGGGAAATTATGTGACTGGGGGTATTGTTATTTGAATATTTCACCGTTGTGAGTGTTCTTTGTTTTGTCTTAAGGAAGTGTCTCCTAAGAGTCTATCTAGGTATTCTGTCTCCTATGTTGGTTGGTAATGTAATGGAGAGCGGGGTTAAGCTCTATGAGCATTCTTTGTTTTGTCTTAATGAAATGACTGCTACGAGTCTATGTGGGTATTCTGTGTCTCCTATATTGAGTGGTAATGTCTTAATGAATTGTCGGCTACAAGTATATCTTGGTATTCTATGTCTCCTATGTTGAGGGGTAATGTAATGGAGAGTGAGGTTAAGCTCTATGTGTTCGGCTTCCTTACAACTACACTCGGATTTTTGTATTAGAGCTTATATAAGGGTTTAAAATATACTTTTAAGGGAGATACCTTGAAAAATTATGTATTTTTGATTTGTTGAATAATATAAAAGCTTCAATTTATAAAAACAAAATAAATTATTATTATGTGAACATTTATCATGAATAGATACTTATCCATATTAATTAAACTATATATAAATATCTCTTTGAAAAAGAGGAATGTTTAAAAAAATATATCACTTGCATTTTAAATTTAAATTTATTAAAAAATATCAAATCTGTGAGCCAATAGTTATAATTAGATAATTTATATGACTTATATAGATTGATATCACAGAATTTGAATGATGGATTTAAATTTATATAGACTAGAGAGGATATATATATATATATATATATAAAAGGTAAAATATATATCTATATATATATATTTATTTATGAAATTGTAATATTGTTAAAAGTATGCTTTGAAATATATAATTATATTTAATGCTTAAAAATACACTATTTACTTTAAACATGTAATTATGCTGGTAAGTGTGGTTTATATTGTATTTATTTATGAAATTGTAATATTGTTAAAAGTATGCTTTGAAATATATAATTATATTTAATGCTTAAAAATACATTATTTACTTTAAACATGTAATTATGCGGGTAAGTGTGGTTTATATTGTATTTGTGCCGGAAGAATTTTAAAATTTATTATTAAGGAATATTCTTCGTCTCTTAACAAATCTGATTTACCACAGCCGGATTAAAAAAACTCTAATTGTGAAAAAGCAACTCTCACAATTAGAGTTTTTTTAATCCGGCTGTGGTAAATCAGATTTGTTAAGAGACGAAGAATATTCCTTAATAATAAATTTTAAAATTCTTCCTGCACAAATACAATATAAACCACACTTACCAGCATAATTACATGTCTAAAGTAAATAATGTATTTTTAAGCATTAAATATAATTATATATTTCAAAGCATACTTTTAACAATATTACAATTTCATAAATATATATATATTACCTTTTATATATATATATCCTCTCTAGTCTATATAAATTTAAATCCATCATTCAAATTCTGTGATATCAATCTATAGAAGTCATATAAATTATCTAATTATAACTATTGGCTCACAGATTTGATATTTTTTAATAAATTTAAATTTAAAATGCAAGTGATATATTTTTTTAAACATTCCTCTTTTTCAGAGAGATATTTATATATAGTTTAATTAATATGGATAAGTATCTATTCATGATAAATGTTCACATAATAATAATTTATTTTGTTTTTGTGAATTGAAGCTTTTATATTATTCAACGAATCAAAAATACATAGTTTTTCAAGGTATCTCCCTTAAAAGTATATTTTAAACCCTTATATAAGCTCCAATACAAAAATCCGAGTGTAGTTGTAAGGAAGCCGAACACATAGAATGTAATAGCTTAGAATAAACTCCAGATTATAAATCACCTATTACATGTCTCTCCCTCGAACAGGTCTCCACGTGGCCAAGCATGAATGCTTTTTCAGCACGAATGCCAACCGCTTCATAAGAGAAAGGCAAATGAAATATTGGCGTGTGGAAAAAGAAGGGCTCCGACGAGTAGACGACCTCAAAGTTGCAATATGAATTTCTAATATAATAGCGATTAAATTTCACACAAATTAAATGATCTCTAATTTTTTATGTTATGATAATTTCAAATATTTTATTAATTATATATATTAAATGATGAGAAGATATTTTAAATATCAATTTATTATAAAAATTCAAAATATTTATTTTATTAAAAAATCTCATCTTGTTTATATATTAATTCAATATATAAGTTAAACATATATAAATTTAAAAAGAACATGTAACAATATTTTTAAATATGGAAATTCATTTCACTTTATCATGGATATTTTTAATTCGTTTAATTTTTATTATAATAACATGACTTATCAATACTACATGCTCAATATGATATTTTATTTAATTAATTAATTTAAGATAAATTAATGAAAATAGTATGACTAACTTGGAGATAAATCTTAACTCTTGATGTGCCAATACTATTATGAATATTTCACACATTCCATAGATGTTAAATCTCTACCATACCTAATAAGAATTAATAACTCCGGGGATAAGCATGCCTATTTTGGAATAGAGCTTCCACAATTTTAATTTAATTATCAATAAATATAGCAAAAATTAGAATGAATTCTCATGAGCTCCATAGTGCAACAGGGCATTGGGCAGTTCCTAAAACGCCATGGATGGAAAGGATCTGCCATATATGTGAGAATAGGAACATCGAGGATGAAAACCACTTCCTCTTAGACTGCCCCACGTACAACCACATTAGATCTCAGTTTCACAATATTTGTTACAACACTGACCTTCCTAGCCTTTTACAATGTCAAAATTATAGTGAGCTCGGGAGGCTTCTCTCCAAGCTTTTTGACCATAGGAATAAAGTCTTAAATCAAAATAAGTAATTTGTTTCTTTAGGTCGGATAGACCAATGTTTGGTCTTAGCGGACCTTAATCATCATCATCATTAAGTGGATGGGATGGATTTAAATTCCATAAAATATTTTTAGTAGTATACACAAATCAATGGCTAAGATTTATTTCTAAAATAGACATGCTTTTGTTTTTCCTTTTAAATTAAATTCATTAATCATAAAAAACAATTTGCATATAAACAAATATCCTCTAAAATAAGTTATAATTTTTTATGGGTATGGTATTGATAATCCATAGTATTGTAATAAAGCTTAAATATCATCTAAAATAAGTTATAATTTGTTCTGCATATGATATTGGTAAGTCATAGTATTGTAACAAAATCTATTTACAAATTAAGAATACCCATAATAAAATAGAAGAGAATCTCTACAGTTAATATTTTTGTTGAAATTTTATATATTAATTGTTTTTTTCATTAATAATAATAAAAATAATTTTATAATATAATTAATTTTTAGAACCATTTTAATTTTAATAATAAATATTTTGATACTTATTTTAAATTAATTTCTATTAACCATTTTAATTTATATAACTACTTTAATTAAATTAAAATTATAAATTACCTCTTAACCTAATTACCGATAATTATTTTCTATAATACAATATATACTTTAAAATAAATTTATGTCTATTAACAATTTTAATTTATATAACTACTTTAACTAAATTAAAATTATAAATCACCTCTTAACCTAATTACCGATAATTATTTTCTATAATACAATATATACCTTAACGTATTAAAACATGTTAAAATGTAATATAAAGTTGAAATCTATTACACTCAATCAATTTGAAGCTTTAATATGGTAGGTAGACAAATTCTTATGCATAATTTAAGATTCTCCATTTGAAAGAGTGCAGTTATCATCAGATTAGATTAGCTGGATGGGCATAATGTTTGATTATTGTACACGTCATTGCTATGACTGTAATCACTGTCGATTCAACCGTTAATTTGAGTCGAAAATCTAAACCATTATATTATAAAACATTCAACTTGATTATGACACTAATGTTTAAAATTAATCTACTTTTAAAATCTCATAAAGTAAAAGTTTCTTGAAAAAGGAGCATTCGGTTAAGCTCTCCCCCGTGAAATTAGACATTGTATTACTAATATTAAAAATGAGTACAAAAATATTTTCGACCACAATTTTATAACCATAAATAAAAACAATAATAATACTTCACCTATAAATTACATCAATTGTAAAACCTGAGATTATTAAATCATAATAAATAAACTAGCATTTGCACCTTATGTTGCAAAGGAAATGTCGTAAGGCATAGAGTGGGGAAAAATAACATATAGTGGGGAAGAATAGGTAATTGGGGAGCCAAGTAGGACCCCCAATTAGTGTGGCAAGTGACTTGGACTCAGAGCCACGTGACATCCTGGAAGGTAGACACATGTTACTTGAATTCAGGGGTTTTGTGGTCCCAAGTGGACTGGATCTAAGTGACACATGGCATACCTAGTGTGGGGCCATGTGGAGGGTGACATCACCCTGAGACCATGTACCCCAGGATTTATGTTAGAGTGAGGTGCAACCCCGTTGAGATTTAGTCCCCAGGGTGATGTGGCACGGCGAAGCCCACCTACACAGGCATAAGGGACCACAACCACATGGTTGGTTAGAGTGGAGTTGAGGTGGTGAGTAGCCAGGTGGACTTCCACGAAACCTTGGCGGATTGTAAGCCTCGCAGAAGAGAATGGGTCGGTACGACATGGTGTGGTGGAGCTCAAACGTGCTGCAGTAGCAAATGACGATGGGACGCATGGAGGAGGTCTACCAAGGATCTGTGTAACCCCGGAAGATCTTTCCCAACAGTTTTAGTGGGGAATCACAATGGAATCTGTTGGGATTTTAATCTCGGTGTGATGTGGTCATAGAGAGGGGTTAATTTATGACCCGGTATGAACCGGCCGATGGCTAAGGTAACACTGCCATGTGGCGATGAGGTGGCTAACTCGGATAGCTTGTGGACACCACATGGCAAATCAAGACGACATGACACTATTTGATAGGTTAATCTTCGAATGGCCATATATTTTGATCCGAGAATCGTATTGAGACAAATCTTATATTTTCATAAAAGTCTTGACAAGACGAACACAACAACATCATCTGTTTTAAGTCTTAAGAAAGTCAAAAAAGGTCGAAAAATTTAGACCCCATTTCCATAACAAGACTTTGGAGGTTGGGTTAGCTTAATAACTGCCTCCTTCTACCCTTAGTTGGGGCTAGGGATAGTAGGGGATGTGTTACAGAAAGGCACATGCCAAAGGGTGAGCACAATGTAGAATTGGTGTTGGTTGAACAATAAGGTAACATGCTATTCTAACACACTAAGACTTGGTAAAGGTCTAGAGCTCATCAAAAGCAACCAAATGCAGAAATCAATTATTCCCTTTTTCAAAAGAAAATTAGAAATTTTTTCATCTCTATATTGATCAAGTTTCACGTCATCCCCTAGAAGTCTTCAACCACTAAAAGTTATCACTCCATACCTAAGTTACATGACATAATGAGACGAGACATGAAGGACACTAAAATACAAGTGTCTAACACATGACATGGTGACCCCAATAACAAGACACGAAGAACAGGGTTTATATATATACCTTAAAATAAAATAACACATTACACAAATAGAAATTATAGACATAAAGATTCAAATTTTGTTAGAATTTAGAAACTATAACATTTACATGATACAAATTCGATCATGCAACTAAATACTACTTAGTACTTACTTGTCCTAAGTCAATGACGTTCAAGTGACAAACACAAGAAATTAGAACCATAAACTATAGTTTCTCATTAAGTCATTAAAATCAAAATGTATTACATAAATAATGAGTCACTATTAGTACAAGTGGGAATGCCAATGAAAAATACAAAATAGGGTAGATACAAGAACCATAAATGGAAGAATCTCATGGCTCATGATTGTCAATAGTCCTTCTCCATGTTAGAATCATCAAAATCAGCATCACTTCCATGACTCTCTCCTCCATCCTCCCCCTTCTCTTCCTCATCTATATCCAATCCAATCAATGCATATGTTGGTGTGGAGAATGAACCCTCAACTGGATCACCATCAACAAAATTGAATGGCTCTAGCACTGGTTCATTAAGATCCAAGTTTGCATCCCACATCTTTGTCTTTCCCTTCAACCACTCTTCCCTCTATTTAGAAATAAGACGGAGGTTGATGTGCACATACACCATACACCATTGTCTTGCACTTGGAATCCTTTCAAAGCTACACTTTAACCCTCAAATGCACTCCGAAATGCCTACGAACTTCAACCTACTAAATGAAATGAGGAAAAAGGACAAACAAGTCACCTTTTTCAAACCCATGGGCCACTTTTGACAAACATGTGTCCTAAACTTGGGACACATTTAGAGCACATGTCAAACATGAGTTTGGCACATGCCCTGAACTCGTCCTCACGAATCCATGTCTGACATGTGGAAATTGTGACACATGACTCCCTAGGTGTGTGTCATCTAACTTAGAAGACTTGTAAGATACCAAACATGAACCGGACATGTGTCGAACTCGTCCTTACAAATCCATGTCCAACATGTGGGATTCATAACACATGACCCCCTAGGTATGTGTCCTCTGAATTAGAAGACTTGTAGGATACCAAACACACATCATTTTGCACACGAGAGAAATTTTCATAATGAATTCTCACACGGACGCTCCAACTTTTAAGATGCGAGATAACTTTATAGTAGACAAAACATGACAAAAGGTTCATTTTCATGTCATGTGTCCAACGTAAATGCATATTTTCATATGTAACCTCTTGCGAGACTAAAAAGAGATAGACATTGATTTTAACTTGTATTTGAACCAAAATTTAAAGCAGCAATGACTTTGGTTTTATTGAAAGGCATCCAATTTGACCCTGCTACAGGTATGTATCTATTGTGGTATGTTTATACAAAATAAAGACAACTGGAAAATTTTGATTCTTTATGATTGGTTTCAAACTCAACCACAAATATCATTCAACATTTTACTAGACACATGTTTGTTCTCTAAAATAAAACTGAAATCTATTGTGTATCTATAATGATCATGCATTGTAATTTGTTGTACTGTGGCCCGTAGATACTTTCAACACTCCAGGTAATACATCATTGTAGGTGGACTAATATTTTAATCTCTACTACACTATATATCACTATATATATGCGAACAATGAGAGAAATTCAAAATTGGATCTAATTTCTTTATTAGAGACTTACCATCAAGCATATATTCTGAAGCTACATATCCCAATGTCCCTACTAGATCAATATTTGTGTTAGCACTTGTTACTGCAAGAGAAAAATCTGAAAGCTGCATCCATAGCCAGTGGTTAGAGAGTGGTGACTACAATACCATCTACTTAGGAAATGTTTCACTTCGGACCAAGTGTTTTAAAGAACATAAACCAAGATGGACAAATAAATCTATTTAGAAATTTCTCAAAGTATAATTCATGATAAGCAATAATAAATTAATACAAACAGCTGCACATGTCACGAAATTGATAGAAAAGAAAAACTGAAGTCCTACATGAAAATATTTTGACAAAAAAATAACTGATGCTTAAAACAGTTCATAAAGTAAAAAAAAATTCAGTAGGAAAGCAATGGAATTCCCATCTCACAGAATCTCCCATTGAATGCAATGCACATGCCATACATTTACTAAGGCTTTTGTCAATTACATTCTAGGAAACTTTCTTAATGCTTTACAAGAATCTTCCCAAATTAACTGATAAATATTACATAAGAAACATTCATTTCCAGGCAGATTTAATGGTATTACTATTTTTAACACTACAGTCAGTGTAAGTGGGAGATTGGAAAACCTTGCCCTCACCTTGGCGTTGAAGCTTGCGTCAAGAATAATATTTGATGATTTGAAATCTCAGTGAATCACTGCAGGGTTGCAGTGCTCATGCAAGTGTGATAGACCCTGTAAAAGAAAGAAAACCATGGTAAGCTTGAGCTCCCAGGTTGACAGAGGACCAAGTGAAAAAGTGATTTCAATTGCTAAAATCTAGTAGTAGGGAATCAAATTATCTGTGTTAGAACTACCTTGCTGAATCAAGGGCTATCTTCATCCGCAAAAACCATGTAAGTGCGGATCTGTGAGATGGTCCTGACAAGCAATCCAGCACAGTTTCTTAACAAAGCATAGCTGTGAAAGGCTGCTTACTCATGGCCTACTAGTTTATCCATGACGAATGGTAGTATCAAGTTTGTTTGAACAAATAAAAGGCTTCAAAACATAGGCAATATTGAACTTTCCCAGTGGTTGGAGAAAGCTACCATGTAATTGGTCTTCCAAAGAGCCATTCTGCATCAGATTGTATACTAAAAACCGTGTATCTTCATGAGTACAGAACCTAAGCAAAGAAACAAGGTTTGGATGTCGGATTTTTCTCATTAGCTCCACTTCATTCTGCAACCAATGACAATACCAACAGATGAAATCAAAAAAGCTTCTTCTAAGTTCTAAAGTTATAGGGAGAATAAAAAAGCACAATGCAATATGTTAAATGCAGTGCATCACCAAATCCACAAAAGAAAAGACACTCAAAAGGGCAACTTTAGGGCACCCCCCCAGAAAATTCCTTCACTAATATCTTCTTAAGTTTGAAGAAGCAGCCAGCTTCCAAAATAATACCTGTAACGTTTTTATTACCTACCTGAAATTCATGCTCAGCCTGTCTACTACCCTCATCTAGCTTCTTCACAGCAGCAAAGGAATCATCATCAAACATTGCCTTGTATACACACCCAAATCCACTCTCTCCAAGTATGTTATTGCTGCTGAAGTTATTTGTAGCTGTTAGCAGCTTAGAATATTCAATTGCAGTTGCACATCCCTTTTTCTTAGAAACACGGGAGTTCAAACGACTCAGGAGAGGCATGAGTGGAATACCCCTATAGGCATCTGTGAAAATTCAAATTACAGGCAACTTAGTGAGCTAACCCTAGATCAAAATAGTCGTAATGTAACTAATCGAACTCTCATGTAAACAGAGGTCATCCGCACCCATGGATTTTTATAATTTGTTAGAATCCAAAATTTTGATTTTATCAGATGATTCAGATCATGAAATCAAGTCTGATGTTTATTATGTTAACCCCCACGAAAAATAATAGTTTGACAGAGGAGAAGAATTTCTATAGTCATGGAAACCATTCCAATGCACTAGCAGTAATGCATAATAGTTAATATGTATACATACATCCAAAAGATATCCACACAGATTCAACAGGGGAAGTCATCAAATCTCAGCCCCGAATCCAATCAAACAATATCTCCATAGGAAGCACCACTCTCTTGTGGCTGCCCTGTTGGTGTACACATCAACAGAGGGTTTGGTTTCACACAGTGAAAGAGATAAAATATGACATAGTGGTGATACCAACCTGAGGCGTCTGAATCTAAATTTCGCTTGAATGCATGAGGTTGAGGTGAAGAAGGAGCAGAGTTGTAAGTCTTTCTATACAACCAAGTACAAACTTAGGAAATCATGATACATCCAACAAATATTGGCAGTATGATAATTTCCAATAGCAGTCCCTTTTTGATGTGATGAGATTTTTTTCTATCTGCATTGGAGAACCTGTGTCTGAACACGCAAACCATTTTGAAATCATCAAAAGAACAAGCGCAATGACTTCTCAGAACTTGTAGAAAGATGCAAACAAGCAATTCCAATTGAGAGATTTCAATTTCTGAAGAAATCTTACACAGGCTGTATTTTTTAGCATAAATATACTCTTCAAAAATTTAATGGAAAGGTTGGCGTTGAAGCTCTTACCGGTTGAATTTTCTGGTTTAGTTGATGCATTTCTTTTTTCCAGGGGATCATCAAGTAGGGAAGCCGATGACAGTGCGAAATGCAAAGAAACTGGCGCAGAGGTAGGCACCAGTAAAGAACGTCCCTTTGCAGTCTCGAGTTTGTTAAAAAGAGAGAGACTCAGAATCAAAATATGCAGTAAAATTGAATGCCCCATCTTGAAAATGAGTTCTACTTGAAAGTCAGTCAGGCTGTGGCAGAAAGCTTAGGAGATATTCAAAGAAGTAGATATCTGCATTTTCTCAAGGAAGGTTCAAACCCAAAAATGCATAGCACTACTCTCAAATTTGTAAAATTGGTAACAAGAATACACGGGGTAGATCAAATCCCATTTACATTGGATTTCTTTGAACACTTCAAGCGAGAATATAAACAGATCTGAACAGAGAGTTGATCTTCATTGATCACAACAAGATTTGCAGCACCAAATGCCCAGGAGTCCTCCACAAGTGAAGTTCAGGCCTCCAAATGAGTGTGTGCTTCAAAAAATAATAAAACTAGTTACCCTCTGAACTTGCCCACTTTAAAACACATGAAACATCCCCCCTCACGAAGTTGTAGTGAATCATGTCAGCACTAAGAGACACAAAAAACATGGAAAAGAAAATAAAATAAACTGATAGACGAGTTAGTTGAAGAGATGTACATGAAAACTGGTCCTTCAACGCTTATCCGTGAGCCCACACATATCACGCATTGCTTCCGAATGAATGGCTCGCTAGCAGTGCGTCCGTCCCGCTTCCTCATTATAACCATTTAGTTTTGGATAAGTGTTGGAGCAACGATCACACTTCATTCAATCGTCTAACACCACAAATCCACGGTCAACAATAGGACACGGTGACGGCTAGGGCAATTCATTTCAAAGAGAAACGCCTTACAGCGTAATAAAGTAAAAAAATGTTGAAATATTATATTTAAAAATATGAAACACTAAGAGCTAAAAGGTTTAAGGGATTTAATTTCCACAAAGGTATACGGATATATAAAGGGTTTCGAGTGTTGTCCCCAGTGCAAGATATGAAGCACCAAGTTTATATCTACGGAATGCAATCATAGTATTATTTATTTTCTAATTTTTAGGTGTAAATATTTGAACAAAATAATCATGAATAAATAACTATATGGAATTTTGGCATATGCTTGAAGAGAACTTTTTGAATTTGATTCATCATAGATATATAATATATAGAGAATATTTTTTATTAAAATTGAAACGTATTTTTAATAATTAAAGTCAAATAATTTTTATTATTAATGATTTATGTGAGGTTTTTTTTGTGTGTGTTTGTGTAACGTGAGTTTTGGATAAATAGTTTAAAGGGATAGTTGTGGAGTATTATTATGTATTGTGTGTGATAGTAGATAAAGAATTTTGGTATAAGTATATATATATGAATCTTTAATAAAGTGGGAAAATTGATATAAGATGAGTTAATATTTATTATATTGATTTCCTTATATCTATGGAGGGATGATGATAATATGTAGATACAAAGAAGGATGAGTGTTGTGTTATTAATTTAATAGCTTTGTATCCATATACATATGATAACAAGGTATGGTTTTGTACAATAAAGAATCTAGAAAGTGATGTTTGTTGTGATACTTATTAGGTTAATTAATTATTGTTTTAAAAATAGTTATCTTGAGAAACAATTTAGTTTATGAAATTAGGAGATGTCTTGTTATTTCCATGTTATTAAGCAAAGTATACGTAGGCTGTAAGTTGCATTCAAACATTATTTCTCTAACATGAATGTGGTAAAGAAAAGAAAATGTATTCAACAAGAGGTCAAGAGCTATGACTATCTCCTCTTATTTACACTGAAATTAAGACACTTAACAAGGGATCAAGGGCTACACCTATGCCCTATTGTTTATACTAAAATTAAACATGTCATCACAAAATAAAGAGCTATGTCTATGTGTGGTGCCTATATTGAAATTAAACAGTAAAATTGGCAAAAAGAATAATGCAACAAATAAACAGGATGTAATTGCAACAAACCACACAATTCAATGGCTAATTAAATCAAATTAATTAGCTTAAATTATTAAAAATAAATATAAATATACCTATGCTGATTAATTTAAGGCCTACTGTAAGAAGTGGGCCCTACCTCTCTAGAGTGTTGTAGGGTGCCTTCAAAAGCTATGAAATAAACTTTTTCCATGCACATATATTCTAAACCATAAGAGATGTGTGTGTATAGTAATTAAAGAAATATATCAAAATAGAAGATAATCATTATTTCTTTTGCCTCCCGTTTTATTAAGAGGACTTGGTTTTTGTATGTTTTCTCAACTATTTAAGTTAGAAAAATATGCTAAGAATAAGCTTGATAATCTACTAATTCTCAAGCCATTCTATCTAACAGCCAATTAAGAAAGAAGTTACAAACATCCATATTAAAACAATGAAGGTGATGCATTAGTTTCCTTGATTATGTCTTTCCTACATAATATATTACAAAATAATACCCTCGCAACAATCATTCTCATAATGACTCCAACTTCCTCCCCTCGAATAGAAACTCAAATCCATTATACCATTTGATCACATGCTTGGACTATCATAGTTGTTGTGCTCAACGGAATCAGTTGTAAGGAAGATAATTATATCCTTCAAATTCACAAGAAATAGGAAATTGCAACCACATCGTGACATCATTAGAGTAAGAATATCATGACAAAATAACAGTAGCAGAATCGTGATAAAATAGGAGTAGCGAAGCACCTATGCCATAGAAATATATAGTAGTAGCTAGGCATGAATCATTCTTGTCAGTGACTAAAAAACTAAATACATCTCCTTAATACACTAACAAAATTAAATAAAATGTCACAAAATGCGGAAGATGTATACAAGTGTTTGCATGAACATGGTTTCCAATTTTGGTGCAACATGATTGCATTAGCATTATATTTTAGGAATGCACATGAATTCCTAAGTAGTTTTCATGCATTCATTTTATTTTAGGTTTAATGCTTGTTGAACCTCCACATTGGATAAAAGAGGTGGAAATAAAACACAACAAAACATATGCATTTCTAGAATGTGCACACAAATTTAAAAGTGCATGAACGTTTCGTTTTCATACAAAAAGGGCCTAAGGATTTATTATTTACTGTAGACCCCACAATGCTCAAGCGACTTGGCATCAAAAAACATGTGCATTTGTTAGCTAAAGCCTACCTCCCCTATGGAGGTATGTTTTTCAACTTTCTTTGTTCTTTTGTTATTTTTTAAATGTAAAAAAAAAAAAATTAAAGATATGTTTTTTTTTTAATGTAGACTATTTTAATCACAATAGCTATGGATGAAAACATTTAAACCAATAAAATAAACAATTGCACAATATACTTGCAACAAAATATAAACCCAAAGGCAAATCACATTCCAAAAACCTAAATTACAAATGATTTGAATGAATTAAGAATATTGATTGAAGAACTTGGGAACATAAGGAGATCATCATAAATATCATTAGCTACATCCCTGACGGGTATTGTTTCCTCCATTAATCGCACCCAAGGTAAATGAACCAATATCACTAAATATAAGGCCAGGATGAGAGAATTTTACTCCACTAGTATTAGTAAAGAACAATTTAAAGAATGGAATATAACCAAAGAAATAATTGTGGGGTCATTTATTGACCCAAAAACCAACCAACTGCTTAATTCAAGAAAGAAACGACTTTGCATGGGTTGGTGCATGTTCGATCCATGGAAATACAATTGAATGATTTGATGGTTTATGGTCTTTGATAAAATTCCACGAAATAATAGCAAGGTTCTATTATGTTTCCTTGCAAAATTTTGGGCCAAGTTCATATGTGGCCTCCATGTTAACTATTTTGACATGAGTAAGTTCCATGGGGTTGGTCTTGGCTCTACCCAAGCTCAAAAAAATGATAGGTGTAATCCATTAAGTGTGCCACATGCTCCTAGGCATATGCCTAATTCCCCCACCCCTTCCTCTCCCAGGTAGCTCAACTTTCTGATTGCCTTGATGTCACTAGAAATGTTATAACACACATTGCACATATTTTGGTGCAACATATGTCATTCATGGCATATTCTAGATGAGATGCATCAAAGGATTCTATTAGAACTCTAGGTGTAGTGTCTTCAATCTAGACAGATTATAGAGCATCAAATCCACATAGGTAGGCTAATGTTCCTACACTACAAGAAAAAAGGGCATTGGTGAGGGTCGAAAAGTGTCACCATAAGCTCATTGGTGACAATCAAAAGAGCCTTTGTCACAAAAAATTGAATGTCACCAAAGGTGGCGTCGCCAAAAGTATAGGTGTTGTGGTGACATTCAAGGTTCATCACCAATAATGATTTATAATGATAGATATTGATCGTCACCATTTCATATGAGCAATGATGATGGAACTTAACCTCTGTCACCAAAAAATTGAATGTCACCAAAGGTGGCATCGCCAAAAGCATAAGTGTTGTGGTGACATTCAAGTTCTATCACAAATAATATTATAATGACGGATAACGACCATCACCATTCATATGAACAACAACGATTTATAGTGATGGGTCTTTCATGGTCGTCATCATTGATGCATATATATGGCAACATTTGTTCAATGTTACCATTTCGTATTTTGGTGAGGATTGAAAAATGCCACCATAAGCTCATTGGTGACGATCAAAAGAGCCTACTTCACCAAAACTTGAATGTCACCAAAAGTCGCATCATCAAAAGTATAGGTGGTGGTGACATTCAAGGTTCATCATGAATAGTGATTATAAGGACAAATAATGGTTGTCACCATTTCATGTGAATAACAGTGATTTATGGTGATGGACCTTTCATGTTCGTCACTATTGATGCATATATATATATATATGGTGGCATTCATTAACCATCACCATTTAATATTTTGGCAAGGGTCAAAAAAATTCACCATAAGCTCATTGGTGATGGTCAAAAGAGCCTTCTTCACCAAAAACTTATCATTGCCATTCCATATGAATATTAGGGCACGATGGAAATGAACCATCAACCTCTTGCTTGTAAATCAAGTTCTCTTCCATTAAGCTAGCACCCTTTAAAGAATTATACTTAAAAAAATTAGACCTTGAAACTTTATAAATTTTAAATTCTACAACTTTCAATAAATTATAAAACTATGTAAAGTCTTGCCAAATCTTTTACTAAACATCGAAAATATCATCAAAGTTACAGGTCCCTACTTAATGGTTATGGAAGCTATGAAAAGTGGGTGGAGAAAAAATAGTTATGTATAAGATACTCAATATGTTTAGTTGAATACTCAATTAGAAGTGAAACTTTGAAGACATTTATAGCCTATAAATGACCTATAATTATCAAACCTAAAATCTACAATTACACCAAAATTTGATTTCTCACCTTGTGAGTCATATAAATTTGTTGTGACAACATAAACATATGCCTCTAAAAAACTTATTTGTATGCCAAAAAGTAAACCATCAGTTGCATCAAAAGGTGCAAGAGCACACTATAGTGTTTCGGGATTTTTTTACCCTTCTAATATTCAAAGTTGTGCATGCCATCTATGTCGGAGTTTGCAAGAACTTTGCATGAGCATTCTGAAGTAAATCCAGGGGTTCTTTTTCCCATAAAAATATTTTAGCATAGATCATTATCAAGCATTGTCTACAAATTAATGAGTAAACGTAACTACATTATCTAGACTCTGCTCAATCCTACACCTTGCAAGAAGGTCCCAGAAATTGGAAACACTTTCAGCAAAATGGAGAAATGGTTCCACTAAAACACAAAAAACTCATTTTCTTACTGTGATTTGGCTTACTATGCATTTTTCCACAACGACATGAGTATAATTCCAGCCTTTTCCACAAGGACATGAGTATAATACAATGAAGTTGCATGACCTTTTCAACCCCTTTTGTTGCTAGCACATCTCTCAACACCATAACAAGCTAGTAATTGCACAAGCTTGTCTCTAGGTAGAGGTTGAAAAGGGGAAAGAAAATCTATTAAACAAAATAACTCAGAAATAATGCACAACATTGGAAAGAAAAATCAAGTCTCAAGAATAATGTTGGATAGGTAGTACATACCTTTTTTTGAAGAAGAGGTCTTTATCAGATTGCAAAGCATTCTCGGTAAATGCAATAATTGATGTCTTAAATCCCATTGATCTCAGTTGTCTTGTAGCCTAATGTAAAAGCCAATACTTTCCAAGGTAAGAATTAATAGAAATGTGAACCCACAATAAAACATATTGTGATATATGAGAATAGAGATGACTAAATAAAAAGCTCACAAGCATCCAAAATGAAACAAACCTATGGATCCAATGAATTAAAATTTATTTACCTCATGTTCATCCATGACATACATTTATTTTTCCATTAACACAAGATCATAAGTTTTGGCCTATTTGAAAAAATCCACTACTACCTTTCCATTTTCAGTTTCTTCACAGTGAAGTTTAAGGTTTTCAAGCACCTTCCACAAAATTATCTAGCAGACAAAGACTTAGGAAAATAATGAATGTGATATTTGCACCAATTTTTTGGGAAATAAACCTTCTAGGGAAAAATGTACTACCATAAGATGGAAATTGAAGAAATAGGCTCAATACAAGTATCAACTTAGTATATTGAGAAATGTATGTTCAACAAACAAGACTTGTCTGCGGGAGCTAGGATCCTGCGACAAAGGACTCTTTGACTTAATGGTTCAAACACTATGAACTCTAGACTTGATCTGAGATGAAATGTTGAGTTCATCTTGGAAATTGCATGCTGATCTGCAATCTGTTGTATTGATTTTATAAACATCTACTACTGCAACATTTGTTCCTCCACAACTATGAATCAGTACCAAAGGACAGGGAATTGATTTCTAGTTTAGATATACTTTTGTAGATAAAAATCGTAAAACTTTTGAACTCATTCTAGTTAGTGGAAAGGTAAATCATCCTACTTTTTAGCATAAAAACCCTACATGTTTTGCTTGTTTTGGTCTCTTTCTTGTTGTGAGCTAAAAATCATTTAAAGAGAAAAAATCTATTTTAAATCTGATTTTAGCTTCTAAGAACATCACACACACAGATTTCAGTTATAAAAGTGTGGACACTAGGCTAGTTGTATTCAAATAATGAATACTTCTGACTGTAATGACTTTAGTGAGAAGAAAAAAAGCAGTTATCTTTTTGACCAAATGAGAGGTTAATCATGTGTGAAAAACCCATTTTTTATGGCAAACAACAAGCCCCTTCAATTTCATTTGCATATAGGATTTTATATCAGTTGGGGAGAGAACTATGTTTCTGTGTTTTATAACAATTTCAAGATCATTCTCCATGAATTCAAAGACAATATGTAAATTATGTTTGTGTGAATAAGCATTTGTAAGCTGAATTATATTTGGATGTGAAAACTCCTTCAACAATTTGATTTCTCTTAAATCAGTTACATTAACACCTTCTTTGGAATTACCCAGATGGATTTTCCTTACTATCTACAAAGAACATTAGAACTTGTTAAAAAAATTAAAAGACAAGAATAACTAAAGGCGTTACATCCATGACCTTTATAGAAAAAATAGACAAATATTATACAGGCAAACCTAACCTTCAAACATCTATATTAATCTGCCAACATGGCCAACAAATACTTGCTTTGGTTGAAATTGAGTTCTACAACACAAAACAATGCCTTGCTTAATTTCATCAACGTTTTAAGCTAATAAAAATTAATTGACTTGACAGTAAAACATCTCCTGTATAAAAACATCAAAAATTAAATGCCAATTGCTTGAACAATAACAAATTTGCCCCTGGGCCACTGTAAATTGAAACCTACCAACAAGTAACCTATAAAGACACAAAGAAAGAGGCCCACAATGAATAGTGTAGGTGTTGAGTGAGTGGATTTACCCCAAGGGACACACTCTTTCATGGTGGTACCGACTTGTTCCTCTTGAGCCTACATGAAACCCAAAACATAAAATGTATTTTATTTTAATTTCCATATTTTTTCTAAGCTAACTTAGGAGGCCTCTTGGCATGCGTGAATACCTCCCGATGTTACACAAAAATTAATAGAATGAAGGGTGTTTTTTTGGTTATAGTGCGACCTCAAAGACTTATTGGACCTATCTTACATCACAGCAGAAGGCAGCAGTAACTTGAGATACGAAATGTAATGAGGATGCATGGAATTTTGCATCTTAGGAAATTTCCTTTAAGAGTGGTTGACAAGGAGGAAAACCTTTTTGCTCCAAAGGATGATTTGTGAAAAGAAGAGATATCAGATTCAAATCAATAAGTCTCTAGTGAAGGAACAGATTCTTCAGTACCATCCAGCTCGATCAGGAAACCAAGACAGCTTACCTAGACATTTTAAGCTACAGGTGAACAAGTAGGAGTGCCTAAATTTACATTTCAAGTGAGAAATCCTCCTAAGAAGTTTCTAACTCATGTTGCATTGATGACTTATATTTATATGACAACCTCCCAGCTGCAAAAAAGCAGCTGAAGAGAAGGTAGGAAAGATGCCATGATAGAGCAGTCTGATGTCTCAAAGACAGTACCATAACCCTGGAATCAATTATTGATCCTGAGCATGCAGTTATTGATGAAATATTCCTTTGAGACAGAGGAAGTATCCCTTGAATATTTTTTGGATTTTGAGGAAGAAATTTGATATTGTGGAAAACGCTTTCCTCCCAAATTACCACTTTAGTCAATGTTCTCCTTCAACAGCAACAGATTCCACAACAAAGTTATCTTCTATAAGAGAAGATTCAACAACAGTATATTCTTCAACAACTTGGAAGATTGGTGTACTTAACAGAGTTTGGGCAGCCTTGATTCCTATGTGGATTGTAGTGGATGTGGTGGGTGCACGGTTGAAACCACAACATAAAATCTTCAGTGAGGGGGAAACATCTTTCATACACAATTAAATATAAAGGTGCATGCATACATGTTCTAGTTATAGAGTTCCTCTATTCAAAGTGTTGGCTTTTCCTTATTTATAAGTGCTCCTTTTGTTCTAGTTTATGCTCTTTATTCTCGAGTTAATAAGTTGTTATTAAGATAGAAGAATCATAATGCTAGTGTAGTTTTCCATATTTATACTAGGTGCATGGTTAGAGGGAATTTCTAGTTTTAGGAAAAGTGCCTTGCATGGTCGTTGATGTATACTATGTAGGAACGAGTTACAAGATAGTGAGGTGGTTTACTTCACTGGCAGTGGGTATGTTATTCTAGGCAAATTAGTCATACAAACTGGACACCTTATCCTAAGTGATAAGTGTTTTAGTTTAACATTCATAGGAGGTGCTCCACTTAGTATATTTACATGCATTGTAACTTGGACCTCTCCTCTTCTATAAAGGAGAGAGGGTAGATCATTGATATGCATCTTAGAGGTTTGAGTGAGTTTGACAGTTGGCTTTGAGGTGTTGTAATTTCTATTTTCTGAGTTAATAGACACAAATGTGATTGGTGCTGTAATAATTTTCAATTATGTGTGTTTGTATAATTTAGCATGCAAAATTTACAGTTTTGATGGGAGTTATCAGTTTTAAGCTTCCTAGTGTTTAGGGTTTGTAATGCAGAGTGAAAAATCTTCTTACCATCATCTGAAATTAACACAGATGGGTGCAACCATATTACATATGAACTAAGATATGCATCCTTATTTCCCATTATTGGTAAATATTTTCATTTTCCATCAAAGGCTACTCATTGAAATTAATATGGGTAGTATGCATCCTTTATGTATAATTTTTTTATACTCTTGGATTTATGCTCGACCATCAATATGCATGTTTGGACGTCAAATTTACTAGGGTTTTTGTGTTCATGTATGGGTCTGGTTGCAACATACAAGAGAAAAAAATGAATGAAGTTGACACAGATTTCAATTGATTAGTTGTTTGATCGTCGCTGGGCATGTCCTTTGGTATTGTCTTGGGTTTGCACAAGTGCCTGTAATAGTTTGGTTCAAGATTTCCCTACTCTCAGGTTCGACATATACAAGGTAGAATGTTAAAGGTATGTAGGCTATTTGGATTAAGAATACAATTACCTCTATACAATATGGTATTGGCTCAATCCCAGGGGAATGATTTTCGACTCACAGTGTATGCTTTGTTGAGATAAAAAATATGTTGGCTTGTTTTATGAAAATATATATTTTATTTGTTTCATCTCATGATAAAGTTAGATTTGCATGGCTAATTGAGAGAAAATTTGTTCCTTTTGTCCATTAATTTTCAATCTAAACACATAATGTTTTCCAAAAATTAAAAATAGTGGTTCTTTTATCCCTTATCACTTGATTTATATGAAATGAACTTAATTACTTGATTTATATGAAATTAACTAAAAAATTATTTATCCATCTGAGGTTAAAGAAAAGCTAAGTGAAGGACCTAAGAAGAAAGCCAAACAGACCCATGCTTCACCTATTTCCAACGTCCAAGAAGAAGTTGAAAAGCTCCAGAGGGAGTTAGAACATGTGAAGAAGTTGAAGGAAGCATTGGAGAAAGAAGAAGAAAATAGACTCAAGAGGAGGATTTAAGAAGAGAAAACAGCAAAGGAGGCAAAAGAATAGAGAAGGAAAGTAGAACAATATGACCTGGATAAATAATTGGATTTGGAAACTGAACAAAGAATCAAGACGTAGTAAAAACAAAGGAAAATAGATGAACATTTTCAAAGGAAAAGAGATGAGGAACTCCAAAAGAAGAAGGGAAAAGCTATGTGGAAAGAGAAAAGGATTGAACACCCTGACATTCCATCACCTCCAAAGATATCCCCCACTCCTCAATCCCAAGTGGAACCATGTCAGATTGAATAAATGGAGAAGGATCAATTCCCCCCCCCCCTGGCCCAGTAGTGGTATTGAAAACATTCAATTATGAGTGAAAGAAGAACAAGGTCAGCAAGAGAGTTTCCAAAAATGATAAGGTTGGGAGAGAGAGTCACTAAGGAGGTTCTCATTCATGACACAACAGTTGATCCAGATATGATTGTAGCTTCAAGTATTTCCATGGACCAAGCAACAGGTGATAATATTGCCAAGCTGAAGATAAAGGCCTATGATGCTCAGCTGGAACTCAATGTTGCTAAGCAAAGAATTACAGAGCTAGAATTCCAGCAGCAAGGTGAACTAGACTCAGTTAAAGAGTTAAAGGGAAACCACTTGAGATCCAAGAGGAATTGAGTATGGTTCAAAAATAATTATTTAGGAGCATTTAGAGAATCAAATATAAAACTCATAACTTTTATGATTATATAAAGAGGATGGGGTATGTCAAGGAAGAATTGGAGAATATTCCAAATACGCTAGATAACATCATTCAATGGCAAATATAGTATCCTGATGAGGGGGTAGACATTCCTTTCAGTGACTTGGAGAAAAGAATCTATTTTTCCGAAGCTTGGAAATGTCTGGACAAGGCTAGAGCCTTAAAGGAAAAATCTCAGGAATCTTTCAAATTTTGCTTCAAGTTTGAAGGAGAGTTTGACGTAGTCTTAAATAACTTCAAGTTACTGTGTAGACATATTTACTTACCCATTACATGATGGGTAACTATGAATTAATCTCTACTTTAAGCTCGATATCTACGTGTTACTACTTATACTGTTATGAAACCAGATCAAGAAAAATATAGAAAAGATATATCAACGCCTTAAAATTCAGCCTCTTCAAGGGGGCAACCTCCTTTACATTACATAAATGAACAATTCTTGGATGATTCAAATGACAAAACCTCCTTTCTATATATAGGAGTCTAAGGAGTCACAATATAACCCAGCCGACCTAAAAATAATAATATAAAGCCACAAAAAAAACAATAGAGGGATTCTATGGGGCACAGTAATAATAATATGGGGACAATAGGGGCACAACAATATTAATAAGGGGTACAACTACAATAGTAATGGGGTAATCACTAGTATTATAGGGACCCAACATGCCCCTCTCCTTCAAAAAAGTTTTGTCCTCAATGCTTGAGTAGTTCTGGATGCTTCTGTATAAAATTCTCATCCTCCCATGTGGAATCTTCAGTAGATAAGTCCTTCCACTTGATAAGATACTCTGAAATTGATCGATTTCGTAGCTGTCGAGTTCTTGTTTCTATGACTGCTTTTGGTTCCAATATAATTTTTCCTTCCTCATCAAGACCTGGCAATATTGTTTGAATTGGGAGCTTATCGCCTATAACCTTCTTTAAACATGAAACATGGAAAACTAGGTGCAATCGAGAAGCTGCAGGAAGCTCCAATTTGTATGCCATAGTACCAATATTTTGCAACACCTTGTACAGACCATAATACTTTGGTGATAATTTATTATCCTTCTTAGCTTGCTTGAGGGACATTTGCTTATATGGTTGTAGCCGTAGGAATACCCAATCACCTACATCAAAACTTCTTTCGTTGCGATGTTGATCTGCCTGTTGTTTCATTCTATTCTGTGCCAACACGAGGTTATCCTTTTAGAGTTGGAGGACTTGTTGTTGATGTTCGATGTGATGTTCCGTTGCTTGAACCTTAGAATTTTCTCTTAAATATGATGTGATGGATGGTGGCCGATACCCATAAAGTGCCATAAATGGGGTCATTTTTGTTGCTGTATGGAAGGAAGTGTTATGCCACCATTCATCCACAGGCAACCATTTGACCCATTGTGTCTGTTTATTAGACACAAAGCAATGAAGATATCCTTCCAAACATTTGTTTACTATCTCAATTTTCCCATCAGATTGAGGATGATAAGATGATCTATGAGCTAACTGAGTACCAAGACAAGAAAATAATTATGTCCAAACATTTCCAGTGAAAATGGGATCTGTGTCACTTACAATAATCTTTGTATTTCCATGTAGCTTTTGAATTGTTTCCATAAATGCAGTAGAAACTGTACTGGCTTTAAATGGATGTGATAATGCACAAAAGCGTGCATACTTGGTAAGTCTATCAACTACCACCATGATGACACTCTTTCCCTCAGACTTGGGTAAACCTATGATAAAATCCATTGAAACCTCCTCCCAACGTTGGCTTGCAATGGATAAAGGTTGTAATAGACCCGGTGTCTTAATTGTTTCAACTTTATTTTTTTGGAAAACCAAACATTCCGCCACAAACTTTTGAATATCTGATTTAAGGCCATCCCAAAAAAATTCCTTCTTAACCCTGTGGTAAGTTTTTAAAAATCCCAAGTGCCCTCCTAAGGGAGAAGTGTGCAATTCCATAAGAATATTTTGTTCTAGCTGGGAATTCTTACAGAGGTATAAGCAATCTTTGTACCATAACGAATCATTTTTCTAGCTAAAAGTATCTGACATGCTGGAATCTTGTTGTAACTTTCGAATAAGTGCCCACACTTCTTCGTCATTCTTCCATTCCTCCCTTGCTTCGTTTATCCAATCTGGCTGGATAATAGAAATGTCACACAAAAATGCTTCCACATCCTCATCCTTTCTTGAGAGTGCATCTGCCACCACATTTTGCTTCCCTTTTTTGTAGATGATTTCAAAGTCATAACCCAACATCTTTGTGACCCACTTTTGTTGCTCTTCGTAGGATAATCTTTGTTCTAAGAAGTATTTAAAGCTATCATGATCTGTTTTTACCTTGAAGTGCCTTCCCATTAGGTAGGGTCGCCATTTCTTAAGTGCATGGAGTATTTCCAACATTTCCTTCTCATAAATAGCTTTGTGTAAAAACTTTCCCTTGATTGGATGACTTTCAAAAGAAATGGGTCTTTCATCTTGCATTAAAATAGCACCAATTCCATTTCCTAAAGCATCACATTCCAAAATAAAGGTTTTTGTGAAGTCCAGTGTAGTTAAGACAGGTGCTTGGCACATTGCCTCTTTAAGATGTTCGAAGGCCTTTGTTGCTTCTGGAGTCCATGAAAATGCATCTTTCTTCAATAGTGTTATTAGAGGTGCTGCTATTCTCCCATAATTCTTAACAAACTTGCGATAATACCCTGTTAACCTGAGAAATCCTCGCAGATGCTTCATGGATGTGGGGATATTCCATTCTTTAATGGCTTTAATTTTTCTAGGGTCTACCTTAACTCCTTCATGAGATACAATATGACCCAGATATTCCACCTCTTGTACTCCAAAGAAACATTTGGATCTTTTTGCATATAATTGTTTCTCCTCCAATAGTTGTAGCACCTTGTCAACATGTTCAACATGATCCTTCCAAGACTTGTTGTAGATTAGTACATCATCAAAAAATACTAACACAAACTTTCTAAGGAATGGTTTGAAAATTGAATTCATCAAACCTTGAAATGTTGAAGGTGCATTGGTAAGGCAAAAAGGCATGACCAAAAATTCATAATGACCCTCATGAGTTCTAAATGCTGTTTTCGAAATTTCTTCAATCTTCATTCTGATTTGATGATATCTTGAACGAAGATCCAACTTGGTGAAGTAAATTGATCCATGCAATTCATCCAGTAATTCATCAATGACAGGAATGGGAAACTTATCTTTAATAATGAGCTTGTTGAGCTCCCTATAATCCGGACACATGCGCCATGATCCATCCTTCTTGTGCACCAATACTACTGGAGCAGAGAAAGAACTTTGACTCAGTTGAATTATACCAGCCTCTGTCATTTCTGCAACCATACGTTCAATTTCACTCTTTTGGGCATAGGGATATCTGTACGGCCTTATGTTTGGAGGAACACTTCCTGGAATCAGATGAATAGCATGATCATGATCACGAATAGGTGGGAGACCTTTGGGAGTATCAAATACCTTGGAATGATTGTCCAAGACTTTTTGGAGATCTGGAGAAATAGATGATTCCAATGTGGAAACATCTAGCGAACATAATTGTGCAATTACACCTTTTTGTTCCTTTTTTAGAAGCTTTGTCATACCGTTAGAGCTGATTATCTTTCTCGGTTTCCCTGCAATACCCCTTAATTTAAATTCATTTCCTTCCACAGAAAATTTCATGAAAAGTTCTTGAAAATTAAAAGCTATTGTACCCAAGGATTGTAGCCATTGGACTCCTAATACAACATCAGCACCTCCCATTGGAATGGAAAGCATTGGGCTAGTCAATACATATTCTCCCATGGATAGCTTGATATTATGGCACTTTCCAGAGAAATTTATTGTTCCTCCATTTGCAACCATTAGTTGACACTCTAGTGCTGGATATAAGAAGCAATTCAATTCTTTTGCTACCTTACAATGAATAAAATTGTGGGTACCTCCTTAATCAATCAACACTATTACCTTTTTCTTCTTGATTTGTCCTTCTATCTTGATGGTTTGAGGAGTGGTAATTCCTGCCAATGCATTGCAAGATACGGTCGAATTCATTTGTTCTTCATCTAGGCTTTGTTCCTGGAGTATATCCTCTTCTTTTGACCTTTCTTTCTCCTTTTCTTCTTCCTCTTCACAATCTATGTAGAATAATTTATTCTCAGCACACTTATGACCTTTAGTGTATCTGCTATCACAACTGTAACATAGCCCTTTTGCTCTTTTTTCTTCCAATTGTTTTGGTGTCAACCTTATAGGTTGTGGAAGACTAGCAGCAACAACACTTCTGTCTTTATAGTTGTGAGTGGTATGGTTCCTGGTTGCCATAATTTTGCTTTCCATTTTTCTTTCTAACCTGAATGCCTTCTCTAATGAATCAGGTTCCCAAAGGCGAACATCATGTTGGATATTATCCTTTAAAGACCCTATGAACACATTAATCCTATGCTCCTCTAGACCCTTATGTTCAATTTTTGGAACTCCTCAATGTGCTCCATTATTGAACCCAAGTGATAATTTTTTTACAAGAGCAAAGCCATTGATACCATACAAACTGATTTGGTTCCAAATATAAAGTTGCAATACGTACCTTTTGTGTGTTTTGCACATTATTGAGATCGAAAAATTGCTCCATCTGTAATATCCATGTTTCCGGATCCTTGCCATCAAACTTCCTCATATCGATTTTTGGAATATGGTGCGTCTTCGATCCAACATTAGAGTCTATGAATTCATGATTAACATTTCCTTTGTTCGCATCATGAGTTTCCTTTACTCCCCTTTCACCATTAGTAAGTATTTCTTGTAGAAAATTTGTCAAATCTACCTTCAAATCTATCTTCAAATCGTCAATCTTGGCTTCCACCTCCTTTATCTTAGATTCCACGCCATTTATCTTAGCTTCTGTTAGCTTTTGTGAGAGTGAAATTTTTTGCACTTGGTCTTGTAATTTTGATATATCATGTAGCATTTATTCCTCTTCTTCATGAGTCATGCTAGAGATTTCAGATTTCTTACTAGGTGTTTGCATTTTCTTTCCTTGGGGCATCAGTTACCGATACTAATGCTCTACTATGCCCTTTGAATTCCTTCAAAATAATTTTTCAAACCAAGCTTAAACAAAAATTTAAAAAATCTACACACCTTTTTTCACTTTGTAGGAGCTCGATATTGCCTCTGATGTATCTCTGTAATTTCAGATCATCCAGTTCTGAAATTGCGACCTGCGGTAGCCCTCTGTGTCCTCTTTCAAATGCCACCAGTCTGACCCCAATTGGATTCTCCAATGAAGAGTTATGCCAAATCTCCCACAGTGACCTGATTATAGACTAATTCAGTGGAGTGAACTTGTACGACGTGCCACGTGTCCCTGTTTTGACCTTTGACTCTGAAAAATATATACAAGAAACTACAGTCTGTCCTCTTTCTGTACCTTCTTACAAAATTTCAATCCGATGCTCAGAGAGAAAGTTATGATGATTTTCCCCAGGTCACCTATTTGGAACGTAATTCAGGAGTCTGTAAAAGACCAACTTCCTCAGATTATATCTCCGCAAATATAGCATGAAAAGCTCTGAAATCGGATCCAAGGTTCAGTGCAATTTCGTCTCAAATGGGCTTTTTTTTTGCTTCTGAAACGTCGCAGAAAAAAATTTATAGTGAAAATTCCACGATGACCTGTTTGGAGTAGCGAAACCCTAGAATCCAAGGCTCTGATACCAAATGTTATGAAACTAGCTCAAGAAAAAGATATAAAAGATAGATCAACGCCTTAAAATTCAGCCTCTTTGAGGGGGCAACCTCCTTTACATTACATAAATGAACAATTCTTGGATGATTAAATGAAAAAACCTCCTTTCTATATGTAGGATTCTAAGGAGTCACAATATAACCCAGCCGACCTAACAATAATAATATAAAGCCACAAAAATAACAATAGAGGGATTCTATGGGGCACAGTAATAACAATATGGGGACAATAGGGGCACAACAATATTAATAAGGGGTACAACTACAATAGTAATGGGGTAATCACTAGTATTATAGGGACCCAACATATACCATATGTAATAGCACAAAAGAAGCAATAGTAGTAATGTAATTAACACAAATCTAGTGTTCATTAAACTATCAGTAATACGAGATTACTACGACAACTATGATCACCTATACATCACATAGAGCTAGTGTATTAGTACTACTTATGATAGTGATTAGCTTATTACACACATTGTACAAGCTGAGCTTCATTGATTTCCATTACTTGTATATGTAATAGTACAACACTAACTATGAGTACATCTTATGCATGTGATTCTAATGTATCTGATTATGAAGTACCGATTACATTGGTTTGAATCTCTTATTGTGTAGTAGCCAGTGATATCGCTTCTCATTAATTCCATAACATTCAATACTGTGAATCTCATCCTACTACTAGAACAATGATCACTATAAGGAAGTCAGTCCATTGAATAGGGATACTACTAACCTTTGCCTATTTGTCCAGTTAGAGTGAAAGGTTGTTGTATGCGCTGTGAGGGAAGTAGTAGATTCAAAGGATGGAAAACTCTAAAAATAGGCCATGGTTGATGAAATGGCACATTCATACAAAAATTAGGCTTCGGATCTGGTGGAGTTTCCAGCTGGAAGGAAACCCATTGGAAGCAAATGGGTGTTTAAGAAGAAGATGAATGCATAAAGAAATGTGGAGAAAAACAAAGCTCGTTTGGTAGCAAAAGGTTATTCCCAAGTGTCGGGAATTGATTTTGGTGATATTATTTCCCCTGTTGCCAAGGCAGCTTCTATTAGATTACTTTTATCTGTTGTTGTTGCTTTTGATTTTGAGGTAGAAAAGATGGACGTGAAGACAACATTTCTTCACGGGGATCTGGAAGAAGATATCTACATGAAGCAATGATGAGATTCATCATTGGGTAATTATATGGGCCTTAATTCACCTCCTAGCTTAGTCAAACCAAATTTTCTCACAACTTATTACATGTTTTTTATTATATTTTTTTATGAGATGAGTTAGAGTTGGATATTATGCCTAGTGGACTAATATGCATTGAATGCGGGATTGAAGGAGAAAATCAGGGAATTTTTGCAAATACTAAGGTTAAAACTTGAATGGGACAAGGGAAAGGGATTGTAGGAGGTAAATCCTCCTCATTTACTTATCCCCCATTCAAATATTCCTCCATCCATCACACTAGCTCAGAGTGCAAGCAGCCAAGCCATGAGGATTAGAAGGCAGTTGAGCAAGTGAGAGACAAAGAGCTAGTTTCTCTCGATTTCGGGAGCTGAGCCTCCCTGATTTTAGGGAAGTTGTTTGGGACTTCAGTTGTATAATTAGAGAGGCCTAGAACCTCTTTAGGATTTAGATTTTTGTTGTAAAACTCTAAGCTAATTCCGAGCTCCAAACTTGTGAAAATTTTATTGATGTAATTTGTTGTTTTGGTAATAAAAATGAGTTTTGTTTTGAGCCAACACTAAGTTAACTCAGAGGGTTGAAGCTCTTGGGTTAGGCCCCAACCATAGAAGCCAAGGCTCCTCTTTCTTGTATATTTATGTTTAGCATAGTTTCATAGCTTCACTGTTAATTTGCTTTTAGATGCATTTCCATTACAAGTAGTGTAGATTAGATTGGTTGTTTATTAGTTTGCTTCCATTTGTGTCTTACTTTAGTAGTAGGTTAGCAAGGATAAAAGGAGAACCATAAGGTTTTTAGCAAGTGTCTCGGAATCACTTCCTCCCTCTGGGATCATGACTTGAGGAAGGGATCCTTAAGCAGCCCCAAAAACACAGATTTCCATTTCTTTTATGAGCTTTGGAGTTTGTTGTCTTTAGATTAGTATTTGGTTAGTTTTGCAAGGTAGGATTCCATTTTCATCTTTTTCATCTTCATTTTTGCAGTAGATCTCGTCCATGATTTCATTTCTTTCATCAACTTTCCTCATGCATAATGTAGGTAGTTAGTTCATTAATTTTGCTTTTCTATTTTATGAGAATGTTTATTGTTTACATAGATTTTTGGAAGATATACATGTTCTATGCAGAGCAGGTGCTTCAGGAGGAGACTAATACTTCATATCCAACAACCACCTTCCATTCCATCGACCTTATCCATCCCATGTTTTCACCATCACCTTCACTAGTTTTTATCATTTTTCATAGAAATTCTTCCAAGCACATTGAGCGAATCCAACCATATCCTATCTTTGTTGTTGACTTCTGAGTGATCCTAGAACTTCTCCCACTCCATCCCACCCATAAAAAACCTTTCTCAGGCCTTCCATCACCTCCAACACCTCACATTTTTCTCTCGACTGTATCTTGTAGGTTTACAGGGAATCCTATAGGTTTCTAGTACATCCTGTAAGTTTTCCTAAAATGGCCTGTTTTGAGGTTGAATTGAGGGAAAACCTCTAGGAAGTCACAAAAATCCTCCCAAGGGTCTCCCACACCATCCAACCATCTCATAACCCTTCCATCAATCCCCAAACATCCTTAATTGACCTCCCACATCAACAGAAGAAATTAGTTTTCATACTTGATTTTGCATGAAAAGAAAAAAAGGCAAAAACAGATTTAGTTCAGTCCCTTTACTTGCACATGACTGATGTTTGATGCTTCTTACTTCTATCACTTAGATAGTAGCATTTGGTTCATGTTTATTTAGCATTCCTACAAAGCATAGTTTCTTAGCAGTTAATTAGGAAATGGTTTGATTTAGCATTAAATTAAAGTCTTCTCCATTATTGCAGTAGAGTAGCTCTCTATTAGAGTAGATTTACCTTTCTTCCATCAAGAAATCAAGCTTCTTATGACTCCATAGAAGTCTGGCTCGAAAACCCTAGTGGTCCCTCGCTAGCTGAATAGTGACAACAGGCAGAACCATCACTTTTACTTGTGTATACAACACTGTCACCTCCAAGTTTGTATGAACCCTGAGTTGATAAAGTAAAGTTGGTAGCCCAGGAGTTGCATCATCCTTGCTGCAATACTGGCGCTCGTCACTTTTTGGTGCCATTTTCGGGGAGGTGTCTGAGTAAAATTTGATTACTTCTTTCTTTTCTTCTATTTCTTGTCTTCAATATTCTGCCATTAGTTTATTTCCGCAAAAGTAATTTAGTTGTTTCCTTTTTTCCATTTTCCATTTTCTTCTTTCCTTTCCATTTTGCAAGCGAAATTTCAATTTAGCAGTAGCTTTTTCATTCAGTTAGTAGTTTTCATTCAATCAGCAATTTCAATTCTGCAAAGTACTTTCCAAGTTTGAAAAAATACAAAACCAAACCAAAAAAATTTCCTTTCATGCCTCGTAGGAATAGGGACAACTTAGGGAATTTTTTTTCCAAATACTCTCACTGAATCAAACAGCCAACCTTCCCTCTTCTTTGATGGCTATGAACTGGACGAACCCTTAGGTGAGTAACCTGACATATTTCAAGAACCTACGGGGAAAGAAGAAGAAGAAGAACCCATTCCTACTGAACCAATGGTTGAAAACAAAAATGAGAGAGGGAATAGAGAGAGAGTTGATGGTGCCTTCCCGATCAGGGAAACCAATGGGGACACTAAGATGAAAAATATAAGCCCCTCTTCCCTACCTCATTTCCATGGTCTGACCATAGAGGACCCCAAAACTTTCCTATTTGACTTTGTTATTATATGCCAAACCTATGACTATACAGATGATGAGCAGAAGTTAAAATTATTTCCATCTACCCTGAAGGATGCAGCATTGCGCTGGTTCATGGGTTTACCTGGGGATAGAATCACAACTTGGGCTCAGATGTAGTAAACCTTTAATAACAAATATCAAGACTACTGTCGGTCAAAGGATACTAAAGAGGAAATTTTCAAGATGACCATAGGTAATGATGAATCCTTAGAGGATTACAAAGAAATATTCCAGCTTAGTTACAAAAGGGTCAGGTGCACACTTGACCCTGAGTCACTAAAGTTGGTCCTGCTTAGGGGAGTAAGGGAGGATATTCTGGATACTCTACACTTGTTAACAGGAGGAGATATCTACCAATTACCCTATGAGGATATCAAGACTGTCTTTAGAAATCATTCTAAGGTAGTTAGGAAGAAGGGTAGGGGTAGTCAACCTATGGTCAGTACATCATCTTCCAACTCATCCATCAAGGGTGAAATTGGAAACATGTTGGAAGATTTCAAAAGTGAGATGTTGCAAACCCTTGCCTTGCAAATGGACACTATGCACATTACGAGAAAGCAGGAGGAAGCAAAGAGAGCCTTGGCCATTTTTTGTCCTAGATGCACCAGGAGGCATCCTAGGAATGAATGCCCATTGAATTGTATTGAAATTTTCTCAGTCTGTGAAGAAACCCACTCCACAGACAAGTGCCCTTCTTTGCCTAGACTCAAAGTTGTATATCAAGGAGCTAAATAGGTCACTGAGCAGCTCTGCTACATAAACCAAAGGAGACCTCATGGGCCTAGACCATACTAGCAGGGCATGCAAGGGTCATCCCATGCATATTACAACCCCAACCAAACCATAACCATACATTCATGGGGACCCCTTGCTCATCCTTTCTCGTCTACAACCCCCCCTTGGTCCTTTGCATCTCAATATCACTCCCAGCCAGCCAGCCAATCATTTCAACCTTATGCTCCGCCACAACCTCAGTGGAATGCACCGCCCCAGGGGTGGAGGCCCCAATACAACAATGCTCCAGCTTTATTGCCTCCACCACCTGCCCAACCATAGATGCTACACTCTGTTCCACTCAAGCAACCCCAAATGCCTTCCCAGCCAAATCCAAACCTGAACAATAGACAAGCTTAGCAAGTATACAGTGGAGAGACATCATATCCAGTTTATGTTGTGGAAATACAGGAGATTAACCTAGATCTAAGAGAGTTCTCCTAGATAACCAACGTCCACCTCCACCTAGGGAGGTTGAGGAAGAAAGAGAGGAAAGCAGTCTTAAAGTGAATCCACCCTTTCATGAGAGATTAACCCAACCACTCTAGCCTATCCCAGAAGAGATTGAACTTCTAGGAGAATTGAAAAATCTATGTGTAAAGATTCCACTTCTCCAAGCAATAAAAGATGTTCCTATTTACAATAAGTTGATTAAGGATAAGTGCTTCAAGCATCCAGGGAGGCGAAGAAGGGATGCTCCTACCATTAATGTCATTGGACAGCTGTCCAACTTAATGCCGGGGCAAGTAATCTGTCCAAAATATTTGGATCCTGGAAGCCCTGTAGTAGATGTGCACATCAATGGCACCATTGTCCCACACACTTTGATCGATCTTGGGGATGCCATTAATGTGATGACCAAGGACACCATCCTCAAGCTCAACCTCCAAGGTTCATTGAGGAAGACCGCAATGGTTCTGCAACTTGCAGACCGCTCCACAGTAACCCCTGAGGGGATTGTGGAGGATGTGATGGTCTCCATTGACTCTTGGGAGTACCCTACAGATTTCATTGTTCTCTAGCCTAAGGTTAAGCTTACTGGTTACCCTCTCATACTTGGGAGACCATGGTTGGCCACTGCTGATGCTTACATTAGCTACAGAGCTGGGAATATGACCATCAAGAATGGGCATATGTCTAAGCAGTTAGTCCTATACCATCCTACTCAACCATCTCTAGAGAATGATTTACCTTTATGGTTGGAGGAGGAGGAAGAAGATGATGTTTATTCCGCCCAACTTTATACTTTAGAAACAACCATGGGAGGAGGATAGAAAGATGAGGATGATTTGACTAAACACCTACTCCAAAGTCCAACTCCCAGTTCATTTACCTTAGAAAATGTAGTAAAGGAAACCCAGAAAAATCATCCAATTGACTTATGCTTGGCCGATTCCAACCTAATCTGTGTCCAAACCATAGAATTCGGCCGTGAGAGAACCTTGAAAATCAATCCATCTCCTTGTGCTCTCTAAGAAGAGAAATTATGCAACACGCTAAAGGAAAATATAGAAGCCTTCGCTTGGAGTTACAAATAAATGAAGGGAGTACACCCCTTAGTGTGTACTCACCACATATACATCAAAGAAGGTTGCAAGCCAGTTCGGCAACCCCAAAGGAGGATGAATCCAGCTCTTAAAGATATAGTCAAAGAAGAATTGCAAAAACTACTAGATGCATGATTCATTTACCCTATCTTCGACAGTGAGTGGGTCTCTCCTTTGTTGTTAGTTACAAAGAAAAATGTTAAGTGGAGAATTTGTGTTGATTACAGGTGTTGAACAAAGCCACAAAGAAGGACCATTTCCCTCTACCCTTCATTGACCAAGTGCGAGATCACCTGGCAGGAAAAAAGTTTTTCTCTTTCCTAGATGGATTTAGCAGGTACAACCAAATGCAGATTAGCATGGAAGACCAGGATAAAACCACCTTCACTTGTCCTTGGGGTACTTTTTCCTATAGGGTCCTTCCTTTTGGCTTATGCAATGATCCTGCCACTTTCCAGAGAACAGTCCTACTTATTTTCACCGAATTAGTGCATGATGAAGCGGAAATTTATATGGATGATTTTACACCTTATGGCTGTGATTTTCAAGAAGCTCTCTCCAACCTAGGCAAAGTACTGCAGAAATGCATTACAATGAACCTGTCTCTCAGTCCCAAAAATTGTGAATTCTTGATGACTGTAGGAATCGTGCTAGGTCATTCAATATCTCAGCAAGGACTGCATGTGGACCCAAACGAAATAGTTATCATCCAAAGGGTCCCACTTCCTCAAAAGCAGAGGGATGTCAGAAGTTTCCTAGGGTTAGCTGGATACTACTAAAGGTTCATAAAGGACTTCAACAAGTTGGCCTCTCCTTTATTTGGTTTGTTGGCCAAGGACTTTGAGTTTATATGGTCAAAAAAATGTCAAGAGGCCTTAGACATCCTAAAGGACAAGTTAACCACTGCACCGATTCTCCGAGACCCAAATTGGGCCCTCCCCTTTCATATTCATGCTGATGCCTCACACAAAGCCATAGGAGTAGGCCTAGGTCAGATAGATGAAAATTTGCCTTAGGCTATCTATTTTATCAGTAAGAATTTGTCAAAAGCTGAACTAAATTACACAGTGACTGAAAAGGAACCCCTAACTGTTGTGCATTCATTGAACAAATTCAGGCATTATATTACAGCCTATCAAACATTTGTGCATACTGACCATGCTGCAATCAAATATTTAATGAATAAACTAGATGTGAATGCTTAGATTATAAGGTGGTTACTTTTATTACGGCAGTTTGATCTAACTATTGTTGATAAGTCTAGTAAGGAAAATGTTGTTACAGACTTTTTGTCCAAATTAAATTTGCCTGCAGGTGAAGAAGGAATGGTTGATGACCAGTTATCGAATGAACACTTATTTGCTATTTCAGTTCTCTCTCCATGGTTTGCTGATATAGAAAACTATTTGGTTTCAGCACAATTCCCACCGAACTTGTCCTCCAAAGAAAAGAGCAAGATAGTAAGGAAGAGCACCAACTTCACTTGGATTGGGGGAAATATCTTCAAACTTGGCCCAGATCAAATCTTGAGAAGGTGTGTCAGGGAGGAGGACGTCTTTGACATCCTTCTGACCTGTCATGATGGGCCTTGTGGAGGTCACTTTGCAACAAAGAGGACAACATTCAAAGTGTTACAAGCAGGCAATTATTGGCCCACTCTTCAATAGAATGTGAAAATATATACCAATCAGTGTGATCTATGCCAAAGGATGGGAAGGCCTACTCCAAGAGATGAAATGCCTCTGCAACCTCAAGTGACTTTCGAGCCATTTGGCAAGTGGGGCATGGCCTTCATTGGGCCTATTGATCCTCCTTACAAGCAAAAATAGTACATCATTGTGTGCACTGACTGTTTGACTAAGTGGGCTGAAACCAAGGCAATTAAGGCAATAACATAGGAGAAGGTTGCTGAGTTCCTATGGGAGAATGTATTCTACAAATTTGGGTACCCTAGAGAGTTGGTCACAGACCAAGGTAGCCAGTTTACCTCCAACATGATTGAAGACATTCTCAGCCAGCACAAGATCGAGCATAGAACCTCCACTCCCTATCATCCAGAAGCTAATGGGAAAGCGGAGGTGAAAAACAGAGCGTTGAAGGGCATCTTGACCAAAGTGGTAAGTAGCATAAGGAAGGATTGGGCAGATAGACTAGTTGATGCCACTTGGGCCTATAATGCCACATGGAAGGCCACCACTGGATTCACACCCTATGAGCTGGTCTATGGGAAAAAGGCCTTGTTGTTTATTGAATTTGAGTATAACACATTAAGGATGGCATCCCAACTAGATCTAGATCTCAGTAGTGCACATAAAAAGATATTTTTCCAGTCGAATGGTTTGGATGAGTTTAGAATGCAGACCCTCCTACATACAGAGGTAACTCAACTGCAGAGGAAGATTTGGCATGATAAGAACATCAAGGAAAAGCAATTCCAATAAGGTGATTAGGCTTTGTTATATGATTGTAGGTATAAAGACTTCAAGGGCAAGTTAAGGACAAGATGGCTAGGACCTTATGTTGTAGAAATATTCCATGATAATGGTTCAGTGCAGATCAGAACCATAAATGAAGAGGCCATCCCTTTACTTGTTAATAGACATCGATTGAAAATCTATAAGAGACCTTTGTCAAGACAAGAGTTCATTGATGATATCAATAAAATAATGATGATAATGGAGGAAGTTTCAGCTCTTGCCTCACCAAATCACTGGAAAAAAAGAAAGGGCTCAGGTGAAAACCTCCATGAGGTGCCTGAGTCCCACTATCGGGTTGAAAACCTCTTGGGGCAGCCTAATAGTGACAGAAAAAAAAAAATGGGAATAAAATATCCCTGGGTGAAAACCTCTCTTGAGGTGCCCAAGGAAGACAGCTAGGATGAAAACCTCTCAAAGGCAGCCTAGTCATTTAAAAAAATAAAGAAAGAAAAAAGAGAGGAAAGTCATGAAAATTTCTATTTTTGCAGGTCAGCAAAAAGGATGATCAGAAAGCAAAGGAGGATCACCAAGAGACCTATTTCACTCACATTTTATATTTTCACTCATTTTTCATTCATCACTACCATTTCTCTCATTTTTTCCACTCCTTTCCTTCAATTTACAATGGGACTGTGTTTTCTACTAGATCCCCTGTAAACCTACAGGATGATCTTGTAGGTTCACAATGACCCAAAAATCCTATAGGAAGTGACCCGAAAGAAAAATGACTTGCTATGCCAAGGAAATAGAACCCCCTTCATCATCATTCCATCTCCATACCTTACTCACCATCATTCCATCACCCCTACATTCACCCTTAAAAATAAAATCAGTTTCAAAAAAAAAAAAAACATAGTCTTTGAAAGAAGGGAAACAGGGAGGAATAGAGAGAATCACCTGAGTATTCCTTGTTCTCTACACTCCTAGTCTTTATCTCCATCCATGTAACCATCTTCACAACCCTAGAAAAGTGTATGATTAAGAGTTCTGAGGCACAAGCAGCTACAGTACATCCTGTAGGAAATCCTGTAGCAACCTATCCCACATAATACAAATCATGAGAATAGCAAGCCTCCATCATGATGATCCAAGGGCAGAAGGAGCACCAAAGCAGAACCACCACCACCACCTTCAACAACAGGTACCTGCACAAACAAAAGGATCATCATAAAGCAACAAGAAGGGAAGAAGAATAGCATGCAACCATTACACACAGCAAGCACCTCCAGTCTTCAATAACTGTAGCAAGGTATTGGCACCACAGGTAAGTATCTTGCTCGCTCTTTCATGTGCATCATGTAGTCAAAAAATTGTAATGGTCATGAGGATGCTGGTTTATAAGCGAAAATGTGGCCATTTAACTTGGCCACCTTCGCTTAGTCAGCAAAGACAAAACAGGATGTTCTCTCACACATGGCAGTAGCCAACTCAAAAATAGAGAAGGAGAAGGACAAAAGCAGTTGAAGCTATGGATGCATAAGGTGGGAGCTGATTATGAGGAGTGGGGAGTGATGAGGTGGTAGTGGGGACCAACAGTCCAAAAATGGAAACATACCTCTTCTGCCAGCACACCACCTCACCCTAAATGACCATAAGAGGAAATAATCATCGTCCCCATGCATTCATGAATTCACTTTCGAAGCTCATTCTCACAAGTCTCTCGCATACCCAGGCAACCTACTGAAAGCAAAACTCCATCATTTTACCGCATAGGAATTCCTACAAGATTGCACAGGAATTCCTACAGGATACACAAAGACAGTCTACAGGATAAGCTAAGGGGAGTTTCAGAGGGGAAATCTCAGGGGTTGACCAAAACAAACATTATGAATAGGTAGTCTCTGTAATTACATTCCTCTTTCCAAGTAAATTGACCAAAAAATCCTCTAGTTTGAAGTGAATTTGGTAGCTGTGCAAGAGAATTGTCAACACAATCATCTCAATTTCTTACTTCCGCATTATATCAACCATCTCATCTCCTCAAATCCTCACCAACCAAGATGATGGGAGGGTTTAATAAGAGGGAGCCCACAAACACAGTGAGAATTCAACAACACCCTCAGGTACTAGAAATATTCACCAGGCATAATTGGATGGGGTTTTTCGAAAAATTCAGAGGCTGTGATGATGAGGTGGCCCGATATTTTTCTCTCTCCCTCATTCCACTCACTAGAATCCATGCCACTGTTGTGGTAAGAGGCCTCTCCATAGAACTCACTCCTGAGCTCATCAGCAGAGTTACCACACTTCCCCTAGGAATACCATGGAGGAAGGAAGACAAAGGAGATAGCCAGGTTGCCAAAAGGAAATTCTTTTTAGAAGGTGAGGAAACCACTGAGGAAAAAAATGGAGTAAGGAGAGCAAGTCTTCCATATCCGTGGAATGAGGTAAGCTACCAACTGATCAAATACATTTCATGTGAGGGTAGGTATAGTGTGGTTTATGGCTATGAGTTTAGGCCTCTTGAAGAATTGAGATTTGGAGCAGAAACACCCCCTCACCATAGGCTCAACATACCATACTTCCTTCTGCAATCACTAATAGACTCAAGCATCAAAGTGCAAGAGGGAAATTCCCAACTGTTAGCTCAGCATGCGTTAATTAGGATCCTTATAGAAGATGCCCACTAAACCTTAGAATTCCTATAACATGGTCAGCTTTCAGAGACATGCAGGCAGAGGAAGACATCAAAGCTCTCACATATGATGTTAGTCCTCCTGTCAGTGAAGAGGAAGAGGAAGAGATTGAAGCAGAGGAAGAAGAAGAAACAAAAGGAGATGAAGATGAGATGCATGAAGAAGGAGATGAAACATAAGAAAATGAGGAAAATGAAGAAGAAGAGGAGAAAGATAAGGAGGGTGATGAAGAAATAGAGGAGGATGTTAAGGAGGAAATTGATAAAGATGTTGAGGATCTACAAGAGGAAAAAGAAAGGAAGTACATAGGTGAAGAAAGAAAAGGAAAAGAGGGGAAAGAAAACAAGGAGGAGTCACCTAAGGTGTCTCCAGAACCCACTAAGAGGGAGATAACAGCTTCCCTCACTGCTCTTAGCACCCCCTTTAAGCAAAAAGGCAAAAGACAGAGGCAGACCCCCTTATATTTCAGGACAAGGAAAATCACAAGAATAAGACAGGGGAACCCCAAACATCAACCAAAATTCCTATTTTGATTGAAGACTCCCCTAAAAAAATGGATAAAATGCATTCCCCTAAGTCTCCTATCACCTTTGTGAGAAGTCCTATGACTAGATCAACCTCCTCCAAGGGAGAAGCAATCCTTCAGGATACACATTAGAATCTATAGTTAGCAAAAGCAGTCCTACAAGATACTCTGCTGAACCTACAGGATGCAAAAAAATTGGAAAGGGAGGTGCAAAAGCAACAAGAAACTAGTGAAGAGGACACAGAGACAAAAGAACCCAGCCCCCAACCTAACCTGGACTCCTACTACAGGATTATTGAACGAGGTAGGGTCATACCTAAAAAATTTGATATTCCACTATTCTTCGAGCTTGAGAAGGAGAGGGCCAGAACTCACCGATGGATGCAGATCGCCAAATCAAATGGGGTGGAAGACATTGGGCACATGGAGGAGAAGCTCAAGGAGATGTGTAGAGAGCAAAGTAGCTTGGGAGACAGAGAGGCCATAATTAAAAATCAACTAGAGACAAAAAAATGCATGGTTGAGAGGACAACTGCATGAAAGAGAGAATCAATTGGCATGTATGGCCAGTCTCTCTTTGGAAGAAATCTAGTGTAGAATGCCAACTAAATCTTATGCCCTGTAACTCAAGGAACAGTGGATGCAGTTCCAAATCAAGACCCTAGCATATAGAGTCACCACACCATTTTAGGACTACAGGCAGTTCATTGATCTTTGTGATCATAGCACACTAGAAGATAGGGCCAAGATGGCTAAGTTTTATTTGCACAACATGGCCATAACATACATGAATGTATGGGACCCTAATGCTAAGCTAGGAGATTTACAGTTGATGGCTTTGGCATCGTGGATGAACCATGAGGAGTTAAGGGCTGCAGCGATGAAGAAGATATTGGCAAGAGAGAAAAATTAACCTCTTATGATCAAAGCTGAAAAATCAGATCCCATGGCCCTCATCAGTACTCATAATTTGATTGCAAACAATCCTTAGCTTGCACCTATATATCCTGTTGCCCAAGAGTAATAAATTTCACATTTTGAGGACATGTTCATGCTATTAGGGGATGATAGCATACATGCTTGCCTAATGAGATGGAACACATTACCATACAACTTAAAGATAAGAGAGAAACCACTCTCCTCAAATATTGAGAGAAGCGCTAAACAGACACCCATGTACAAGAAATATATGCAAAGGTTGAAAGTCAATTGGATTGGCCTGTAACTTAGTCCACCACTACTCTTAGGAATGCTAGAAGGAAGGAAGGAAGAAGAAGAAAGGAGGGAGTGGGAGGAGGTATAAAGGAAAACCGGATTCTATGAACAAGAATAGGAAACCATAGCAGAGGCATGGGATGTTAGGGAGGCCACTAGAGCTATGAAGGATATGGATATTGATTGAGTTTCTCAGAGGATGACCAACACTTTCAGTAGGGGGTGATAATGAGCCTCATCATTGGGTAATTATATGGGCCTTAATTCACCTCCTAGCTTAGCAAAACCAACTTTTCTCACAACTTATTACATGTTTTTAATTATATTTTGTTTATGAGATGAGTTAGAGTTGGATATTATGCCTAGTGGACTAATATGAATTGAATGCAGGATTGAAGGAGAAAATCAAGGAATTTTTGCAAATACTAAGGTTAAAACTCGAATGGGACAAGGGAGAGGGATTGTAGGAGGTAAATCCTCCTCACTTACTTATCCCCCATTTGAATACTCCTCCACCCATCACACCAGCTCGGAGTGCAAGAAGCCAAGCCATGAGGATTAGAAGGCAATCAAGCAAGTGAGAGACAAAGAGCTTGTTTGTCTCGAGTTCGGGAGCCGAGCCTCCCTGATTTTAAGGAATTCGTTGGGGAATTCAGTTGTATAAGTAAAGAGGCCTAGAGTCTCATTAGGATTCAGATTTTTGTTGTAAAACTCTAAGCTAATTTCGAGCTCCAAACTTGTGAAAGTTTTATTGATGTAATTTGTTGTTTTGGTAATAAAAATGAGTTTTGTTTTGAGCCAGCACTGAGTTAAATTAGAGGGCTAAAGCTGTTGGGTTAGGGCCCAATCCTAGAAGCAAAGGCTCCTCTTTATTTTCTATGTATTTTTAGTGTAGTTTCATAGATTCATTGTTAATTTTCTTTTAGATGCATTTCCATTACAAGTAGTGTAGATTAGATTGGTTGTTTATTAGTTTGATTCTATTTGTGTCTTACTTCAGCAGTAGGTTATCTTGGATAAAAGGAGCACCATAAGGTTGTCATTAGGTGTCTCGGCCTCACTTCCTCCCTCTAGGATCATGACTTGAGGAAGGGACCCTTAAGCAGCCCCAAAAACACATATTTCCATTTCTTTTATGAGCTTTGGAGTTTGTTTTCTTTAAATTACTATTTGGTTAGTTTTGAAAGGTAGGATTCCATTGTCATGTTTTTAATCTTCATTTTTGCAATAGATCTCATTCATGCTTTCATTCCTTTCAACGACTTTCCTCATGCATAATGTAGGCAGATAGTTCATTAATTCAGCTTTTCTAGTTTATGAGAATGTTTCTTGTTTACATAGCTTTTTGGAAGATATACATGTTTTATGCAGAGAAGGTGCTTCAGGAGGAGACTAAGACTTCATATCTAGCAGCCACCTTCCATTCCATCCACCTTAGCCATCCCTTGTTTTCACCATCACCTTCACTAGTTTTCATCATTTTTCATAGAAATTCTTCCAAGCACATTGAGCAAATCCAACCATCTCCTATCTTTGTTGTTGACTTCTAAGTGATCCTAGTCCTTCTCCCACTCAATTCCACCCATCAAACACCTTTCCTAGGCCTTCCATCACCTCTAACACCTCACACTTTTCTCTCAGCTATATCCTATAAGTTTACAGGGAATCCTATAGGTTCTCCTGAAATGGCCTGTTTTGAGGTTGAATTGAGAGAAAACCTCTATAAAGTCACCAAAATCCTCCCAAGGGTCTCCCACACCATCAAACCATCTCACAACCCTTCCAACCATCCTCAAACATCCTTAATTCACCTGCTACATCAACAAAAGAAATTAGTTTTCATACTTGATTTTGCATGAAAAGACAAAAAGGAAAAAACAGATTTAGTTCAGTCTCTTTACTTGCACATTACTGATGTTTGATGCTTCTTAATTCTATAACTTAGATAGTAGCATTTGGTTCATGTTGATTTAGCATTCCTGCAAAGCATATTTTCTGAGCAGTTAATTAGGAAATGGTTTGATTTAGCATTAAATTTCAGTCTTCTCCATTATTGCAGTAGAGTAGCTCTCTCTTAAAGCAGATTTACCTTTATTCCATAAAGAAATCACGCTTCTTCTGAATCCATAGAAGACTTTCTTGAAAACCCTAGTGGTCTCTTGCTAGCTGAACAGTGACAGCACGCAGACCATCACTTTTACTTGTGTATACAACACGGTCACCTCCAAGTTTGTATGAACCCCGAGTTGATAAAGTAAAGCTGGTAGCCAAGGAGTTGCAACATCCTTGCTACAATACTGGTGCTCATCAAGCAACCTGAAGGCTTTTCGATGAAGGGTAATAAAGAACTGGTATGCAAGTTAAAAAAGTCTTTGTATGGGTTAAAACAATCACCAAGGATGTGGTATCAGAAATTTGAAACATTTATACGGGGACTTAGCTTCACGAGAAGCAAAGTAGGTCACTATGTGTATTTTAAATTTATTGGTGACCATGTTATTTATTTGGTTTTGTATCTGGATGATATGTTACCGATTGGAAACTACAAAGAAACTATCCAGGATTTGAAGACCCAATTGCCATTCAAATTTGACATGAAAGATCTTGGTGCTACAAACTATATTTTGGGCATGGAAATTAAACGAGATCAGTACAAAAGGAAGCTCTGGTTAAACCAGAGAAAGTATATTGAAACAATACTACAGAGGTTTAATATGAAAGATAGTAAACTAGTGAAGGTTCCTATTCCTATAGGTGTAAAGTTATTTATTGAACAATGTCCCAAGACACAAGAAGAGGAAGAGGACATGTCTCGTGTTCCATATACAAGTGCAATCAATAGCCTGATGTATGCAATTGTCTATACTAGACCATAGATTGCACATGCAGTGGGAGTATTGAGCAAGTTTATGTCAAAACCAGGGAAGGAGCATTGGAAAACAATGAAGTGGTTTTTTAGGTATTTGCGTGGCACTAATGATTATGGTTTACGCCACCAAGGAAGACTAGTATTGGACAGAGTATTGGACATTTGTGGCTTTGTTTATGCAGATTGAGTTAGAGATTTGGATCAGAGAAGATCTACAAGTAGGTATATGTTTATCCTATTTGGAGGTACAGTCAGTTAGGTGAGTAAGAGACTGTCTGTAGTGTCACTTTCAACTACAGAGGAAGAATACATGGCAACCGCTCATGCAAGCAAGGAAGCAGTTTGGTTGTAGATATTGTGTTCAAGTATGGGGTTAGTACAGCGACCTATAAGGATATATTGTGACAGCTAAAGTGCAATTTTCTTGGCAAAGAACTCTGCTTATCATTCAAAAATAGAGCACATTGATGTTCAGTATCACTTTGTGAGGGATATGGTTAAGGACAAAGTTTGTGAGCACTGAGAAGTTCTCATTGTGTGGAGAAACAATGGGCGTTGGATCAATGACTAAGCTCTCATGTGGCCCCCTGTGGAAAGAAAACAATAAGTGGAAGAATGTTGGGTTGTGTTATATTCTTTCCATGACTACCCCACACGCGAAGGGGGTCACAACCAGGGTGGTAACCCCTTGTATAGGGTCTGGGGCAATGCCCTGAGAAAATAGTTTTGGACCCTATATTAGGTGGGTGACCCTACCTATGGTTTTGTGCATGGATTTCGCACATGGCTTTGGGCTTGATAGTTTACTGTCCATGGTATTTTGTAGATTCGATCAAGGGAACTATGGTTATGTTCTAATCCAGGGTTAATGGATTGGGGTTTACGGATTCTTTGGCATGTATATATGTATTGTAACATTGGAAGGAATATGAAAAATCAATCTGGTAGTCCAACTTTTGGGATCCAAGGGAAAATCTTTGTGTATATTTGTTTTATGTTTTATGCTCTCACCATTGTTTATCTTCTATTTTTATAATCAGTATGCATGTTATTTCTGTATGGGGTTCAAACCTACAAATATTCTTCCTTTTCTGTTTATTATTTTCATTGATCAATTTTGGTTTCCGCTGAAGACTAGAGTAGATTCTTGTCTTGTGTTTTAGCATATCACATAGGTTGTTGAATCTACAAGTAAAATCTACATGGTATTAGAGCCAGATTTGTAGAAATATCTACAATTATTCTTGTGAAATGTGAGCTACATATCTCTGTGGGACAAGGCATCTTAAGGACATGCATGTGGTAGATTGATTGATTGCTTCATGGGCAAATCATGGCAGAGTCTAGAGGGCTAACTTGGCACTTGGAGTACTAGTTAGTTTGAATAGGATTTCTCTTGTTTACAATTAATCTATAAGGAAAGGATTGATGGGATTTACCCTTGTGGGTTGTTCCCTGGCCTTTGGCCTATTTTATAGTGTCTTGTCTTTTTAAATATTGTATTTGTATAATTTAATTTATGGTGTCTCGTCTTTTTAAGTATTGTATTTGTATAATTTATTGATGACCCACCACTACACCAAGGGTACTTTTAAGACATTTTTTTAAGACAAAAGAAATATTTTGTCTTAAAAAGCCACTTTTTATTTTAATTATTTTACATTAAAATTTAATATCATCTGAATTGTCTTAAATTATAAAATTTAAGACAAAAACAATTTGAGACAAAAATATTTTAAGAAAAAACTTTATATTTAAGACAAAAACAACTTAAGACAAATGTATTTTAAGACAAAAAGTATTTTAAGACAAAACTTTATATTTAAGACAAAAAGCAGTTTAAGATAAAAATATTTTAAGACAAAAAAAAATTGAGACAAAACTATTTTAAGACAAAGCTTTATTTTAAGACGAAAATAGTTTAAGACAAAATTATTTTAAGACAAAACTTTATATTTAAGATAAAAACAGATTGAGACAAAAATATTTTAAGACAACTTTATATTTAATACAATGGGCACTTAAGACAAAACCCATTTAAGACAATTAACAATTAAGACAAAAACATATCAATTTAAGAAAATATTATCTAACAACTACAAAATTGACTTTGACAGTGTACCCTAAGTCTGCTAGCTTGCCAGCTACTATTATATCGCGCCTATACCAACACTGCTATTTCACTTTCCATTCATGTTATCTTATATAAATACAACGACTTGTTGGGCTCTTCATTTTGTGGGGGTAGCCGACTCTGAAGAACATGAAAACTTTCCCTGGCAAGATTTCCCAAACATTAATTACTCTTTTGTCCCTTCGATCTCTATTGATATGATTAGAGACAACTTGTATGTCGTTTCATTTGACACTACTACATGGAGGGGAATTTTAAGATAATTTTTTAAGAGAAAATAATTTTTTTGTCTTAAAATTTTCAATATGACGCAGTAGTAAAAAGGGTAAAGGATTAGGGGTTCATCTTTATGCTATTGATGGGTTCTTCGGGAAGTAGAGCGATGGAAGTTGACAACAACTAATGGGATTTAGGGCGATGGAGGCTGTAAACAGAGGTGTATGTCATGAGAGGAGCGATGGAGGCACTTTCGATGAACGTTAATAGGTGGTAACATAATTGAAGTACTTCTCAGGATCTCCATCAATTGTGTTTTAATATGCTTTTTTGACTGTTTTATTTCTTTTGAATGCTACTTATATCCGTTGGTTGTTGTTATTAGCACATTTTTGTGCTAGATTGCCTACATGGATTAGATTCACCTAAAGGATTGTTGAAAAATGCAGTAAGAAGTTCTCAATTTGATTTTGCCTTGATTAAATTGAGAAAAAATGAATTTTCACATTAGCAGACAACTTGGATGCAATTAGCTTGTATGACATGGTTTGTGTCACCCATTTTACTCAATAAATTCGAGTTGGAGGAGTTAGAGTTCAGTTAAGCATGTGTGATTTCTAATTTGTAGCAATCAAAGTCAATTATCTCAAGTTGTTTTCAGTTAAACTAGGTCTAACTGTTGGAGGAACTAGTGGAAGGCTAGTTGTGTAGTGGGACTTCAGTCAAATGTAGTGATCATCTAGTTAAGTGATCAATCATCCCAAAATTGCTAGTGCATGCAAACAATTCGAGTTCCCCAGCTATGGTGGAGATTCCAAGGCAGTGTAATATTAGTTGTAGACTAGTCTTGAGCGTACAGGTGTTGCATGCAGTCACATGATCAACCTTAGGAATTGTGCAATCCATTTTGAAAAAAAACCTAAATAATAGGGGCCTAATTTCTCAAGGAATTGCACAAGGAAATAGGGGCTCAAGCAGAGGCAGAAATTGACAAAGTTTGGGTTTGAGCTTCTTAGTGAGCAGAGAGATAGGTTATTCACTTACAAGTTGTGCATAGTTGAGTAAATCAATTGTAATACATCTATATTCATAAGATTGATGCAAGAAGGCATTGGAGTTATTAGAAGATTGCTTTCCCCATGAAAAATATTGTGTGCATGTGTTTTATTTCTTATTGCATGTCTGAATTTTTTGTTCTAAATTGTGAATTAACTTCTGTAGAGCAGTAGAGTAGGTTTGTGTCTTATGATTTTGAAAAAAATTCATGAGCAATTGCAAATATACACCATAATTTCTACATCGTATCATTGCAAGATTCACATTAGAGCAATAATTTCGAATTTGTTTCTCAGGAGGTTCGAATTTGTAGTTCAATGTAGCAATATCTCTTAAGAACTGAAAATATTACCTTCAACGGGCTGAGGCTAGAGTATGCCTTGGAAGGCAACTCTAATTTTATTGACTGGAAGGATCGCATGGAGGAGGTATTCGATGATAATGGATTGCTAGAGACATCAAGGGAGATGTTACAAAACCAGTAGAATCTGATTCCCAAAACCTTGCTCAGTGGAAAAAAAATTTAGCCAAGTTGTGGATAATAATTTTGGAGGAAGTACGGACCACATTGCTAGCAATCTCCATGGAAAAGAAAATCCTTATGCAATGTGGTAGGCATTGACAAATATGTTCTAGAATAGTAGTGACCATAGAAAGTTGGTGCTCAAGGATAAACTTTGAAATATCAAGATGTAGAAGAATGACTTTAGCCTGCAATATCTCAGGAGGTTTACACAAGTTTGTGATGAGCTTGCAGAAGTTGGTGTTATTCTTTCAAAGGATGACTTGGTAAGAATATCCTTCTGGGCCTTCCCAAGAGTTCGCAGAGCTATCAAGATTAAGTGAATGGGAGGGAGAAACTACCAAATTGGGAACACTTATCGTACAATTTGGTACAGGAGAAAATAAGGCAGAATATCAGAGATGGGACCTCATCCAAGGGCAAGGATGAAGAAAAATTTGCATTGGTTGGAAAGGGAAAGAAGGGAAAGGGGAAGAAATCTCAAACCAAACCAGAATCCAACTAAGATAGAAAGAAGAAAGTTTTATCAAAAATCAAATGCTTCCATTGTCATGAATATGGGCACTATGCCATGAAGTGCCCACAGAAAAAGGCAAGCAATCAGACCTTAGGAGGAGCACCAGGTGAAGCCCTGGCTTCATAGTTTGACCTTGAATTTACCCTTATCACATGCATGTCCAACATAGGGATGGGGAGCATGTGGTACTTGGACTCAGATGCATTGTTCCACATGATAGGGTGTAGAGATTTTTTTAGTGACCTGGAGGAGAAATATCTCTAGATGCACATCAAGCTAGGGGACGACGAAAGGTAAAACATGACTAGTATTGGTATAGTCACCTTTTAGAGGGAGTCAGGCTCCCCTCTCAGGCTCAAGGATGTCATGTTTGTTCTAGGCCTAAAGAAAAATCTAATCTTTGTTGCATTTTTGGAAGACCGTGGTTATGACGTGAACTTCAATAAAGAAAAAACATTCCTGAGATACATAACCACGAGGTAGGTGAAGAAGATCGAGGTTTGTGTGAATAATCTATATAAGTTAGACGTGGAAGATTATGTTGCATTAAGAACTAAGGAAGAGAAAGTGCAGGGCTATGATGTAGGTGAACTTTAGCACATAAGACTTGGCCATTTGCATCATGGAACCTCAAATATTATACAACAAATAGCCACTAGCCTCCCTAATGGAGCACTTGAGCAACATGATGTATGCAAAGGATGTACCTTGGGGAAGTACATAAAATCTGCATTCCATGATCGGGACAACAAAGCGCATGCAGTCCAAGAAAGGATCCACTTTAATGTCTGTGGACCTTTCTTGATAGCCTCCACTACCAGACACAAATATTTTGTCCTTTTTATTGATGACTTCTCACATAAGTGTTGGATCTCTTCATGCGAAAGAAAGATGAGACATTCTCCAAGTTCATAGAATTCAAGGCACTGGTTGAGAAAGAAACTAGCAAGAAGGTGAAGGCTCTCAGGAGCAATAATGGAGGTGAGTATTTGCTAAATGAATCTAAAAATTTATGTGTGAAAGAAGGCATTCGAAGAGGGTTGAAAAGACTCCACAACCCACATCAGAATGGGGTGGTTGAGAGAAATATCCATAGCATTTTGGGAGCAATGAGGGTGATGTTGCATGACCAAGGCCTACCTCTGCATTTGTGGGTTGAGGCATGCAATACAATAGTCTGTTTGTAGAACCAAAGTCCTCATCAGATTCTTGGCATGATTACACCGGAGGAGGCTTTCTCGGGAAGAAATCTGGATGTGTCACACTTCAAGATTTTTGGAGCCTCTGTTTACTACCATGTCTCCAAAGAATCAAGGAATAAGCTTTAGTCGACCACAGAATTGGGGGTATTTGTGGGTTACACAGAAACTCCCCACAACTAACATGTGTACTTTCCATCACTCATAATGATAGTTGTGTGAAGGGATGTAAATTTTGATGAGGAGAAATCTATGTGGTTCTCTCTTGAGAGGGAGCTTTAGATCCCACCAAAAGATGAGATTTTAGCTCCAAAAGAGGAACCTCAGGAAGTTTTAGAGCAACGAAAAATTGTGGAGCAGAGAGTGGTCTCATTCACCAAAGCAAAACCTCCAGAGAAGGCAGAAAAAGAACTAAGGAAGTTGATAGACTTGTGCAAGATGCGAGGAAGAATGTGGGATATCCTTCAAATTTACGTAAGTAAAGGAGGTCACTCGAGAGGTACATTGGCTACATGGCTCTTATGATTGAGCTTATAGAGATTAAGCCATCCTATTTTGAGGAAGAAATAGAGCAACTTGTATGGGTTGATCCAATGGTGGAGGAATATGAATCCATTGCAAAGAACCGTGTTTGTGAAACAGTCCCAAGACCAGCATATAAATCAATAGTGGGTTTAAGATGGATCTTCAAGGTGAAGCAGGCAACAAAATAAAGCATAGGGGAGTATAAGGCCAAAGTTGTGGCCAAGGGGTACTTTCAAGTTGAGGGAATTGAATATGAGGAGACCTTTTCTCTTGTAGCAAGGTACTCATCCATTAGATCAATTCTTGGTCTGGCTACATAGATGGGGTGGAATATCCACTAGATGGGTGTAAAAACAACATTTCTGAATGGGGTTATTAAGGAGGAGGTGTACATAGAGTAAAAAAAAGGTTTTGAGACATTTGATCAAGAGTCTCATGTGTGCAGACTCAAGTGAGCATTGTACGATCTCAAACAAGCACCTCGTGCTTGGTACACCAAGATCGATAGTTATCTCACCGGTTTGGGCTTCACCATAAGTGAAGCGGATGTAAACCTCATCAGATGTGGATAAAAGGTAAATTGCTTATTATTGTATTATATGTTAATAATTTTAATTCAACTAGTGATGAGTCGTTGATCTTATCTTGTAAGGAGGACCTTTCAAGGGAATTTGAAATGAAGGACATGGGTCTCATGCACTACTTTCTCGGGTTGAAAGTATGACAAGGTGATGGGGAATTGTTTGTCTCTCAAGGAAAGTGTGCAAATGAGATACTACAGAGATTCGACATGGAGAGTTGTAAACCCATGGAAACACCTCTAATGAACAACTAGATGAAGGAGGATGCCACTTCAGGTGAAGGGGATGCTACCATTTATCGGCAACTAGTGGATCCACTCATGTATCTTGTGAACACATGACTAGATATGTGTTGTGCAGTCAACCAGCTAAGACAAGCTATGGTTAGGTCAACCAAACTATTTTGGAGGGCAACTAAGCATGTTTTACAGAACCTCACAGGCACTACCCATTTTGGACTATGGTACAGACGAGCAGAGGGAGTGAAGTTGTGCGGCTTCACATATGCAAATTGGGCACAAAGTCCATCAGACCGAAAGAGTACATCAAATGGAATTTTTAGTGTTGTGTCCGAAGATGTTTCTTGGTACGACAGGAAGCAAAGATCTGTGGTGCTCATCTAGACAAAAGCATAATACATGGCTGCAAGTCAAGCAACATGTGAGGCGATATGGATGAGAAAGATACTTGTTGGACTATTTGGTCAGATGATGGATCCAATTGTGATAATCAAAGTTGCATCAATATCTCTGAGAATCTTGTATTTCACTATCAATATAAGCATATAGATATCCAATATCACCATTTACGGGACTGTGTCTAGAGGTAGATGATGTTTCTACACTCCATTCTGATAGAGGAGTAAGATGTTGACATTTTGACAAAATCTTTGTCAAGAGGGAAGTTCGAATTCCATAGGTGCAGGATAGGGGTGGTTGATAATCCCTTTCTTGCAGAGAGGGAGTCTTGAAAAATGCAGCAAGAAATTCTCAATTTGATTTTTCATTGATTAAATTGAGAAAATTTGAATTTCCACATCAACAGACTACTTGGATTCCATTAACTTGTGTGACATGGCTTGTGTCACCCGGTTTACTTAGTAAATTAGAGTTGGAGGAGTTAGAGTTCAGTTAAGCATGTATGATTTCTAATTTGTAGCAATCAAAGTCATTTATCTCAAGTTGTTTTCAGTTAAACTAGTTCCAACTGCTTGAGGAACTAGTGGAAGGCCAATTATGCAGTGGGACTTCAATCAAACTCAGTGATCATCCAGTTAACTGATCAATCAACCCAAAATAGCTAGTGCATGGAGAATTCAAGTTCCCTAGCTATGGTGGAGATTCCAAGGTAGTGTAACATCAATTGTAGACTAGCCTTGAGTGTACAGGTGTTGCATGCAGTCAGATGATCAACCTTGGGAATTTCGCAATCCATTTTGTAAAAATTCCTAAATAGTAGGGCCTAATTTCTCAAGGAATTGTGCAAGGAAATATGGGCTCAAGCAGAGGTAGAAATTTACTAATTCTGGGTTAGAGCTTCTCAGTGAGCAGAGAGATAGGTTATTCACTTGCAGGTTGTGCTCAGTTGAGAAAATTAATTGCAATACATTTCTATTCATCATATTAATGCAAGAAAACATTGGGGTTTTTAGTATATTTCTTTCCCTAAATCCTTGGATGGATATGAAAATGAACTCCTTCCAACTACTACTTTAACCATCTATTGAATGCCTTTGATTGGTATGTGTAAATGATTTTGATTGATTCCTTGAGAGGTGCGAAATCTGATTTTGTATTGACATAATACAAACACAAAATTTAACCCGAGGTAGCCAAAATTTCAGCGTTACAACTCTCTCATCCAATATTAAATACTTCACTAATTAGTCGAGGGGTAATCTTCTTAACAATATATTAAATATTAGAGGCATTCATATTAATAGAAAAAATAAGAATATTATTTAATATTAAGTTATAATGCAGGTAGCAGCCAAGTTGACATATGAGACCCCCTTGTTTGTGAGACAAGGCATGCCCTCCATTGAATGCTTTAACTATTTAATATATGGAGGTGTACACCTTAATTTCCTTTGGATCCAAACCTGTGACTTTTAAATAGGAAACACTTTAACACAAATCGAACAAGTAAATACAAACTTAATTTGTATATGTATCAAAGTCACTTTGAGAGTTGCATGGCACACTTAATTTTGAATAGAAGCAAGGGAAAACTTGAAGGGTTGTTAAAAACATCATGTACATTTAGTTGTGTCTATTAAAGGCATGCCAGTTCGATGACAAAACCAATGGTTTGTCAACTTGGTTGACTTAGTGAGTTATGTGTTAATCATCTCAGTGAACAAAATATCATGTCAATTAGCTTAGTCATTGATATGCACATTCCATTTTCAATATTAGTGACATGTTAGGTTCGATATTAACATGTATTTTTTATTAACATTATCTAGGAGATTAACCGGATCAACATGCATGTTTGACTACAATTGTGGGAGCTATGTTAGATAGGTCAACCCCATCAACAACATTTATGTTCAAATGCACATATTAGAGGCATGACACAATGGTCACTTGATTAGTAACATGCACATTTTGGTTATAACTATTAAAGGTGTGTTAGGTTGGTTAACTTGATCAACAACTTGTATGTTTTGTTACAATTATTAAAGCCTCACTTGATTGTTTAATGCAATAAATGGAGTGTAAGTCTAGTTACCATTGTCGAAGGCATGTTTTGTTGGTTAACTTAGTTAACATCATATATGTTCAACTATGATTGTTAGAGCCATCCAAGGCTACTAACCCATTTAAAGTAGTGCATAACATCGATATATGTCAACAAGGTCGTGATCGACTTATATAAGGTTGTGTTCATTGCATCATCAAACATGGTAGGATATACATCCACCCCCCAAATCGGATCCTCAACATAGTCCATCTCCTTGTGACAATAAGCTCATTCAAAATGTTGGACAACCACTCTAAAAATATCCTGCTATGTCTATACCCGATTCCCTTCTGAGTTAGTAATCTCCCAAATGGAATTTATCTTTCTTCTGTGATTAACAAATCTGTGAAAGAATTTTGTGTTTCTATCCCCCTCCTGAATCCATATGGCCCTACTCTTTAGGTGCCATGTAGTCTCCCGAATTTGAAGGATATGTTTTCTTTTCTTCTCCAGAGAATGAATTTTGTCCCTAAGTGTTGCCAGGGGATTATGCATTAACAATTGCGGGCTCAGAGTATCCAAGGCCACGGAAATATCTTTTAGTTCTTTTTGCATTTGGGCTCTCTTCCTCCTATCCCATGCTTTAACCGCCACCTTAAGGGCCTGTAATTTTTCCAGGATATTCACCATGGGAGAGATATCCCATGCCTTGTCCATGTTCCACACATCCTGAACCAGACCATCAAATTCTAGGTCCTCCAACCACATGCGGTTAAACTTAAATGGCATCCCATGTCTAAGATCTCCTTGCCTCCATTTGAGAATAATGGGTCTATGGTTAGAAATAAAGTTGTTTATAATTCCCGATTGGACAGACCCAAGCCTCTCAACTATTTGTTCATGTAGAAGGAATCGATCCAGCCTTTTTTTGACATATCCATCACCCATCCTACCATTGTCCCAAGTAGGACCAATCTTAGAGGGACATATATCCACAAAATTATAGTCAAGGATTATACCTTTAATCAGGTTAGCCAAGGCATCTACTTTTGTGGACCTCCCCCAAACCTCATCCAAACCAATGGTACAATTCAGATCCCTGACCATGACAAGGGATTCCAATCCCAACACCTACAATGCAACTAGTTTTCTCTAGAATGAGTCTTGGTCCTTGTACAAGGCATATATATTTAGTATATGTATGTGACCTGGTAAACCTATGATATATCCAGTAAGAAATATGCCCGAAAAACATGAGAAAACCTTCATATTGACCCATCTTGGGTCCCATAGAGCAACTAGACCCCCTGAGATTCCTACAGCATCAATAGACGCCATATGCCAGTCAAGGAGTATCTTCCTGAAATATGTAATCACTTGTTGAGCCGAATGCATAGTTTCCTATAGAAGGATGTTATAGGGACAAGTTCAAAGGAAGAGTTCTTTGAGGGCAAAGTATTTAGGAGCAGCCCCCAGACCCTAGATATTCATACAAAGGATGAAATTCATGACCGCCCAGAAGCAGCCATATTTTCTCTAAGGGCCCGAGGAGAGATGGACGAAGTGATGGGTATGTCAATCAGTGCAAGTAGGTTAGATGGACTAAAAGGTAGAGACCAAGGCCGCCCCCTGAAATGTCTAAGATCTCAACCCTATTTTCAATGGACTATGATGTTGCCTGCCGAGGTGGGACTAATATGGGGTGGCGATGTTGTAGGTCTTAACCTCGTGCAGAAATTACATGCATACGAATTATAAAACACAAAAAATAAAAAATGCGAAAGCATAACACATAAAACACATATACACATAGATTTTCCCCTGGATCCCAAAATTGGGACTACTAGCTTGATTTTTCATTATTGTTCCTTTCAATGTTACAATACATATTTATACATGTCGAAGCATCTAATACCATGGACCGAAAACCATCACGTCCAAAACCATGGACTGAAAACCATCGCGTCCAAAACCATGTGCAAAGATCATGCACAAAACCATAGGTAGGACCACCCAACCTAATATAGGGTCCAAAAAAAAAAATTCCCAGGGCGCTGCCCCAGAACCCGTAGAGGGGGGCTACGCACGCCCCTCAAACTCCCCCCCCCCCCCCCCATGACCCCCCACTACGCAATCAACGCAACTTAGGGGGGGCTCCGCCCCCCCTTTAACCCCCCTGTTCACTATGTGGGCTAATCGTGGAAAGAATAATACAACCCAACATTCTCCCACTTGTTGTTTTCTTTCCACAGGGGGCCACAAGAGAGCTTCGTCATTTATCCAACCCTGCAACCCCCATTGTTTCTCTACACCAAGAGAACTTCTTAGAGCTCACAAATTTTGTCAATGCATCTGAAGTATTATTCAAAGTGTCCACCATTACCAGCGACACCTTTTTGTCTTCTATCATATCCCTCAAAAAGTGATACTGAACATCAATGTACTTTGTCTTTGAATGGTAAGCAGGGTTCTTTGCCAAGAAATTTGCATTTTGGTTGTCACAGTCTATCCTTATAGCTCCCTGTACTAACCCCATACTTGAACACAATCTCTACAACCAAACCGCTTCCTTGCTTGCATGAGTGGCTACCATGTATTTTGCCTCTATAGTTGATAATGCTACTACAAATTGTTTCTTACTCATCCAACTGACTACACCTCTAAATAGGTTAAACACATACCCACTTATAGATCTTCTCTGATCCAGATCTCCAGCCTAGTCCACATCAACAAAGCCACGGATATGAAAAACTCTATCCAATCATGGTCTTCCTTGGTAGCACAAACCATAATCACTGGTGCCATGCAAAAACCTAAAAACTTGCTTCACTGCAATCTAATGCTATTTCCCTGGTTTTGACATAAACCTTCTCAATACTCCCACTGCATGTGCAATGTCTAGTCTAGTACAGACCATTCCATACATCAAGCTACCAATTGCACTTGCATATGGAACACGGGACATATCCTCTTCCTCTTCTTGTGTCTTGGGACATTGTTCAGTAGATAACTTTACACCTACAGGAATAGGAAGCTTCACCGGTTTACTATCATGCATATTAAACCTCTACAATATTGTCTTGACATACTTCCTCTGGTTTAACCATAGCTTCCTCTTTGCTCGATCTCTTTTAATTTCCATGCCAAAAATATAGTTTGCAGCACCAAGATCTTTCATGTCGAATTTGGAGAACAATTGGGTCTTCAAATCCTGGATAATTTCTTTGTCATTTCCAACCAGCAACATATCATCCACATACAAGACCAGATAAATAACATGGTCACCAATTAATTTAAAATACACACAGTGATCTGCTTTGCTTCTGGTGAATTCAAGTCCTCGTATAAATGTATCAAATTTCTGATACCACATCCTTGGTGACTGTTTTAACCCATACAGGGAATTCTTTAACTTGCTTACCATTTCTTTCTTACCCTTCACCACAAAACCTTCAGGTTGCTTCATGTAGATCTCCTCTTTTAGATCCCCATGAAGAAATGTTGTCTTCACATCCATCTGTTCTACCTTGAAATCAAAAGCATCAGCAACAGATAAAAGTAATCTAATAGAAGCTACCTTGGCAATAGGAGAAAAAATATCACCAAAATCAATTCCCAGCACCTGGGAATAACCTTTTGCTACCAATCGAGTTTTGTATTTCTCCACTTTTCCTTCTACATTTGTCTTCTTCTTGAACACCCATTTGCTACCAATGGGTTTCCTTCCAGCCGGCAACTCCACCAGATCCCAAGCCTCATTTTTGTGCAAAGATGTCATTTCATCAACCATGGCCTCTTTCCAGAGTTTTCCATCCTCTAAATCTACTGCTTCCTTCACAGTTCTGGGATAATCATCAGTAATAGATAAAGTAAAATTGAACAGAAAGTAGATGGACTATACCTTTCTGGCTTCCTTCTTTCTCAAACTAATCTTCTCACACCCAGATTTTGTGGCTCTTCATCTTCTAATTCCTCCTCTCTTGTAGAGTTTGATTCTTCATCCTTTAGCTCAAACTCTATCTTCTCAGGTTCCTTTGGTTGGACTTCATGTTTAATAACATCTTTCACCTCTCTGAACACCACATCTCGGCTGTACACAACCTTCCTTGTTACTGGGTTCCAAAGCTTATAACCCTTTAAACCATCCTTATACCCAATAAAGATGCACTTTTCAGATTTACTATCCAACTTGGTTCATTTCTCCTTTGGAACATGTACATATGCATCACATCCAAATACCCTCAGATGTGAAAGAGAGGGTTTCTTACCAGTCCAAACCTCTTGTGGAGTCTTATCCTCCAACACTGATGAAGGTAATCTATTGACAAGGTAACATGTTGTCTCCACCGCCTCTGCCCAGAATTCCTATCCTAACCCGGCACCACTGAGCATGCTTCTTGCCCTTTCCATCAACGTCATGTTCATTCTTTCTGCAACAACATTTTGCTAAGGTGTATATGGAGTAGTCTTCTACCATGCTATACCACACTTCTTATAGAATTCTTCAAATTCCTTACTACAAAATTCTCTACCGTTATCTGTCCTCAACACCTTTATCTTCTTCTCTGTCTGGTTTTCCACCAAAGCCTCAAATTATTTAAACCTGTCAAAGACTTTAGATTTCTTCTTAAGGAAATATATCCATGTATTCCTTGAGAAGTCATCTATAAATGATACATAGTACACATACTTACCCAAATATATCCATGTATTCCTTGAGAAGTCATCTATAAATGATACATAGTACACATACTTACCCAGTGATGGAACCTTTACAAGTCCAAACACATCACTATGCATAGGTTCTAATGTTTGTTTCGCCCTCTTACTACCAAAGGGGAAACTCACTCGATTTTGCTTCCCATATACACAATTTTCACAGAAATCAAAATTCAGAGAGCTATTACTCATACCTTCTACCATACCTTTACCATGAAGTATTCGAAGGCACTTCTCTCCAATATGTCCAAGCCTTTGATGCCACGTCATGGTCTTCTTTCTAGAGACCACTAGATTTTTTGTTCCACTTTTAGGAACCACAGAATTTTTGCACCTATCAACAACAATGCGACATTGTAGCTTTTACAGAATTCCAATCCGAACTCCCCGCATCAATATCAGTGCTCCCCGAATCATCTTGCAGGTATCCTTCTCGAACACTGTTTTTACACCCGCATCATCTAGCTTGCTTACAGAAATCATATTTCTGGCCAATGTAGGAATATGAAAAACACCCGGAAGTTTTCTAACCCTTACGCCTTGCAACTTCAATTTTACTTTTCTGCAACCAACGATTCTAGCCTTCCTATCATCCCCTAAGAAGACATCACCACCAATGTATTTCTCATACTCGCAGAACCACTCTTTATGGGGAGTGAAGTGAAAGGATGCACCTGAGTCAATCAACCATGCTTCATGATATACATGTGTACTTGAAGAAGCCAAGTACACATCCCCACCTTCATCTGAGGTGGTTTTCGCCTCTGTAGAAGGAGCATCATTAGATCCCTTTCCTTTGTCAGGAGCTTTAGATTTATAGTCCCTTTTGTAGTGGCCTTCCTTTCCACATTTCCAGCAAACCACCTTTACAGGTTTTCCTGGAGATTTAGATCTCCCTCTAGATTTAGATCTCCCACTCGATGACTTATTCTTGTTTCTGTTCTGAGACCTTCCTCGTACAGACAAGGCATCACCGTTCTGGCTCTCCATATTTTTTCACCTCATCTCCTCCATCAACAAGAATGAGACTATTTCATCAAATTGCAAGGCAGTTGCATTGCTACCTATTGCAATAACCAGACTATCCCACAAGTCTGGTAGATAACACAACAAACTGATGCACTTATCTTCATCTGAAATTTTAATATAAACAGATAATAACTGACTTACCATAGTATTAAATGTGTTCAGATGCTCTGTCACTAAGTCTCCATATTTCATCCTTAGGTTATATAGCTTTTTCCATAGGAATAGTTTATTCACCAGAGACTTAGATTCATACAAAATCCCTAACTTGTCCCACAAACCCTTCGTCGTAGCTTCCCTTGATACATTCAACAATATTGAATCTGAGACACACAATCATATTATGCTCTTTGCCTTCCGATCCAACTTCTTCCATTCTTCATCGGACACTCTCGTTGGTTTAGTACTCGGATCTACCACGATCCATTGATATTTATCCACCAATAGATCCTCCATCTTGAGTTTCCACAACTCAAAACTCTGACCATTAAATTTCTCGATCTCTATCTTTCCACTGCTCACCATCTTCTTTTACCACTAGAATCGATCTCGCAGATCTCCCACTAAACAGGGTCTACCACAGGCCCAAGTGAAACCCCTTAGCAAACAAAGGCGTCCCCTTGAAGCCAAAATAGCTCTGATACCAAATGTAGGTTTTAACACCGTACATAAATTAACTGCATACGAATTCTAAAAAATAGAAAATAAACAATGCAAGAGCATCACACATAAAACACATATACACGAAGATTTCCCCTGGATCCCAAAACCAAGACTACCAGCTTGATTTTTCATTACTTTTCCTTTCAATGTTATAATACATATTTATACATGTCGAAGCATCCAATACCATGGACCGAAAACCATTGCGTCCAAAACCATGGACTGAAAACCATCGCGTCCAAAACGATGTGCGAAAGTCATGCACAAAACCATAGGTAGGACCACCCAACCTAATATAGGGTCCAAAACCATAGGTAGGACTACGTGGGCTAGTCGTGGAAAGAATAACACAACCCAACAGATCAGCCAGGTGGTTTGTGAATCGTGAGAGTATGAAGATCCAAGGTATTCTTCTGGAGCAGGAAGTCTAAATTGTTATCCCCAATTCGGTAGGAGAATATATGGGCAAAATAGGAAAGTTAGGCCGAGTCCTAGTCACTGGGGATGGGTGGGTGACGGGAGGGGGGAGGGGGCAGTGCAGGGATGTATGTAATGTGTGAAGGGGAGGTAGCATCATATGCTATCAAAATAGGTGGTAATATATCCTTATGTGGTGGGAAAACATAGGGTTGAAGGGGAACCTTATCTGACAGGGACAATGAAGTGTCATCAGCCATAGGGGTACCAAAACCATCAAAAGTACAAGGGGAAGAAGGAACCATAATGTAACATAACCTTCTTAAAAAACACCAATAAACACACTACTAAGGTGAACATATAATTTTTTTAAGATATTTTATTTGTCATGGAACTATGTTCACTAACGTTTTTTGGCATTATTATTATTTTATCACAGAAAAGTATTTACGATCATATCTTTTACATATAGAAGTTAACTTTCTATAATAATTACATTCAAAGACTCCCAACATTAATAATCTTACTAAGTTCCAATTCAATTCCTCTTATTCTAGCGTCAAACCTAATCTCATGTCCATATTTACAATACTTAGATTTCTTCAAGCATCATGACATCCTTATGTAGAATAAAGGGGTATTCCGAAACACATCCTATGACGACGAAATTACCCATCCCAGTTGTGGCTTTAGTCCTAAGTTAACATGGTGATCATATTTAATTATAGATTCAATATAAAGGACCGTTACACCTTCACCTTTGGTAAGAATGCAATTTCTCCATGATAATACCCGTGGTCCCTTTCCCGAGAACTCTAGAGGCTACCAACTGGAATACATGGTGGTAGTCATGTCATCAAGTTTCGCGCTACTGAGGTTTCGTTAGATCAACGATTTGCAGGACTAAGGGAAGGAATCCACGGTAACTAGCATCACCAAGGAGTTATGGAGAGCTACCCCTCCCTGTTGTGTCATATCATCCTCATTCTCACTTCCACGCCTTCCAAGCGAGATCTGCAACCTTCTCCGCTGCAACCCTACATCATTCTTTGTTTGATAACTGAATTTTCTACTACAACAGAGAAACAATGGATCTCCACACTTGTTCCCTTTATTTCCCAGATCATGACTAGTGAGTTCTACCACAAGTTCCCTTCATTCTTTACACAACCAATATTTTATAAGAAATTCTTTTAACCTTTTCAGTTTTGGGCACTTCCGTTTTAATCCTAGTCTCTTTGAACTTTGGCACCTAGGTAAGCTCGATCAGGGTTTAGACGAGTCAATAGCCCATGGTAGTTCTCCTCAGCTTTAGTTGGAGCACCTTCGATTTTCTGCCAGCGAACTAGGTAACACACTATTTATATTTATCAGTTTCTGTAGAATAATAATGTTTCTCTTTGTTATTTTTATTTGCTATTCTAGTTACAGGGACAGAGTTTGAACCTGGTATTTTGTTTACTAGGTGAGTCTTCTCTTTCCACAAAATCTTAATATATACATTTTTTTACTTCACTAATTGATGAACATTCCTTGGCTGTTGGATAGCTTTTCCTACATTTGGGCTAGGGTTTTCTATTTCCAGCTTGGAGTGGATACACACTCCAAATTCTTGCTGAAATTTTAGTTGTTCTAATTGAAGGGTTGGAATGCAAGGCCTCAACCCAACTTACAGTTTCTCACATTAGGGTTATAAGTCTTTTGCCAGGTTCTTTCCAAGATCAAATTTCCAATGTACACATCATTAAAACAATGTTGTGGACTTAAGAGATTATTTTTCTGAGACTGGACTTCAAAATTCCTCTTTAGTATTGTAAATGGTTAACGAACATTCATTGACGAGGATGATTTCCAAAATTTCTTTTAGGTCTATCATCTCCTCAAGAGTTATATATGTGTTGTTTTATTAAAATTTGTTAACGTGCATGTAAATATGTACTCTGGTGTCATTGAGTTCATTTCCTGCAAAGGGTTTCCTCTTTCGAGGATTTGATTACAATTTTGTTTGTATCACATAGTTTATGTGACCCTATTTAAAATTAGTATTAATTTGAGTCTATTGAAAAGAATGTATGTCTTTACATACTTCTGTACCATTTTCCTCTTTTAAAAAAACAAAGACAGGTAAAGTTTGATTTTAAAATATTTCTTGAACACAACATTCGTGCATTTGTTTTCGATTATTAATGAATTTATATTTCCCTTTTTTGACTTCCCATAATTATCTGATGATTTAGACTTCCTATAACTATTAGATGTCTTAGTGACGGGTCTCGGTTGCTGAGTATGTCAACTGGACCCAAAATCTAACCCAATGTCAAGCAGAGTCCTCCCTAACTTCTCTGTTACTATTTCCTTTTCTTATTTAAGGACTTGAGATTAACGAACAATAATCTAAATTCAGTAAATAGATGTAAGTCATTTCTTCTAGTATGTACATCAGATTTTATCTTTGAAGACTCATCTAACACCAACACAGTTTGTATAGCTTCTTGGAATCTTTCATAATTACACACAGCTGATCGACATAGGTAAAACAAACTTCTACAATACTTACTAATTTCCCTTTTTTTTTACATTCTCAAGTTAGCCGCAAGTCATAAACTCTTCTACATGACAAACATATCCTCCACATGTTGTTCACCTTATCAAAATTAGGTTTCATTTTAGTCAATAGCAGGTTATTTTAATATGTTTTACCTATTAGTTCCAGTGGTATTGTTAATGACCACAATTTTGTCCCATTAGAAGAATTGTCATGTATACCACACTGCAATAATTATATGTTTTATCATTATCCCCTTCTCTACTTCCTCAGAAGATTTCCTTGTCTTGCCCATTTTAGCTTACCACCAGTGATTCGTCCTTTAGGCAACATAAAACTCCATAATATAAATAATGTTGCATTCCAACATTACCAAGGTTCGAGGACGATTACTATTATCATTGTCCTTACTTGAGTGGACCAAGAGGTCTACATCACTCGTCTATTAGTTGTTTAACACAAAGATCTTGGATCACGATTTTATAGTTCATTTGGTTCCCTTGTTTTATTCTTCTCCTTATCTTTCTTATTATACCATTCAAGTCAAACACATAAGTCAATATTGAGAGAAACCATTATGACAATCTAGGAGCACAACTTGAAATAGTATGACATGCTTAAAATCACCAAAGAATCAAGAAAATTGTCACCAAGTCTCGTAACCATGCTTTCCAACACACCTCACTTATGAGTTTCTCATAGTTATCTTCTTAGGATTTCATCCCTTTCTATTATGGAAATGATCGATTAACGTGTCTGAGGATTACATGTGTCCCTTGTTTTGTATTAGATGCATTAGCTATGGGGTTCTTTTCCCTTTACATTTTCGTACTTGTTAGCTTCCTCATTACATCTAGTTAGTGTGGTTATCTTGACATAGTGATTTGTAAAAATATGCTAATTTTGTGACTTCACTTATGCCTATAGAAGTCATGTTAAGTTCCTTAAGGTATTCATCTGGTGACATGCTGTATCATTCATGTTAGCACATCACCTAACAAGTATAGGGAGCGCTTGTGTGGGTACGATACCAAAATTTTCTTTATCACAATTTTTTTTTTGTAAAATTGTGTGCCACATTTTCTTTGGTTACCTTATTTGACCACCTACTGATTTCCAAGCACCTTCTATTTGTATCCATATCCATTCTTCAAGCCATGTTAAAGAAATGGCTCTAAGAAGTATACACGTTCATTGTTGAGTGTATTTAACTCATCTATATATATATATATATATATATATATATATATATATATATATATATATATATATATATATATATATATATATATATATTATGTTATTATTTTCATATTACATTGTTGGCCAAAATATTTAAAGAAAAGCATTAGATCAGCAAGGATCTGGTTAAGAGTTTCCTTGTAGTAGTTTTCAACTGTATCATTTAGTTTATTAGATTTATGTACATATATAATTTTCTGTAGTCATATTAATTTGTCCATGAATTTCAACACACTTTTATTCCTATTCATCCTAGTGACTCGTCTCCACTTTTAGATATTGGATCAATCATTTCAATCAATTAAAATTCTCTTTTCATCCTGCTCTCGATCATACTTAAACCTCCCCAACTGCGAAGCAATTATAAACTAAATTGTTTAGCGAATCCTTCTATGATTTAGTTTTGCGAGTTTATAACTCACAAAATCTGGATTCTTTTTCTATATTTTAGGGGCCATTGCGTTCCCTAAAGAAAATCATTCTTTTGAAATTGACTCTAATTGTACTTACTTTATTTTTACTCAATTTTGGTGTAAAGTTGATATATTTGTAGACATTAGCATTACTGGTCCAATATGCTTCCGTATTTATTTGATGTTAGGGAATAGCCCAGACAATATTGTCATGGTACTTTTTACTGTCCTAACTGTCTGGTATGTGAAAACTTTTTATGCAGTTGCTTGCCCCATAAATTCCATGGCTTGTCATAACCAGCTTTTAAATAAAATTAAAATAACTTAACACATTTAAATTTCCCATTGGGCTTTCCACATAGCCCATGGTTTACCGAGTCACTGTAGTAAAAGTAACCTAAATAGTTACTTTTCACTAAGGGACATTACACATAGTAGGAGTGGAATCAACACAATTCACAGGATGTATATCAGAGGATGGGAATGGAATGGAATAATATGGTGTACCAGATGAGTGATGTGCACCACCCAGAGGATTTGTCACCCCATGGCCAATCATTGGTTTTGTAGAACGTCCACTACTCTTATCTCTCGCACCAAAGAAATTCTGCCTTTGTGTCATATGTCGTCCACCCATCCGGTGTGGACATTGAGCCATAAGACGCCTAGTGTGATGGAATATGCGACAATCGAAGGGAACACCCTAAAAGTATAACCTTTGAACCAGATGTGTGCCCTCTCATTAAAGTTCAATGTGGTCCAAGAAGCCTCCACTGTATTCCTTCTCAATCAAGATCCAAGTAATTCTTTTGTCCTTTGCTCCCAAATACTATGGGTCGACGTAAACAAATTTTCCAATCACATTTCCTATGTCCATGAATACTTGCTCAATCCAGAATTCAATTGGAAAGCCAGGCGATTTAACCCATATCAACTTATTTTTAGCCATCTCCTTAAGGATATTGAATCCGACATACCAAGAATGTAGAGCCGAGAAACCCCTCCCTTTAATCCATGGAAGTGCCTTGATTTTGAATAAATTCTCCTGGCAAAGGAAATGGAAATTGTACCATTCATTCATCAAATGCACCATCGAAGGCATATAACCCAGAAGATACTTCCATTTTGTTTCAACCCAATGCCTCATCTCGACTTCACCCAATTCAGTAAAATAACATTTACCAACAAGTGCCCTCTTCTGCAGATTGTTAACCTGGTCTATCAAAACATCATGGCCAAAACAAAGAACAGGCGCTGAAGTGGAGACTTTGATAGATCAATGTTGTTTCCGGGATCGTATTCCTCTGTTGTCATGTATCTCCCCATGTGAATCAGGGATTTCATGTCCACCACCTGGCAAGTCCATCAGGGCGCCCATCGAGCACCAAGTATTAATGCACAAAGGCCCACCATCCCACTCTGAACCGAAAAATAACCGATGATTCGATTTAGCCTCTAGCGTGGCATGAATGAAAGCATGATGTGCCAATGTACTCAAAAGGATCCATCATAGGCACCACACAATAACGAATGTAGGGGTTGCAAAAATAGAGGATTAAATACAATCATAAAAGCACGTCAGGGTGGTAGGTAAATTAACAGGTGTAACCTACAAAAAATCCCATCACTAATGTCCAGGGATCCCCAGTCATTAGGCACAATGTAATAACCCATGCAACATTATACTTTTATACCACCAATCAAGGGTCACCTCTGTCAGATCGCATTCCGAAAGGGGAAAGAATCAGATGAGTGCATATAAAAAATTGGTTGCCCAATTTGGACCTACAACACTCAGTTACCAATACCCAAAATTTCATAAACAACTTGTCAGAGAATAATGTGGATAGTGGTCGAAGTCCTTTCAATTAAGTGTAGTCCCAATTCCCCCCTTCTGAATATTGAAATTTCACTGGAAAAAAGATAACCAATAGCCGAAATATCCCTGTCAATCACAGTGGACCAATACCCATACAAGAACATCCAAGAAACCCAGCCTCCGACCATAGCCAAAGAAGGAAGATCCAAGACGTTTATCCTTTGTAGCAACAATAACAACAACACCCCAAATAATTCCACCACCTGTTACAAAGTCTGAACCCAAATTCCTTGCATGGCCTAAAAATGATGAAAAATTAACCGAATATTGCGAGAGCGCATATTAATTTTTAGGACTCAGACAAGATCCCTCCCTCTGGTTGTAGTGTGGGTAGGCAAGAGTAAGGATATTAGTCCAGATAGGAATTTGGACGCTTGATAGAGGGAGGAATATGGTTCCTAATCATGCAAATTAGGATATAGATGGAAATAAAGAAAATCATCAGAATGTGTATAACCTCCGTTTGTAATATGGAGAGCAGGTCATCCAGGTAAACAATAGGCATTCTAGATCCACGTTAGAAAGTTCATACCCTAGCCAAATACCGAAATATTAACCCCATATCCTAAGCATGTATATCTCAGCAAGATAGATAGAAAAGATCATGTAGGCTAGTCAGTCCGAGAGTGAACAATTCAGAATAATAAATAATCAAAGGCAATGTATATTATACTCCCTCCTCCAGTCAACAATGTAATGCTCGCGAATGACCACCTCTATAACTTAAGTTGACATCAAGAAACCACCTTGCATTCATTAAAGAGATAGCTGGAAAATTTCCTCCCCACACTATTTGTGCCAACAACAACCTTTATGTGTGCCGAAGTCTCAGTAAAACTGAGATTGTCCAAACGCGCCTTCATACCAAGGCCCTCACATGTCCTTTTATCCAGTTCTCGTAGTGGAAAGAACTAATGCAGTTGGGAAAATCCTCTCATGTTGTTGCTCTTTCTGCACCTTCTTTCAGTTGCCACTAACTGGTCTTTTACAAAACTAAGTTATTTAGAGCAAAGAGCTCAAAAATGGGAAAGGGCAATGATTGTCTTTATACTCAAATCTTTTCTAGATTTGCTGAAAATCATGACCTTAGTGTCAGCAATAACATTTCTCATTCTTCAGAGTTAAGCTACTGGAGTAAAGAGCTCAAAAATGGGGAAAAGGCAATGATTCTCTTTATACTCAAATCTTGGCCACATTGGCTAAAAATCATGGCCTTAGTGCAGGCAATAAATCCATCACAGAGGCATAGGATGTGGCCTTTACAGGGCTGCAAATATTTAAGGCCACATTGGCAAAATGAATGGTTTCGACCAAAGATTTTATACTTTTGAGGGAGAAGAGTATTGATGCGGCCATGGAAACAAGTATCTGTCCTTTTATACTTCGTCGCTTTGGTGCAAACCTCACTGCCCTTCCTCCAGCTCTGCCATTGACGTGCCCTACTATGAACACATGATAATGATAGTAATACCCTGAATGTTTATTGTACATTATCTCGATTCACGGTCTTCTTGCAAGTTCGCCAGGTTTTAAATGATGCTTTTTTATTTTTATATTTTTGTTACTTTTCTATGTGTATGCGTGTCTTGTAACAAAAAACAATAGCAATTAATCTCTGTATGAAGCCTTTGTATTCTGAATTTCTAGTCCTTATTTCGGTTTTCCTTATGACCTAGATTTCTTCACAACCCCAAAAATCTTTAAATGAAGCTTACCATGCACTGGCGTACTTTGAAAGAATACTTTTTCTGTCAGAAACGATATTCTTGCTGATTTTTGTGTAATGAGATCCATGCCATTGTTTGTTTGAAGTTATTTTGTTTAGCTGTCTCAGAATTACCCTAATTAAGATGATATTTTTCTTATGAAAGCTTTGAAATGTGTATGAACAAGGTATTTTACCTTATGTATGTTACTTGTGTGATATTATGCATTACATTGATATACTGCTTCACTTGGAAAATTTTATCTTGACCTGAATCTTGAGTTCTTTGAGCTGGAATCATTTTCTACTTAAAACATTGGAGACAACAATCATTCACGTGTTAAGCATATTTGTAACTGCTGCTTATCAGTGAAAAAGTTTTCCAAGATTTACAGGAGAAAATACTTTTGTTGGCAATAATTTTTGCTAACACATTCTTTCTCCTAGGATCCTGTGAATTCAAAAATTTCAGTCTTGTTTTTTGTTCTCTTCTAACTAGATATGTAACATCGCATTTAATATGGACATCCCTAAAAGAAAGTGAATAGGGGCTAAATTTATTTGAAGGAAGTATTTTACCTGGCTGAAAAGGATAATATCTTATGAGAACCTGTGTTTGATTGGAACTTTGTTTATGTATTTTACTGAAGTCTTGTTTTTATTTATTATATTCCATTGGGTTATATTAAATTGTCCTAAAACTTCCTCGACTAAAATATTATTTTACTATTTAAGCCTTGAAATGCACCTATGCCAGAGAATTTACTTGAAGTACGATTTCATTTTTTGTTGAAAAACCAAAACTAGGAAACTTTATATCATAAATGTTGTAGAAAAAGTACAAAATATTGTTGTCTAGTGTATTCAACCGAAATAAGCAGGTCTCATATGCTGCAAAGAAAAAATTTCAGAGATTCAAAGTTGTACATCCCAGAATTCCTTGGGTATACAACTTAAAACCACCTAATCTCCTAATTACTTTACTAAACATAGATATTTAGCGAAAGACATTATGACTGTTGACTTCTACCTGCCCATTGTTGGAAGGATAGGAGTTTGGTTTTCCAAAATCATTGTCTTCCATCATTTAGTGAATTGTTTCTTCCTCTTAAAATGTGTTTGCACTGAATTTGTTGACATCTGGTGGTTGGAAGCTGCAAAGTGAGAGCCTTTACTAAGACTAATAACCATATTCTTCAAGATATTAAATTCTACCTCAAAGACATTGATTTTCTATGTTTGACGGGCCACAATATTCACAAATATAATATTTTGTGTAGTGAATTTGTGTTCATTTTCATGTACTCTAGAAGTCACTAAAAAAATAAATATTTGTTGCATTATATGGACTTTTCATGTCTTTGAAGAACCCTTTTAAACTCTTGGGCTTCAGTATAATCCATTAGTGTGGCACTCAATAAAGAAACCTTGATGCCGACCCCTGACAGTGGTTTTTGCAGCTCAAGTTGTTGCACACAAATTGTCCAGATGTAACCTTGATTCAAACACATGAAATAGAGCTCCCTGCTTTGCAAATCACAAAACAAAACACTTAAGATGTCAGGAGAATAGAGCTTTCTGAAGCCAAAATTGAGAATATCAGAGTGAGCAGTGCCCACTAAGAAGGGGAGAACTATACCCCCAGTGGAGAGAGTCTAGGACACCAAGAATTAACCACTAGTAAGAAGTAAAATCTAGAGAACCAAAAAGGCATGTGTGAAATAAAAATCCATGAGTGGAAAGGTATTGAAAAATAGATGAACAAATAGAACGGTGGAAACACACACTATGCACTCTTGGATTTTGGGGGCCAAAACAAAGGAATGCGCATTGAACATGCCTTGTTACTAGGCCCAACAAATAAAAATTCTAGGATACCTAGACACCAAGAGGGGCTCTTACTGGGATAGTTATTGGCTGAATAACCTTTCTCCATGTGATGCTTCTAGCTTCACCCTCTTAGTGACTCGTTATCACTCCTTGCCAATGAAGACTCTTGTAGAGGAATTCAAGAGACAAACTAGGGTTAATTTCAAGCATGTGAGAGAGGGGTGGGCTAGTCCTATAAAGTCTGATCTCCTTTCTTGACAGTGGCTATGTGATAAATCGTGATTACTTGTATTTATGTTACTACATGTTTTTATACCCATAACCCAAGAGGCTTAAGGTATTGCATGAAAATGGCATTGCCTATTTTTTCAAAGTGCACTTATTTTAAGTCTGATGGCCTCACTAGCCGAAGAATCAGCCTGATAGTTGTGTTCTTTTTAGACCTGGTGTAGGCTGCAGACCTCCTTTGGGATTTTGGCTATAATTGAAGCAAGTTTGCTATTGAGTGGGGTTGATTTCAAGGCCATCAATTTGATAATTATGGTTGAGTCTCCTATGATTATTGACTATCAAAGGCTCTGTTTTGATTTTCTTTTCCAAGAGAATATTTTGATAAAGAGCATAGGCCTTAGTTTGATTGTTTGTGGATTTTTTAGACCCCAAGGAAATTATAGTTCAAGCTCTCCATTGGGATCTAGTATGATCCCCCACACATGCCACCCCTAATTTACCTGAGGTATATTATTGGTATGCGATTTTCACTTTAAAATGCAAGCTGACCTAGAATGTTAGCTTCATGTGAAACTTGAGCTTAATTAGCTGGAGTGATACACTTTACATCAAAGATATTATAAATAACAAATTATCACGCTCTGACCATTTCTGTCACATTAGCCTTTTTATCTTGTATTTACCTCGCCTTGTGTGTTCATTTTAAACAATTTTGATAAAACAGGTTTTATTGTTATGTAAAATTGATATTACTTGTTATGAAATGGTAAACCTGGGTTACTTATTAAAATCATAAATATCTTTCTAGACAATCAACTTCCTATTTGAAAAGTAGGACCACTATTTAAAAATAAATATTGTCTTTTTTATCTGATTTATACTCAGTCAGACCTGAACCAGGTGTGGCTGGACCCCAAACCTTTTGGAGCAACCAAACCAGTTAGAATAAACCTCTAAATTTTTCTTGAAAAGAGCAAGGAAAATTCTTGAGAAATAAATATAATGAAAAAAGTAAAAAATGTTTATCTTAGTGCATGACTGACCTAGGCATTTCCAGTTTGTATGGTTGTTTCATGTTATATTAGTTCTGTTGGAGTTAGTTTTTTCATATTGACATTTCAGTAGTTTAAAAGTTCTATTGAAGGTTTAGACACTTCAATATGGAAATAGTATATGGAGATAAAGTTTAGAGGAGTGGGATATTGCACAACTGAGAGATGCCTATAGATGGCATTTTTTCCTTCTTTTCTACATTATTATTTATCATGAGCACTAAAACTTGCATGTTTGTGGGCCATAATGGAAATGACTTTTTAGGCAGTGTTGATTAACTTGATATCATCAACTGTAATATTTTGTTATTAATTTTCCATGTCGTTTTTAAATCACATGATTGAAAAGTAGATTTAAATATTATTTTGTTGTGTATGAAGTGATAAGCCTCTGTAACAATTTCCAAGGAACCTTTCCTGGCTTTGAATACTTGCGATAAAAAAAGGTTTCTCTTTAGATTTAATTAAACATTTTAGCTCATTCTAATCTATCATGTTAAAATCTCACAATGTTATTTATGTCCATATCTTTGACAGCTTCTTGGAAGGAGCAGTGGCTTTCAGGTTGCATCCACACGCCGACCATGTACAAACGGCCTTTTGATGTGGAGTGCTCCACTGAAGAGGACTATTCTAGATGGAACTGAATACAATCTCTTACTTCTTGACAATGAAGGTATTGATGCATATGATCAAACTGTAATCAGTAACCCTATTTTCCTTATTTTCAACATATAGTTTGTAAGCAATTCACAAATATTGCAAGGAAATTTGTTTATGTTTTGATAGTTTCTTTTAAGGTCATCTAGATGTCAGCTTATAATTATAATCATAAACTTATGTCACTGGATGTAAATATCTAAGTGCGAACAACTATTTGCTTAAAAAGGATCTTATGCTGGGAATTAGTTAATACATAGCAATTCAATGTAGCAAAATTCCTTATGTTGGCAATTATGTTACTAGAAACTTTCTCCAACCCAATTTCCATAGTGAAAATGTTTTTGATAGGAAATTGGCATGATATATGGTATACCGCATAAATGTTTCTGGGGTGTTTCCCAAAATAGGAATGTGTTGCAAATGTTTTAGGGAAATTTCCTCTCAATGATAACATTGCTTTTAGTGTATTCTTTGAAGAGTTAAAAAGCATACAGGTTTTTGGGTTATAAACATTCTAGGACTCACTTATAAATCTAAAACTAAAAAAATATAATCTTAAAAAACTAAAATTGGCAACAAAAAAGAAAATCTAGGACATATGTTTTGAAATGTTTAGGCAATGTTGTCATAAGTTATTCTAATGATAGTATTTCCCCTCTTTATAAGTAGATTATTGCGGGCCCAATTATTGATTTTGTGACATACGGTGAAGATGAGTGGGAATGCGTTGTGGTGCACTCTTTCCCATTTGGTGAGGTGATGAGCATGAGCAGAAATGTGGTAGGAGTAGGTATTTCTTTTTAATGCTTTGTTAATTCATTTTCTTAAATAAATGGCCATTTCCTACATTTTAGGGGATATTTCAAAATTTTGAGGTTGGCTTGATAAAAGGCTCATGGTTGCTGATCATGCTTGGGTTGCTTGCCATAATGGTATTTGTTGTTTGGTGTTATTTGGTGCCTCTTGGGAAAGTTTAATGATTTTCTGTTAAGTAGGTGTTAATCAGGTAGGTTTTACGAAGTAGGTTTCACATGCTAGTTGCACTTAAGAATGTTTTACAGACTATATGTTAACCAACTAAGTTTGTCAGCTAAAGAGAAGAGATTGGATGAAAATCATATTTCTGGAGGGGTTGAGGGTGAAAATATATACACTTTCATCCAACAGAGGATGGAAATCCACTAATTTACCTATTGGATTGAATAATCAACTTAGTTACTTGGGTGCATTCCATTAAGTAATTTTCCCTCGATCACTGGTCGCAATAATTTTCTCAATCACTTGGATCTATTGGGAGATTTTTAGCAGGTATTTGGGCAACATGTTAACTACATATCTGCTCTCAACAGTTCCTGATCATTGAAAACAATTGGAGGCTTCACAATTACTTCATCTTAAACGTGAAACCAATCATTTGTATAAAAGTCTATTTGTTATAATCCAACAGTCAAAGTATTTCATCTAGTGCCCATTGTACTTCAGCTTCAAATCCGAATTAAATTACAAGGGGCCATTTCCAGGTGGCTTAAGTCATTTCTCTCATTGCTATAATAACTTCTGATTTGATTTGTTGATGTAATAGCAGATTTAGTCCTTATTTATTCTATTATTTCTACTTTTTATAAGTATGGTTTTTTCTCTAGGAAAAATCATACATTCTATTCAAAATAAAGAAAATGTACAATCTTCAAGTGCTAAGCATTTTATAGGTATGTATTTTCTTACTTCAAGGCTCAAGAAATTTACCTTTGCTTGTCATTATTTAAATTTATTTGGCAAGATAAAAGAAAAGAAAAATTTAGATGAGAAATTTACAGTGGTATTAGAGCACAATCCTTCCAACCTTGTGTGAATAATTGAAAATGGCTCATAGAATTTGATTTTTTGGTGATGAAGAAGCAGAGTTTGACAAGGTGGAATATTTTACCAAAAAACTTACAAAAAAAGTGATTTCTAGGCATGGCAACAATGAATGCTAGCTGTTTTTTTTAAGATGCTTTGATTACAACCTTCTCTTCAAAAAACCATTGCTTTAAGCAACAACTAGAAAGGATAATCACTTGATTTTGGAAAAAAATGTAGAGAAAGGTACCTTAAGCAGTAATTTCTTGCATAAGTGTAAATGTGCAGGAAGTGGTTTGAGACATTTTATTATTGTGAATTTGCAAGAAGTGGTTTGAGACATTTTATTAGTGACCAGTTACAAAAAGTGGAAAATAATTGTATCTTCTAATTTCACCTTAAACAGTAAGACAAACGTGAGACTATTTTTATTTAAAATGAACTAGTTTTAGGAAACTCATGATTTTTATTATGATTTAATATTAGCCATAAATCTCATGATTGATATAGGTAGCAACTAGGATTGAGAATATTAGTTGCTAGAATTGAAGAGATTAGTTATTTTCTCTTAAAGCACAAATAGGATGATATAGAACAGGTCAATAATACAGATGAAAGACAACAAGAGAGCTGGAAGAGGGTAGAGTGCATTTGAATAGAAGGGGAACATATCCCTAAGTGACTAGCTAGTACAAGCAGTTATACAGGCCATAACACTGTTGTGGTAGTCCTTTATTCTTGCACAAATTATACACTCTCAGATTTGGTCTTACACCCTTTGATTTGATTGTACACTATTGTATGAGGTAATTTATTTGAGTGTATAATTGTTGGTTCAAAGCAGGGCGCAGAGGTCACGTTGTAAGCTTTGATCAAAGGAATGAAAAGTCGATTTGAAGGAGAAATTTTTGTATATGTGTTTTTATTTCTTCCACTATTCATTTTTTCAGCTATTGTGTAATTCATGAAATATTCAGAAATTTAATTTTCTACTCTTAAATCAGCTTTGTTTTCAGTTATTGTGCGTGAGAACATTAGGATAATAATAACATAGGCTTGAAAAATTTACATGGTATCGTAGCTATTTTTCTAATTGAAATTCTCCGGCATTTATAGTGGTAAAGCAATTGTCAGAAGGATGGACCAGTATTTAGATGGTTTCCATATTTATTTGAAGGACTAATTTTCAGATCTAGGAGTTTACATATTGGATCTTAAAGATGGTGTTATCTAGCTTTAGGTTTGAGGATAGACTTGGTGGTGCCTCATTTTTTTGTTACAGAAACTAAAGGTTATGCTCTTATTAAAAGACCGATATCTCAAATATCATTCCTTCACCTATAGATCTACAGTGGTTGGAAATGCACACGAGGACGGAAGTTAGGTCCAAGTGGATGATCATGGATGTCATAAAGGATCATTTGATCCCTTTTTATACTAGAGGAAAATAATAAAGGATATGTTTTATGCCCTATTGGGCCTCTAGCAGAATGAGAACATAAATAGGAAGGTGATATTGTGAAACAGTCTTAGGTCCATAAAGATGACCTAATTAGACTTAGTCAATAGTTACCTTATGTAGGGCACACAAGTTCATGGTCAACTTGTAATAGCTGGGGAGAAGGCTGTAGATTTAAAGCGAGTGAACATGGCACTAAATCGATTCCTAGCTTCATGGGAACCATTTGTCAAAGGTGTTTGTGATCATGAGAACCTTCCTCATACTGAAAAGATGCAGGGTCATTGTATCCAAGAGGACACTTGGATGGAGTTGAAAGCTAGCAAGAAGGGCATTGATGAGAACCTTGTTCTATTTTGTTAGACAAATAAGGGCAAAGGTAAAGGACCTAGCAAGGGTAAGGGAGAAAGTGAGGAGTCAACATCATAGTTAGGAAAGGACTTGAGTAAAAATAAGTGCTTCATTCCTCATAAGCATGGTCATTGTGCATCATAATGTCTAGAATCAAGATTATAAGAAGGGTAAGTGGAAGAAACAACAAAAGTAGGTAGTAGAATCTATAGAAACTTAGTTGGATAAGTTTGTTAGCAAGTTTGAGAAGGATTTCTCGATGGTATCTTGCCTTTCTATCAACACAATTCTTAGGGATGTGTGGTATGTGAATATGGGGCTTCTCATCATATGGCACCAACCTGACAATTATTAGGCTAGTCTATCTGTTCTTTGTTTAGGAGGGTTTTCTGGCATATTTTCTGGTCTAATTTGTCCATAATCTAGTAGGGATTTTGTATAATCATAAGTTTGAATTGTAAATTTTCCACAATCCGAGTGCCCCATGGGTTTTTCAGGGTGTTGAATCCATATATGCAGTTAAAAAACCATTTTAAACAACAAAATTAATACTTCACCAATTTTTTTTGCCAGATTTCGGCCAAAACTCCAAAATGTAGCATTTTTAGACAATGCCAAATGATATTCACAAATAAGTTACCTAGATCATGATATTCTGCACTTATATCAGATTGCATATAAAAGTAGGAGAAATTTAGCTTTTAATTTCCATGTACTCCGTAGTTGTACCATATCAAAGATAATGGGTAACATCTCACTTGCAATCTCTATTTACTCGTAAAAGGCTATTGTTAGCAATCTAACTCCAACCAAAAATGACTGTTTTTAGATAGTGTTTCATTTGTTTCTTTATTGACAGGACTGTTCCTTTAAAAACATTAATTTTGTTTGGTCTCTTTAACTTTGGTGCTATAGTTTGTCCAATAGTTATGCATAAGATGACCATCGTTGTTGATGATATTGAATACCCTAAAGCACTTGAGCACTTCTTGACTGCTAACTTACTTTGTATTTCAATTTGAGATTCGTCAGTTGTTTCTATTTTGTTTCTTAGGATGAGGATCCAAGAAATTCAAGCTTTGGCCTGATGAAAAACAAAAGAGATAGAAAGAGCTATAGCACAAACTTGGCATACACACCACTAGAGTTTCTGAGGACAGGTATTCATATTAGTTTTTAATAGATTATGATAACCTCTATTTACTTTGCACCTAGTGGAATCTTATAAAATTTCACTGCCTTGAAAGGATCCAATCGAGGAATACATCAAGATTATGCAGTAGGATGCATATTCTAATATAAAACAACTTCCACTTCTAATACTGTAAATAAATAAAAATTGAAAATTGGATCTATGAATCCCATTGGCTTCTATTGAAACTAGGATCCCATTGTTATAATTGTTGGTTCAAGGCACGGTGTAGAGATTACGTTGTAAGCTTTGATCAAAGTAATAAATAGTTGATTTGAATGAGAAATTTATGTATATGTGTTCTTATTTCTTCCACTCTTCATTTTTTTAGCTATTGTGTGATTCATGAAATGCTCAGAAATTTAATTTTTTGATGTTAAATTAGCGTTTTTTCAGTTATTGAGTGTGATAACATTAGGATAACAATCACATAGGCTTGAAAAATTTACATGGTATCATAGCTCTTTTTCTAATTGAAATTCTCCAGCATTTATAGTGGTAAAACAATTGTGAGAAGGATGGACCAGTAGTTAGATGGTTTCCATATTTATTTGAAGGACCAATTTTCAGATCTAAGAGTTTGCATATTGGATCTCAAATATGGTGTTATCTAGCTTTAGATTCTATGATAGACTTGATGGTACCTCATTTTTTGTTATAAAAATTAAGGGTTCTGCTCTTATTAAAACGCTGATATCTCGGATATTGTGCCTTCACCTATAGAGCCGCAGTGGTTGGCAATGCACACGAGGACGGAAGTTAAGTCAAAGTGGATGATCATGGATGTCGTAAATGATCATTTGATCCCTCTGTAAACAAGAAGAAAACAATAAAGGATATGTTTTATGCCCTAGTGGGCCTCTAGCAGAGTGAGAACATAAATAGGAAGGTGATATTTTGAAACAATCTTAGGTATATAGAGATGACCTAATCAGACTTAGTCAATAGTTACCTTATGTAGGCCACATAAGTTCATGGTCAACTTGTAAAAGTTGAGGAGAAGGTTGTAGATTTATAGCGAGTGAACATGGCACTAAATGGATTCCTAAATTCATGGGAACCATTTGTCAAAGGTGTTTGTGATCATGAGAACCTTCCTCACATTGAAAAGATGTAGGGTGATTGTATCCAAGAGGAGACTTGGATGGAGTTGAAAGCTAACAACAAGGGCATTTACGAGAACCTTGTTCTATTTGGTTAGACAAATAAGGGAAAAGGTAAAGGACCTAGCAAGAGTAAGGGAAAAAGTGAGGAGTCGATGTGTCAGGCGGAAAGAGTCGATAGTGCGGACACAACCAACCTCCCTAGGAGCCTAAGACTCTCTAGTGACAAACAAGACAAACAAGAGCAATCCTTCTCTAAACATGCATTTACCATACGAGAAATCAAGTGTTTAGATCCTACCTGTAGTCCAACGTTGTGGTAGTAGTCCAGCCTCGCCGATCCGGATGAGCTCCTCCTTCACTTCGAAACCTGCATTCACTAACAATCAAACGATTAAATAGCACTTGATAATCTCATAAAATAAAACATATTTAACATATAGACCAAGGAGTACATGAAACAACTCATAAATAACAAGTTATTGAGAAGAATGGGCTCATTTGCATTAATAGGAAACAAAAGGAACAATTACAACCTGAGCCTTGGTGTTGTGCAAGTCCCTCCCAGGGTCCATCAAGAGTTCTCCTTTACTTTGACAAAGCTCACCCACTTCCAAATGAAACAAGAAAGGATGGGAATCTCTCCTCACAAGCTTCTAAATGGGAGTCCTAATTCCATCAGCATCTACCCTTAGAAATGTTTAGCTTTCAACCTCCTCTCCTTCTGGCCCAATGCCTGTATTTATAGTCCTTAAGAGGAAGTTAATCAGGTCCACCATCAATGGGATAATCCCCTTTTTGGATGGGATAGCTCCTCTCTTGATGGGATAAATTCCTCTTTCATAGGGGTACATGAACCATCTGGAGGCGATCAATACACGTCGAACAACCTTCTAGAATGCTCTAGAAATGACCACAAGTAACTTTTTAAAGATGAAACTCGTGCCTTTTGACCTTTACAGGGGTACGCACCTGCCCCTTTACATACAGAGCGTACAAGTACGCAGTTTTTGTGAACATTAGGTGCGTACACGCAGGTAAGGCCGAGAGAATCTGCGTACCCAGAGATAAACACATTTACTAAGACTTTCTCTCTTTTTGGAGTTTGACATGGAGAGCAGAGGCATAAGACTTGCCCAGGAGGATAGCATGACTGTTGATAGAGCCATACTAACTGTAAATAGCCATGGTGACATTTTTTAGTGTACAGATTGCCCCCTAAAGTGCAAAGCCTGTAGTAGATTAGGGTTTTGTATTATCTAGGAAGGGTGAAGCGCTTTATCATTTCAAGGATTATCTCGTGGAGAGCCTGGTCAGAACCTGCAATTTTCAACACAAAATACATGTATAAGATTATATCATCGCTGAGGTAGGCATTCCCATACTCAGATCAAAACTTTAACTAACAGACTAACTACTCTGATACAGGAATGATCTTGCAGTACATCATAATCATAGACTTGCGTAGACACAGTATGGACGCAGCCATCTGTTTATAATTGGTCTACTATATAATGAATACAAAACTCCTCGCAGCCTGGATGGTGGGAACTAGATCCAGGGTCTTCATTTCTACTTCCCGAATTGGTACGATTCTAGCCATGCGAATAAATGAGTTGATGTCGAGCATGGTAGAAACCACTTGATTACCAGTCAATGATGTAAACCGTTAACAAGTGTGAGAGAGACCACCAGTGATGTCAATGGTCCTCAAAATACCCAGTACAATCCATGAAATGTGAATGAACGAATTGATGTCGAACACGTCACGGAATCCTCTGATCGAAAGTCAATGATGTAAACTGTCGTCAAAGGCGAGAAACCTGCCATTGATGCATGCAGACTTCAAGGTACTGTCAATTTCTAAGTCATCTTTCCAGATAATGTGCTGATGTCGATAGAAAGCGACCCGTTGCAGGCAAACCCACAACACGAAATCATTGTTCAAGTTGAAGAAATGTTGCTGTAAGGACTGACTCAGGGATGGTCAAATGGATGACAAGTATTTTGCATATGAATGGTTTATTTGCAGAGACCTCTTGAACACATAACGACGCGACAGATGGTTTGGTGACGATTGACCCAAAGTTAATACCCGGAAACGGTTGAAGACTTTCAAAGTGGTTTGATCAACTTTTAAGGCAAAGGATTTCCCAACCCAGGTGAACGGAAAGTGTCGTGTTCAAGAGCGGTGATAAGGTTCTTCTGTAAAAAAGGATGACAAATCGGTTCATTCTTCTCTCTTTTCCCCCACCATATCTGGCAAGTACCTCTTTATTTTTAACAAGCTTGAGGAGGATAACATATGCTTGATTATAAGCTCATCCTTCGGATGAGTCCAACCTAGTTTTGATTCGAACCCTAGGAAGGAGTGGTTCATTCCTGTTTGTAATTGAACAGGCCCTTTACTGTGAAATTTTAACGAGCCCAGTATAGGAGAAACTCGGCGTTTTTCATTTTTAGAGAGTCTGAAAGAACTAAAGAAGACTCCACGATGAACGTTTTCGTAAATTTGTGTCTCCCAAGCCCGAAAAAGTATAAAATAATACCTGAGAGAACCGCTTGATCTTACGACCAAGGAGTACTTTCATAATTAGTGTCTCTGACCTGAAAAGTAAAAAGCGATCAAGGACACGTCGTTTTATTTCTGTATCAAGTTTGAAACGACAAAAACCCGGCAATCTTTTCCTGTTTTTACGGTCAGAAAAGAGCTATAAGGGGACCGTCTTTTAGTTCCGTTTTAACGAGTGTAAAAGAAACGCTCGGCAATCTTTTCATATTTTTAGGAGTCAGAAAAGGGCTTAAAAGATGACTCTGATGTTTTGGTTCGTGAAAAATGACAATTTTCCCTCTAAATCCTTTTGTCCTGCACAAAAACAACACATTACTCATACCTGTTTAAGATAGGCAAAAATACATTGAAAAACATCTTTCCATGGTGAAAAATAAACAAACTTAGCATTCATTCATCCAAAAAACCTATAAAAAGACTTTTTACCATTTTACTGTTGAGGTTGAGAAAAGGGCTTTTGGCAAGAAACTTCCCGTGGACATTGCGGAGAATCCGACCGTCAGAATCGAGCGCCGTCTCTTTCAGGTATTCCACAACATCCTCCTCTTCAATTTCATCCGTTTAGAATTTCATTTCAAGTTTTAGTTTGATTTTTTAGGGGGTTTAGGGTTTTAGAATATGTTTCTCGGGGTACGCAGGTGCCCTATGGGCGACCTGCGTACCCCGACTTTTTCGTATATAGGAAAAAGGTCGGGGTACGCAGCCCGCCTTCAGACCAGCTGCGTACCGACGCTCTGTGTTCTGAACGCGGGGTGCGTACCCCGTGAAACACGCATTTTGAAACCCCAAACTCCAATTTCAACCAACCAAATTTTATTTAATGAATTCTAACTATTGTTTTTTGGTGTGTAGGGCACTCACCATGCTAGATTGGAGAGAAAGAGAACACGAAGACGTTGATTTGGCCGCAATTGGTCATCAACCTTCTATTGATGCGTTAAAAGCATGCGGTCTGTACAAATACTGGGCCATACCTGGCATGAGGGGCCAGGTGCCATTCCTTGAGTGGCTGGTTGAAAGGTGGAACATTCAGGATCAATGCTTCTACATCGGAGAGAACCAGCTCGAGATAGAGCCCTCCGACATATATTTTCTCTCTGACTTGCCTAATAGGGGCAAGCAACTGACTCTGTCCGGGACTAGGCCGGGTGGCCAATCCCTTGCTAGCCTCCGGCTAGAGTGGTGCAACAATCAAAACCAGGAGAAAGGGATAGAAATCAAGTACATATCCCTGCCCGAACTTATGGTGATAGCCTTTACTGTTACCAGACTCTACGGCGCAGCCGCCTTGCACATTGCCACCGGGTCCCAAATGCGGATGGCGATAGATTGCTACCGAGGCACCATTTTCAACTGGTGCGATGCTGTGTTGGCCAATATGAAGGGCCAACTAACCAGGGCAAAGAACGGACAACTGAAGACCTTTGGATATGGGCCTTTAGTTGTGAGCTTTGCCTTAGAGAGAGTTCCAATGCTAATCCCCCAGCATCTTACTGTTCCAGTTGGGGCTCCTCGGGAGCCTAAGTTGACGAGATGGGTTGCGGTAATGGCCCGACATCCTGATGAGGGCACGACAGTTGTTCGATTTCCTGATGGTTACTTTCACTGGCTAGAGGGCCAGGTCTTTGCTATTCAGGATTTTCCCTATGCCGGAATGGATTTTCGGAATGATCCGGACATGGTTCTTCCACAGGGAGAACAGTGGGATGACAGAGGTATTCCATTTTTCACAAGTTTTTAAATTATGTACTTTTTTTGTTTTTATATATATCGCCTCAAAACTGACAGCACAAATTTTCAAAATGCAGATGTAGGTTCACGGCGTTCGGCCAACCTCCGGGCTTTTGAGAGGAGAGTACCAGTTGTACCAGCACCAGCCCCACAGGATGTGGCCGCAAAGACCTTAGCCGAGCTGGAACAGGATCTAGAGCGTCTGACGACGGGTATACCAGAGACCACCATAGATGACATTCCTATTCGACTTCAGCGCTATGTGGTCGCAGTCCCAGGACCTTTTAGGAGGTTCCTGTGTAGGGTAGCGCGAGCAGTGGTCTCGTATAGAGAGCACCACCAGTGATTGGCTAGTCACTTTTGTAGACACATATGACATTTTTGGTTTTTTGTACTTATCATTTTTGCCGATCATAAGGTGTTTTTCAACCTATGATCGAAGACGATGTATATTTTTGACACACTCCTATCTATATATATATATCATTATTATCGGCTTATCTTGTTTTAACATATGTGATGAAATGTTTTTAAATTTACTTGCATGATTATCGCAAATGTCTGTCCAACATTCGAGAAGCAATTGCATCTGCTAATGTATTTAAAGACCTTGGAATATGTTGATATTCAATGTAATCAAATTCACGTTCCAAGAGGTGCACTCTCAAAAACAACCTTAATAACACAGGATTTCTAATGGCATATACTCTATTAAGCTGTAATACAACGAGTTCAGAATCTAACCTCACTATCAAACGTCGAATTCAAAATGAAATAGATTCAGACAATAATTCAACCACTGCACTGTATTCTGCAATGTTGTTCGTTGTTTGACCGAGGCTCACCCCATGCATAGAAACTAACTCGTCAGAGGGCGAATAGATAACCCAAGCTGCGGAAGAGATATTCTGTGTACTACGACAAGCACCATCGGCAAATCCAATGTACGTTTGGAGAGGCGTCGACATCTGCAATATCAAGAGTAAAACCAAGATAAGCCAGAATAACGACGAAAAACACACTTTCTAAACTAAGCACACTATCTAAACTAACAAACATACTAGCTAGAAAGAAAACCTAACCTAACTAAAAATTCTCCATACTCATCATTTAAGCATAATACCTCTTTAAGTAAGGTCCATTTCTGGGTTTACCCAAAGAGTCCCCATCAAAATCTACCAGCTCAAAGGCCCCTTTTGCTAGCTTTCGCTTTACAATGTAGGGTCCATGCCACATAGGAACGAATTTTCCAGCACCTAGCTTATCGTTAGCTTGATCATATAATAGCACTAGGTCTCCCTCCGAAAAACTTCGAGGGGTCACATTTCTATCATACTGAGCTTTCATTCGCTTTGCGTGAGTCTCGATTGCCAATGCAGCGTCACGTCGAGTCTCATCTAATTGAGCTAAGTATAATAAACGTTTCTCCTCTTCGGAAGTAGCTGGGAGTAATTCGACAGCCATTTGAAGTGATGGGATTTCGCATTCAATGGGTAACACAGCTTCCAAGCCATAAACTAGCTGGAAAGGAGTGAACCCTGTTGAAGTTTTCACTGAAGTTCGGTATGCCCATAGCGCTGAAAATAACATGTTGTGCCAATTCGACCGATGAATACCAATGATTCGTCAGATCATGATAACCAGAACTTTGTTGATAGACTCAACCAAACCATTGGCTTGTGGATAATAAGGAGTAGAGCTATCGTGGCGTAAACCAAGCTGGCTTGTAAGCTCAGTCATCATGATGTTTCGAAAATGGCTCCCATGGTTAGTGATGATTGCTTGCGGGACACCAAACCTAGTTATAATGTGATTGAATACGAAAACTGCAGCTGTTTTGCCACTTGCGTCGAATGTAGGCATCGCCTCGGCCCATTTAGTAAAATAATCAACCGCGAGGATGATATACGCATGCCCCCCGGCCGAATGAGGGTTACAAGTAATAAAATCGATACCCCATTTGGCGAAAGGACCAACGACAATTATAGGATGGAGAGGAGCAGGTGGTGCGCGCATCTTGCGATCAAACACTTGACAGTTGTGGCATTTTCGGACCGCAATGATACAATCTTTAAACATCCAGAAATAGCCAGCACGCAACACCTTCTGAGCTGTGGCATACCCAGACATATGACCGCCACACGCTCCAGAGTGACAATCATTCAAAACCCTCTCAGCCTCTTCGTGAGTTAAACAACGTCGAAAAACTAAGTCTGCCCCCCGGCGATAAAGTGTATCTCCAATAATTCTGTATTGCTGGGATTGAAACCGAATTTTTCGACGTTCCGACTTTGAAGCTTCAGGCCGAAAGGTTTGGGTTTGGAGATAGATGATTATATCCCCATACCACGGATCTAAAGTACTGATAAGAAACAAAGATTCGTCCGCAATGGACTCCTCTGCCACAGTTTCTGTGTCATCATGCGGGAAATCACACATCAATTCCGCAAAAACTAAGGATTTCTTAGACTTAGACTTCTCGAACTCCAAGTCGAACTCTTGCAGGATAACGATCCATTTAGAGTACTTGCCCCCTAGCAGTTGTTTAGTTAAAATATAAATCATAGGGTTGCAATCCGAAATAACTGTAGTTTTACGGAGAAGAATGTAGTGACGAAAACGCTGGACAACTTGAACGGCTGCCAGGGCCAATTTCTCCACATGCGAATATTTTAGCTCAGTGGGGTTTAACGTCCTACTAAGATAATATATCACATGTTCCGTTCCGAATTCATCTTCTTGGACTAACACCATTCCAATAGTGGAATGCGAAGCTGCGAGGTATAAGAAGTAGTCTTGGTTGTAGTTGGGAGGATGCAACAACGGTGCATTGGTCAACGCGTGCTTAAGTGCATCAAAAGATTGTTGGGCAATCTCGTCCCAAAAGAATTGAGCATTCTGTTTCAACAACCGTGTAAAACCCTTAGTGACCTTGGCGTAGTTTGGAATGAATCGACGTAAAAAGTTTGCTTTCCCTTGCAAACTTTGGAGTTGGCGCAAACTCGAAGGAGGAGGAAATTTGATGATAGCTTTGACCTTCGAGGGATCGACGCAAATGCCGACTTTTGAAACAACAAATCCCAGCAATCGACCCGCTTCTATACAGAATACACACTTGTGCGGATTCTACCGAATACGATAATGCCTACACCTCATAAAGATTGCTCGTAAGTGGACAAGGTGATCAGCTCGATGTAAAGACTGAGCAGGCAAGTCATCGAGGTACGGTTGCACAAAGTGCTTGATGTCATGAAATGCATAAGACATCGCCCGTTGAAAAGTGGCTCTGGCATTCTTAAGCCCAAAAGGTAATTTGCAGTAAGCAAATGTCCCCCATGGACAAATGAATGTCGTTTTTGGTTGATCGGCAGGTAGAATATTGATTTGATTATAGCCCGAAAAACCATCCATAAAGGAAAACATTTCACTTCCGGCACAATCATCAATGATTTGATCGATATAAGGCGTAGGATAGTTGTCTTTTGGACAAGCTCGATTTATATCCCTATAGTCGATACATATTCTTATTGTTCCTTGTTTCTTGTTAACCGGAACAATATTTGATACCCAATCCGTTAATGGGATTGGATAAATGAAGCCTGCTTTCAACAGATTCTCGACTTCTGCTTTAATCGCAACCGCTTTTTGAGGGTGAATCTGACGCAACCGTTGCTGGATGGGTTTAGCGTCCGGGTAGGTCTTTATTTCATGAACAAAAATGGCAGGATCGATTCCTGGCATTTCCTCGTAAGACCAGGCGAACACATCGCAAAATTCTTGGAATAGGGCCTTGTAAGTTTGAATTTCATCTTCTGTACATGAGGCACCTATATGAATGTTTTCTTCAATTCCGGGCTTCACTGAAATGTCAATGGGAATAGTGCGAGAAATATTCCCTAAATTCAACTCTGAATCAGAATGTTTCGTTGGATTCTGAGCGTCTTTGACATATTCAGCGGTAAAAATAGATGAAAAATCATTTTCAAAAGCATCATCCTCAGGTAAAAACGAAGATCTATGATGGAGATCTTCCCATGGTAGATCATCTACACTTAGGATTTCGCGAAGTCGCTCGTCAGATGACACGACTTCGGGAAACGCTATCCGTTCTGAGGTTGATGTGAAAAGTGATTCCTCACTGACCACATTCATTTGGTCGATTTGGGTTGAACGCGAGTCGGTAAAAGACACGACGGCTTCATAAGCAATTTCATATGGACTCAAAGGCATAGCATCACCGAATGAGTCTATCTCAGATTCAGACGGGACAATCCAAGGATCGTCGTAAATAATGGTGTCTGATGTAATCATATGAATTGATGCAAATGAAGGGTCTGCGTTGATTGGAGGGAAAGGAAAAGTTCCCAGTAAACCGGAATCTTTAACTAAACCTACGCCAACGTCCCTATAAGGGATTGTCGTCTTACCGACATGCTGGATACTCTCTGAAGAGGCTGGGTCGGATGAAGAGTATGTCAGCTGATCAATTGTCACGATCTTGCCATTATGTGGAAACTTTATTACTCTTAAGACCGATGAAACAACCACTGTCATAGCATATGACCAACTTCGACCCAAAAGAAGGTTGTAGTCTAGAGGGGCATCAACCACCTCCACATCCAGACTAACGGTTTTACCTTCTACCCCTATAGGCAATTCCTGTAGAATACCAAACGGACGGAACCCGCGGCCATCAAAGGCCTTAAGGATGGTCGGGGATTGGTTCAGCGAAGGAGAACCAAGCGATCTCCAACACTGAATCGACATAATACACGTGGAAGCTCCCTCATCAATTACAGTCCGATGAATAGGCCTGCTTTTTACTATCACTGGAATCTGGAAAGCCATTTGATGGGGTAGGCGCGGTGTACTATTTTCTAGATCGAAGATTATCAGATTCGGGTCCTGAACATCAACAGCTCTGATAGCCGACAAAAGTAATTTTCGTTGTGCTGGGCATGATTGCAGCACTTCTAAAGCCGACATTGCTGAGGGTGAAACAGCTAAGTCCTCAACAATGTTGTAATTCTGGGCCGCTGTCGCATGTGGATTGAAAGAAGACCTTCGAAGAACACCCTTAGCGGGCGGTTTGATTACTAAGTTCGGGTTAGGTTTTTCGATCTGTAGTGGATCGGAACCAGGAGCTGAGGTTGATGGATTAGAATGAGAAGATTCTGCTTCCTTACCATCAACAGGATTCTTACTACCATAATCTTGCGACCGAGTCGCAATCCTCACATGAGACATCATCAAAATGGGTTCTTCACTGGCAGTCGAGGAAGAACCTATCATCTTACTCTCCTGCTTTGGAAATGGATCTTTCAACACAGCAGGAGTGGGAGAACCTTTGACTATTTTCACAACCTTGGCCCGATGAGGGCAATCTCTTGTAAAATGATCCTCTTCACAAATAAGACAAGGATATCGAGGTTTGCGCTTTTCGTCGTTGGTTTCCGACTTTTCTGTTTTCTCCTTCGGAGCCTTGTCTGCTTTAGCCTTCTTCTTTCCTTTCTTCTTTCCACCGTTTTTTGATTTGGCCGTAGATGACTCTACAGCGTGAATATCGGCGGAAAGTTCAAGAGAAGACTCTCCTGTCAGGGAATCAGGCAAGGTGATTATAGGAGTAGTAGAATTCTTGGAATACTTCTTCTTGCTCTTTGTGTTCACCGTACCAATCATACCATCAGCGGCATGAGATCCCGAAGGAGCAGCAACGATTTGATTCGATTTTGGAAGATCTAGGATCTTCTCGTGTAACGTACCCGACTGAGTATAAACTAAGTCAAGGTACTGCGCTTGAGCAATGACTTGCTCCTCAGTAACTACTCCGGCCTTAGCTACATCTTCAGTAATCTTCGGTAATAATGATTTAACAAACCATTCAGCTAAGATTTGGTCCGGAATAAAAACTTTCACTAACCTTCTTCGACGTCTCCACTCATGAATGTGGTCAGAAATATACGTGGACGTCGATTGTTTTAGTGAAGTTAATAACTCCGTGCCATTATCGTATCTGACCGGCAACTGAAAGTGAGTTAAGAACGAGGTAGCTAACTAGCTAAAATTGTAAAAAGAGGCCCGTGGTAACTCAATGTACCACTTGGCCGCGAGACCAATGAGTGTACGTTGGAAAAGACGTAAGCGGATCGAATCATCCGAGATAGAATTTGAAGCACACCAGAGGTGGTAAGTCATCACGTGATTGGACGGATCCTCTCCAGACTTACCTTCGAACTTGGGTATATCACTGGGAAACTTATTTGGCATTGGCGGCCAGAACGGAAGATATTGAATTGGATCGTTCGTTAGGAGCGTCAAGTCTGGTAAATCCAAAGTTGCGATAAACGGTAATTGCCGGTTAGGATCTCTAAAACTCTGGGTCACAAGACCAGTCCCAGGAGGAGGATATCCAAGATAACTAGGAACAGGAATCGCATTAGGGATATTATATCCTCCCGGAAAACCAGGATTAACCGGACCGTACTGGGGTTGTTGAGGTTGTTGATAAGTGTACCCAGGATACGGTAGATACTGGTAAACCGACTGCTGGACAGCTTGCCCATATTGGTATTGTCCCTGGTACAGTTGATGAACAAATTATGGTTGAGTAGTGACAACCGTACTTATACCAGGCTGACCTACAGGCATCTGAACCATAGTTTGAATCGTAGATCCAGATAAGGGTAAAGATGTCTGCGGAGTAGTTACAGAGACAGTAGAAACAGGAGCTGTCGATACTCCAGAAGTAAGTGCGGCAGATGTTGCGGTAGTTGCAGCAGCCGTTTGAGATGGAGTACTAGGTGCAATTGGCGGCTGAGTAACTACCGAAGTTACAGAAGTTTGAACATTTGACTGGACAGGTTGCGGTTGCTGGGGTGAACCAGAAACTACGGGTTGTCCGATTTGAGGTAACAACTGTATACTTGGCTGCAACACCTGTTGACCTTGTGATGGATCCCACACTATCATTCCAGGGTATTGACCCGTAACAGGTTGAGGATACTGGGATCCATAACCGGATTGAGGATAGGATTGATAACTAAAAGGTACAGTTCCCATACCATGAACATATGACTGACCTTGAGGTGGTTGATAACCTTGACTCGAGTATTGACAATGAGGTTGATAACCTTGGGGTAAATACTGATACTGGGGTTGACCTTGACCTTGAGGTTGATACCCTTGAGGTAAATATTGATACTGAGGTTGACCCTCGGGTACATATTGAGGCTGGGGTTGACCTTGAGGCATGTATTGTACCATAGGTACATACTGGCCTTGAGGTTGCCCCCCAGACACAATTTGTGTACCTTGAGGTTGCCCCCCAGGCGTTAATTGAGGCTGCCCCCCAGGCGGTAATTGGCCACCTTGAGGTTGAGAAACGGGAACTGAACCTGACATCATATAAATGTCTCCTACACCCAACGGTTTATTACCATTGTTTCCAGCTAATAACCTATGATCAATGGGTTGAGGAGATGCTCCCGCAAAGGTACCAGAAAGTGATTGATACCCGGTGGGAACAGAAGGACCGCCGTGCAAGAAAGATTCAGGAGATTGAGTGAACACGGACGACTGACCAGACATATTTACAGGAGTATAAATACCTCCAGGTGGAAAAGGAGTACGAGGTGGAGAAAAATCTACCCCTGAGTTGTCTAAATAATTGGTTAACGAAAGGTACCAAGTAGTACTTCTAGGAGGACTGTAAAAGATAGATTCACGCTCCCTTAGATCAATAGTAGGTCGATCTTCAAGGTTAGAGACGCCTATTTCTTCCTCTAGAGCAAGTTCTTCAATAGCAATCAAACCAGTAGGAAGATTTTCGGTGATAACTCGTTCTAATCTTGGTGAATCTGGAACACTAGAAGTTGGAGTAACAGGTTCAGATATTTCAGGTTCTTCGCCTATATCACTAGTAGATGAAAAGCTACCAGCAAGCTCGGAAACTGTAACAGCTTCGGGATTATAACCTGTCTCTAGGCTTTGGTAATCTGGATGGACTACCAAGGAAGACTCTCCTTCTTCAGGTGAACCTACTCTACTGCCACTAGGAGGAGTTACAAGGACCTTCAATCCTTCGTACTGACCCGGGACGTCTTCAGGAGGTCCACCCCGCGATCTACGGAGTTTCCTCAACAAATCAGTTCCGGTAACAATCTCAGGTGACTTGCCCCAAAGTCTACGGGACTGTCTCGGGAATTCCGCCACAGCTAAAAAATTTTAACTACTGCACACGCAAACAAAGTAAAATCTCAAAACAAATCACCTAAAGTCTCTAAAGAACCAAACAAATTTGAATCATACGCCTAAAGAATCTAGGGCGTCAAACCAAACACAAACAGTAGCCTTCCAGACCGAAAACTCTAGTTGGAAATGAAACCCAACATCGCTGGATTCAGTACAGAAGTGGCGGGTGGAACAGTTACCCCGGCAACCTGCTTAATGAATAGACTGGCACAAGTTCCTCCACTTTAACCATCTCGAGTGAAGTGAACCCCCCGGAAAATCCAAGTGAGTCTAGCCGACGTCTGCTCCAGGTACAGTGGGATTTTCCCTCCACCGTCACCTCGGTAGAATCCTAAAGATAATGGTCACTAAGGTTACCAACCGCAACAAATGCACCTGGGGGAACAGTCTACACTCCGACAGCACGCAAGGGCAGAGTATCAAGCTCAATCCCCTTACCGGTTCCTTGACAATAATCCAAGGTTTACCGATAAGTGACCCCTGGCTCCTCGACAATGGTTAATCCGAGGTTTACCGTTTGTAATACGTGCGTGTCTGGCGTCGTTCCCAACGAGGGAGGATTGATCCCCTCACTCGTTCGGACACGAGCTCGTGCTTCTCCTTTAAGAGGAGCTTTCCCAGAGTACAAATGAGACAATTGGATTTATTCTATCACAAGATAAGCTACTTGTTTGGTTTTGTTGTCTTGGAGAGTTAATTACTCTCCTACTCCAAGACACTAGCCTGATCTAAATTGGTGTTTCAGAGCCCTAGTAAATAAAAGTTACTAAGTTGATTTTACTTTAAGCGTTAATTTTATGGTTTTTCTTAAAGACAAAAGGTAGCGGAAATGAAACCAATGGTGTGTAGACTCGACTCGCAACCACTACAAAGATGCACCTAAGATGATTTACGCTACTTTTCTTTTTCAATGAAATTCTTAGCTAAGAAAGTTTAGAGAATGCAAATTTATATAAAAACAACTCTCTTGGCAACGAAAATCAAAGAAATAAAACTCTTTATCTTTCCAAGCATACAAACATGACCACTCATTACGTGCACGAAAACTTCTTTCTCTTTCAAAATACTCCAAAAGTTACTTGAAACAAAACTTTTCAAAGGAGATGTTTTTGTATTTTTTTTTATTTAATAAAGCATATAAATCTATTTTAACGAAAATCAATCTCAAAATCTATAAAATCTATGAAAAATTGACTCACAAGCAAATCAAAAGGAAATTTACTCTAAAGCAAACCTAACGAGGCAAAAGCCTACAAGGATGATTCTAGGTTGTTTTACTTGACCACAATCAAGCCAAGGACGACCTAATGCAGAATCAAAAAACCAGTCAAAACAAAACTCAAATCTTTTTGTTCTTTTTGTAAAATGGAATTCAATACTCAATCAACAAGCACTTCGAAATTCGCCAAAGAGACAACTCAAAGGTAAGTTGCTCTCACAGGTAGACTTTATGACAGGTCCGACTCCTAAGAAGGCTGACAAAACCAGAGAGATCTAAAGCTTGACAACTTCTACCGCCAAAGTCACTACAGGACCTACTCAAAAATCAAACCCTAGGGCTTAAACTTCTATGAAATCCACTAAAACACTCAATGCTATCGAAACAAGTTCAGGTGAAGATCTTTGACAGGAGACTAATGGATCTGGGCAGTAAAAACTAAGAAAAAGCAAAATCTAAGAGGAAAAATGTAAAAAATGGAAATTTCTTAATTTTTAGCAGGGTACGCAGGCAACCTGTTAAGACAGGCGTGGGCCCGCTCTATGCGCACAGTAACAGTGTGTACAGGTATGCACTGTGCAATACTCAGAGGGTGCGTACTACTAGAAAAACCAAGAAAAACTAAATCTAATTTAACCCTAAGCTAGCCCACCCAAATACAAAGTCACACAGCCAAAAACCAGAAAATAAATGACTTTTCTCAGATCAAAGTTGCATACAAAGGAAAAAACTTTCACATCAATGGAGTCCCCAGTATGGTCGCCATTTTGTCAGGCGGAAAGAGTCGATAGTGTGGACACAACCAACCTCCCTAGGAGCCTAAGACTCTCTAGTGACAAACAAGACAAACAAGAGGAATCCTTCTCTAAACATGCATTTACCATACCAGAAATCAAGTGTTTAGATCCTACCTGTAGTCCAACGCTGTTGTAGTAGTCCAGCCTCGCCGATCCGGATGAGCTCCTCCTTCACTTCGAAACCTGCATTCACTAACAATCAAACGATTAAATAGCACTTGATAATCTCATAAAATAAAACATATTTAACATATAGACCAAGGAGTACATGAAACAACTCATAAATAACAAGTTATTGAGAAGAATGGACTCATTTGCATTAATAGGAAACAAAAGGAACAATTACAACCTGAGCCTTGGTGTTGTGCAAGTCCCTCCCAGGGTCCATCAAGAGTTATCCTTTACTTTGACAAAGCTCACCCACTTCCAAATGAAACAAGAAAGGATGGGAATCTCTCCTCACAAGCTTCTAAATGGGAGTCCTAATTCCAGCAGCATCTACCCTTAGAAATGTTTAGCTTTCAACCTCCTCTCCTTCTGGCCCAATGCCTGTATTTATAGTCCTCAAGAGGAAGTTAATCAGGTCCACCATCAATGGGATAATCCCCTTTTTGGATGGGATAGCTCCTCTCTTGATGGGATAAATTCCTCTTTCATAGGGGTACATGAACCATCTGGAGGCGATCAATACACGTCGAACAACCTTCTAGAATGCTCTAGAAATGACCACAAGTAACTTTTTAAAGATGAAACTCGCGCCTTTTGACCTTTACAGGGGTACGCACCTGCCCCTTTACATACAGAGCGTACAAGTACGCAGTTTTTGTGAACATTAGGTGCGTACACGCAGGTAAGGCCGAGACAATCTGCGTACCCAGAGATAAACACATTTACTAAGACTTTCTCTCTTTTTGGAGTTTGACATGGAGAGCAGAGGCATAAGACTTGCCCAGGAGGATAGCATGACTGTTGATAGAGCCATACTAACTGTAAATAGCCATGGTGACATTTTTTAGTGTAACACGATGTCATAGTTGGGAAAGGACTTGAGTAAAAATAAGTGCTTCATTCCTCATAAGCATGGTCATTATTCATCACAATGTCTAGAATCTAGATTAGAAGAAGGGTAAGTGGAAGCAATAACAAAACTAGGTAGTAGAATCTATAGAAACTTAGTTGGATAAGTTTGTTAGCAAGTTTGAGAAGGATTTCTTGATGGTATCTTGCCTTTCTATCAACAAAATTCTTAGGGATGTGTGGTATGTGAATATGGAGCTTCTCATCATATGGCACCAACCCAACAATTATTAGGCTAGTTTATTTGCTCTTTGTTTAGGAGGGTTTTAACTTTTTTGGTCTATTTTATCTAGAATCTAGCAAGGATTTCATATAATCATAAGTTTGAATTGTAAATTTTCCATAATCCAAGTGCCCCATGGGTTTTTCAGGGTGTTGAATCCATATATGTAGCTAAGAAACCATTTTAAACAACAAAATTAATACTTCGCCAATTTTTTTTGCCATATTTCGGCAAAAAACTCCAAAATGTAGTATTTTTAAACAATGTCAAATGATATTCACAAATAAGTTACTTGGATAATGATATTCTGCACTTATATCATATTTCATATAAAAGTAGGAGAAATTTAGCCTTAAATTTCCATGTACTCAATAGTTGTACCATATTGAAGATAATGGGTAACATCTCGGTTGCAATTTCTATTTACTCATAAAATTCTATTGTTAGCAATCTAACTCCAACCAAAAATGACTATTTTAGATAGTGTTTCATTTGTTTCTTTATTGATGGGACTGTTCCTTAAGAAACATCAATTTTGTTTGGTCTCTTTAAGTTTGGTGCTATAGTTTTTCCAATAAATCTGCATCAGATGACCATTGTTATTGATGATATTGATTAGCCTAAAGCACTTGAGCACTTCTTGACTGCTAACTTACTTTTTATTTCAATTTGAGATTCATCAGTTGTTTCTATTTTTTTTCTTAGGATGTGGATCCCAGACTTTCAAGCTTTGTCCTGATAAAAAACAAAAGAGATGGAAAGAGCTATAGCACAAACTTGGCATACACACCACCAGAGTTTTTGAGGACATGTATTCGTATCAGTTTTTAATGGATTATGATAACCTTTGTTTACTTTTCACCTAGAGGAATCTTATAAAATTTGACTGCCTTGAAAGGATTCAATTGAGAAATAAATCAAGATTATGCAGTAGGATGGATATTCTAATAACAAACTACTTCCACTTCTAATATTGGAAATAAATTTGAAAATAGGGTCCATGAATCCCATTGGCTTCTATTGAAACTAGGATCCTATTGGTATAATTGTTGGTTCAAAGAAGGGTGTAGAGGTCACACTGTAAGCTTTGATCAAAGGAATGAAAAGCCGATTTGAACGAGAAATTTATGTATATGTGTTTTTATTTCTTCCACTCTTCATTTTTTCATCTATTGTGTGATTAATGAAATGTTCAGAAATCTATTTTTCTATTGTTAAATCAGCATTGTTTTCAGTTATTGAGCATGAGAACATTAGGATAATGATCACATAGGCTTGATAAAATTACATGGTATCATAGCTCGTTTTCTAATTGAAATTCTCCAACATTTATAGTGGTAAAACAATTGTCAGAAGGATGGACCAGTAGTTAGATTGTTTCCATATTTATTTGAAGGACTAATTTTCAGATCTAGGAGTTTTCATATTGGATCTCAAAGATGGTGTTATCTAGCTTCAGATTCGAGGATAGACTTGATGGTGCCTCATTTTTTTGTTATAGAAACTAAGGGTTATGCTCTTATTAAAAGACTGATATCTGAGATATCGTGCCTTCACCTATAGATCTGCAGTGGTTGGAAATGCACATGAGGACAGAAGTTAAGTCCAAGTGGATGATCATGCATGTCGTAAAGGATCATTTGATCCCTATGTATACGAGAAGAAAACAATAAAGGATATGTTTTATGCCCTAGTGGGCCTCTAGCAGAGTGAGAACATAAATAGGAAGGTGATATTGTGAAACAACCTTAGGTCCATAGAGATGACCTAATTAGACTTAGCCAATAGTTACCTTATGTAGGGCACACAAGTTCATGGTTAACTTGTAAAGGTTGAGGAGAAGGTTGTAGATTTAAAGCGAGTGAACATGGCACTAAATGGATTCCTAGCTTCATGGGAACCATTTGTCAAAGGTGTTTGTGATCATGAGAACCTTACTCACATTGAAAAGATGCAAGGTGATTGTATCCAAGAGGAGACTTGGATGGAGTTGAAAGCTAACAATAAGGGCACTTACGAGAACCTTGTTCTATTTGGTTAGACAAATAAGGGAAAAGGTAAAGGACCTAGCAAGGGTAATGGAAAAAGTGAGGAGTCAACGTCATAGTTAGGAAAGGACTTGAGTAAAAATAAGTGCTTCATTCCTCATAACCATGGTCATTTTGCATCAACAATGTCTAGAATCTAGATTAGAAGAAGGGTAAGTGGAAGAAACAACGAAAGTAGGTAGTAGAATCTATAGAAACTTAGTTGGATAAGTTTGTTGGCAAGTTTTAGAAGGATTTCTCGATGGTATCTTGCCTTTCTATCAACACAATTCTTAGTGATGCATGGTATGTGAATATGAGGCTTCTCATCATATGCCACCAACCTCACAATTAGTAGGCTAGTCAATCTGTTCTTTGTTTATGAGGGTTTTCGGGCATATTTTCTCGTCTAATTCGCCTAGAATCTAGCAGCGATTTGATATAATCACAAATTTGAATTGTAAAATTTCCACAATCCAAGTGCCCCATGGGTTTTTCAGGGTTCTGAACCCATATACGCAGTTAAAAAGCCATTTTAAACAAAAAAATTAATACTCCGCCAATTTGTTTTTGTTAGAATTCGGCTAAAAACTCCAAAATGTAGCATTTTTAGAAAATGTAGAACTTTTAGATAATGCCAAATGATATTCACAAATAAGTTACCTGGATCATGATATTCTGCACTTATATCACATTGCATATAAAAGTAGGAGAAATTTAACCTTTCATTTCCATGTACTCTGCAATTGTACCATATTGAAGATAATGGGTAACATCTCACTTGCATTTCTATTTACTCGTAAAAGGCTATTGTTAGAAATCTAACTCCAGCCAAAGATGACTGTTATTAGAGATCGTTTCATTTGTTTCTTTATTGATTTACTCGTAAAAGGCTATTGTTAGCAATCTAACTCCCACCAAAAATGATTGTTTTTAGAGAGTGTTTCATTTGCTTCTTTATTGATGGGACTGTTCCTAAAAAACATTAATTTAGTTTGGTTTCTTTAACTTTGGTGCTATATTTTGTCCAATAGTTCATCATAATATGACCATTGTTGTTGATGATATTGAATAGCCTAAAGCACTTGAGCAGTTCTTGACAGCTAACTTACTTTGTATTTCAACTTGAGATTCATCAGTTGTTTCTATTTTGTTTCTTATGATGGGGATCCGAGACTTTCAAGTTTTGGCATGATGAAAAACAACAAAGATGGAAAGAGCTATAGCACAAACTTGGCATACATACCCAGAGTTTCTAAGGACGGGTATTCGTATTAGTTTTTAATGGATTAAGATAACCTATGTTTACTTTGCACCTAGAGGAATCTTATAAAATTTGACTGCCTTGAAAGGATTCAATCGAGGAATAAATAAAGATTATGCAGTAGGATGCATATTCTAATAGAAAACTTCTTCCACTTCTAATACTACAAATAAATAAAATTTGAAAATAGGATCTGTGAATCCCATTGGCTTCTATTGAAACTAGGATCCCATTGGTATAATTGTTGGTTCAAAGCAGGGTGTAGAGGTCACGTTGTAAGCTTTGATCAAATGAATGAAAAGTCGATTTGAATGAGAAATTTCTGTATATGTGTTTTTATTTCTTCCACTCTTCATTTTTTCAGCTATTGTGTGATTCATGAAATGTTCAGAAATTTAATTTTCTACTATTAAATCAACTTTGTTTTCAGTTATTGAGCATGAGAACATTAGGATAATAATCACATAGGCTTGAAAAATTTACATGGTATCATAGCTCTTTTTCTAATTGAAATTCTCCAGCATTTATAGTGGTAAAACAATTGTCAGAAGGATGGACCAGTTTTTAGATGGTTTCCATATTTATTTGAAGCACTAATTTTCAGATCTAGGAGTTTGCATATTGGATCTCAAAGATGGTGTTATCTAGCTTTAGATTCGAGGATAAACTTGATGGTGCCTCATTTTTTTATTATAGAAACCAAGGGTTATGCTCTTATTAAAAGATTGATATCTCGGATATCATACCTTCACCTATAGATCTGCAGTGGTTGGCAGTGCACATGAGGACGGAAGTTAAGTCCAAGTGGATGATCATGGATGTCGTAAAGGATCATTTAATCACATCTGTATACAAGAAGAAAACAATAAAGGATATGTTTTATGCCCTAGTGGGCCTCTAAGAGAGTGAGAACATAAATGAGAAGGTGATATTGTGATCAATCTTAGATCCATAGAGATGACCTAATCAGACCTAGTCAATAGTTATCTTATGTAGGGAACGCAAGTTCATGGTCAACTTGTAATAGTTGGGGAGAAGGTTGTAGATTTATAGCGAGTGAACATGGCACTAAATGGATCCATAGCTTCATGGGAACCATTTGTCAAAGGTGTTGTGATCATGAGAACCTTCCTCACATTGAAAAGATGCAGGATGATTGTATCCAAGAGGATATTTGGATGGATTTGAAAGCTAGTAGGAAGGGCACGGTGATCCCAAATACCTTGTAGCAAGAGTAGGTATTGTTCTCTTCCATATTATGTTAGGTTTTAGACGTTGATGATGTTTTTCTTCACCATTAGCGAGAAAGGAGCCCCCAAAAATAAAGGATCATCATGCCTATATTATTTTCAAAGTTATTGGCATATTTGCAACAAATCAAGGGTCATCATGCCTATATTATTTTCAAAGTTATTGGGTCCAACTTTAATGTAAATCTAGCTATTGCGTTTTGCATATTTGTGTCGCAGGGACTTTTATTGTTTTATTATTTTGGGTTCAACTTTAATGTAAATCTAGCTATTGTGTTTTGCATATTTATGTTGCAAGGTTTTTTTTTGTTTTATTATTTTGGGTCCAACTTTAATGTAAATCGAGCTATTGTGTTTTCAACCATTCCATTCAAAAGTATTATTTTCAATTTAATGATATAATTTCAAGTGTTTTGATTTTAATTTGGATGTATTTTTATTTTAACTATTTAATAACTCTCACATAATTCTTTAAAGGGTGCTAGCTTAATGGAAGAGCACCTCCTTTATGAGGAGGAGGTTGGTGGTTCGATTCCACTGTGTCCTAATATGAATATGAATTAATATTGTAGTTTATTTTTAATTAAATACTTTTAATATTGGTTTATTTCCATGGTGAGATATTTTTCTAGATTCATTATTTTATATTGTCTCTAAAGAGACAAAATTGATGTTGTATTATCTTTGAATGTAATTTTTTATTGTCTCTAGAGAGACAATAGTTGGGATCAAAGACATTGTCTTTTGAAAGAGAATATGTCCTTAATCCCAACTATTGTCTCTAGAGAGACAAAAATGAAATTGTCTTTTGGAGAGACAAAAATGAAATTGTCTCTAGAGAGACAAAAATGCTTGTGTTATATATTATCTTTATAGAGACAATATTTTAAGACAACTTAATTTTAACATGATTTAATTTGAGACACCCAGTTAAAGACAATATTTAAGACAATACACAATTGTTTTTTGTCTCAAGTTAAGACAATTTACCAAAAAATTGTCTTAAATATAGTCTTAAAACCCCCCTTTGTGTTGTAGTGACCTAATGAATAAAGTAAATGTTAAATGAAAAAATATATAAATAGTCACAAGTAAATATTATGACTATAAACTATTTGAATTTCTAACAGGAACAAATTTGATCTCATGGGCATGGAAGAAATAACCCATTGTTTCAATATCTTCTGTAGAGGAAGATTATGTAGCTACAACTTATCAAAATGTATGGCTATAAATACTATTGAATGATCTTTCAGATGTTCAAAAAGAGTCAACTTCTATTTTCTGTGATAATAACTTAGTTATTGCCTACCCAAAAATCATGTGTTTCACGAAGAGAGAAAACATATTGACAGACACATTCACTTCATTCCTTCATTCGAGAACTTGTTAACGGAGATATATTTATTGATTTATGTGGATTAGGAGATTAGCTTCCAAACATTCTCACAAATCATTGGGAAAAATTGTATTTGAATTTCAGAGATAACACTTGCTCATTGTAAGTGCCAATGTTTGTAAGAGTTGACATTACGAATATTTGTAAGAGAAGACATTACCGGATGATGTTAAGATAATTAATCTCACTGTCCCATCTTTATCTACCCGTTATCATAGCTAGTCTTAGGTTCAATTATTTATATAATTTATTTAGTTATTACTGAATGATGAGAAGATTGTTTGCTACATTTCTATTTTCTAGTTCATTGTTATCCTAGTTCTTTGCTTCTCATTTCTCGTCAATTCCAGCTTGTAGCTTAGTAACTTTCGAAACTCGAATCAAAATGAATAAAAGTGACGATGTTGATCCACTATGATGGATCTAGCACTAGCGCAGTTCTAGCTTCAAATATGTCACAAAATAATTATGCACAGCCTGCGTATCTCGTTGCAGTCAAATGATCCATCAAAGAAACTAGGATGAAACGCTTTACATCGTTGAGATAGACACGCAATATTTGTTAATGTTGTTTGCACAATCAGGAAGAACCGAATATTCCTTAACGGCCACCACCTTGAGAAAGTTATAGATTCCTGTTGGTAGCTTAGTAACTTTCGAAACTCTCGCATGAAAATGAATAACAGTGACCACGATGATAAATCTAGCACCAGCACAGCTTTAGCTTCAAATATGTCGCAAAAATAAAATTGTGTACAGCCTACGGATCTCGTTGCAGTCGAGTGATCCATCAAAGAAACTAGGATGAAGACTCTTTACTTCCATGAGAAAGACACACAATAATTGTTAAGGTTGTGAAGATTCCGGTCAAGGATCTGCCGACTCTCATTTGGGACAGTTACGGAGTCCTACAATACTTTTATTTTCATCCAGGATGAAGACGTTTCCCACCTTTGCCTCAAGGCTTTGAGAGCCGAATCAATGATCAAGCATTGTGGTTTCTGCGTGGGCTCCTCAGGTTCCCATTCTTTCTCACCCATCCATCGGTGGTTTCCTTTGTCGCTCTTGCTGGAACTCCACTCCTTGGATATATATCTCAACGAAACACAACACTAAATTAAATTACAACTTCCTAAGACAAGGAGAGTTAATATCTCTAATAGTTGCAAGTTTAGGTCGCGTAGTCTCATATGATTCAGGGCACTTCATGGTTCTAACTTTTTGTAAGGATGTTTTGTTGTTGTTTTTATATTTTTGTTATTGTTTTGTTCTGTTCTTATCTTATGCTACCATATGGTTGCTTTCAGCCATGTTTTTTTTTAAGTATTTTGAGGTAATTTGGGGCCATGTTATATCAAAGAACTAAGTATAACTTTTTTCATTATATCAATGAAAGAGGTTTTAATTTTTTTTTTAAGTTTAGGTTGTGTAATGTATATAATCTGATATTTATTACATGTATAATAATTATAATCTTACAAAAAATTGTAGATGTAGAACATTTTATTTGTGTGTTAATCAAAATGAAGGAGATATGTAATTCTTTTCATTCTTAATATGAAGTCGATACAATGTGCGTCTATATCTATAGATAGATAGATAGAGATAGATAACTATTATAGATCTATTTTAACTTCGGATCTTTGAATGGTTGAGAGGATCAAATTTCTTGCCGTGCAAACTGTTTAAGTTTTGTCTTGTGAAAGATGTTTGCAACTTTAGAAAGCTTTAACAAATTTGATTCCTCTAGATTTTTGATAAATCCACTAGCAGATATCCATCTTAAGTAGGGATCTAACATGAGTGGAGAAAGATCAAATTTCTTCGAGTGTAAACATTTATAGAATGCAAAATACAATGTGTTATTTTTCATTGTTGAAATTGTATTTTTGAATGCTAAATAGAGTGTATATAAAACCATAAAAAAAAATTATTTGTTTTTCTACATATAGATATATATAAAGTTGATATTGACATAAATTAGTTAACATAGATCTTCAAATAGTTTATTTGAATATCTAGCGAGAATATTTTTGAAAACATTTTTTTTACTAGATATTTTTGAAAACATTTTTTTTTACTTTTGATTAATTTAGAACATATTCATTTTTTTAATTATAGCTGATATTATTTTTCTATTTATAACTTAATTTTTATTTTTATTTTGTATTTAAAAAACACTCAGCAAATAGACAAACTTACACATTTCTTCGTGATAGACTATAAAATAAATCTTGATTCAAAAATCAAAATTAAAATAAATCTATGCTATACAGGTCACTTCTGTTCTTTTTTTTCTACTTATTCCACGTCTGCATAGGTCACTTCTGTTCTTTTTTTTCTACTTATTCCACGGCCGCATGGCTTAAGGTTATGATTAGCAAAAGCAAGCAGCAGCATGAAGGGAGGACTTGGATCGGTTTTTGGTTAAGATTTCACTATCATACTTCTTAGTCTCGTTAGTACTCAAGCTCACTATCTTACGTTTAGTCTCTTTAGCACTGAGGTCTATTAGATTTAACAAGAACCCGTGACTTCTAAAGTGCATAACATAGCTTACAAAGCAACAGCTCGAACGTTTCGGATATCGAAGTCATACTTCGTCATAACGAGTTCCGTAGCACAAGCAACAACTCTATTTAATTGACTTTAGTACTGGAAATTTGGATTATGCCTCCATAACTAAAACATTCAACCTTCAAGTCTGCGCGGGTAATGAGTATCAACCAACTTAATCTCTTACCATAGTGGAATTAGAAAAATAGAAGTTTTCGGAGAAGTCATGAAAAATTATCCCTAAAATGAATTTTCTAGCAATAAAATGGGCTTAAAATGATACTTCCTCTAGATTTTATGGAGATGAACGTGTACTATTTGACGCATAGTAAAGTAGAACGAGCCTACGGTTCTTTCTTCTGGTTGTCGATACCGATTAGACCATGTTGCAAAGGATGGGAATCCAGAAGTTGCTTGACTGGTAGGAACGTTTCTCCCCATGATATTCGCTGCTATTATAATTCAGATTCCAACATTAAGATTCCAACATTAGAGACAATCATATACACCCATTATAATTGGCCATTCCTATTTCCATCACAAATTTTTATTTAATGTGAGAGCGAAATATAACGCGCGTTTTTTTTTTTTCCTCCCGTCATGACAGTGCACGTTATATTTCGCTATCATCCCGGCATGTCAAAACGCATTAAATATGAATGTATGGTGGAAATAGGAATCGCCTTTACAATCCAGATTAGTAAACAATCATGAAAATATTGAAACCGTATCACGTTGTATGGCCACGTGGCAACTAACGTTATTAAAGCATAGATGATGTGTCTATTTATAACAGCGACAGTCACAACTCATCTCAACTTGGAGGTCACGGCTCGCTTAAGGAGAAAGGTATGCATGTTTCCGAAGAAAACAGATCCTCTAGATTCTGTGACAGTGAGAGGATGCATTATGCTCAAATTGTGATAATCGTGTCAGCGATCTAGCAAGTAGGTTTTGGAATTTCTATCAATCATGTCATCGGTCTAGCGCGTACGTTTTGGAATTTCTATCAATCATGTCAGCAGTTATTCATTTCAAACCTGCGTTTATTTCCCAGCCGCCCCACTCATTCAAATCGCGAGGGAGAGCAATAAGTGGCGGGTCGGACAAAAATCCTTGCTATATTTTATCAAAATATTGCCAAATTTTCAAAGGAAAAATAAGACTGTTAATTTATTCGGTGTCTTTGTTTTTTTTAAATAATAAAATATCAACTTCTTTAATATATATATTTATATACATATTTGATGAGTTTTAATTAAAATTATTATATTTGATGAGTTTTAATTAAAATTATTATAAATTCTCAATCATTTCATTGTTTATTGTTTATATGATTAACAGAATCATATAATAAATATCAAAACACTTATGCTGAAGATTTTTATTTGGTTAGTTTTATTACAGTATCATGGGCTAATACCATGGCTTATCAATACCATATGCCAAAAAAATAATAACTCACTTCATGGAACATATATTCATATATAACATTTTTTTAATTAATCTATTTAATTTGAGTAAAAACATGTAACAAACTACTATAGAAATAAATTTCAATTTTTGAGTTTTATATACTTTTATAAATATTCTAGAATATTTGTTATCCACTAAATAATTATTAATAATTAAATTAAAATTCTAAAATTCCTATTTTTAAATAACTTTTATATTTTTAAAATAATTCAGTATAAAACCGAAAGAAACTACAATATCAATTATATATATAAAATATAAGTTAGTTACATACCATGTTTCATTATCTGGATTATATAATATTGACATGTTTTTAAAAATATTATAATAATCAAAAAAATATTTTAATATAAATTCATAAATAAAATATTTCAATGTTTTTAAGGCATTAAATCAATTTATGCATTCAAAAATGTTATTTAAATAATAAAATATTACATATGGTGCTTAATTAAAATAAATTCATCTTAACCATCTATCTAGTTACGTGCAAATCTTTTAGACTCTTTTGTATATCAAGAAATTTGATTCCTATCAACACTTGTTAAATCCATACTTTAAATAGATATATAATAATAATTATAAATACATAATTTCCATTATATTAATTATTCTTAGTTTTAATTATATTAATTAATCAACTGATTTCAACATGTTTAAACATGATCAGCTTAGGGTAACTCAATTGACAATGGCTACGGAAATAAAATCTCACCAAATCACAAATCTCCAAGTGAGAAGATAGATATGATAAAAATATAGTCTTATCAAACTTACAAAAAAAATTGTTTAATCATGAAAACAGATTCTCAAACTTAAAAAAACATATCGTTTAATATTTAAAACCTATTCAAACTATATTTTAAGTAAATTAACAAAATCACACATAAATATTCGATAAAAAAAAATCAAATAAAATAATGTAAAATCCACAAAATCAAATATTCGATAGAAATGTCAATCAAATAATGTGAAATACGACCATCATAAAGTAGGATTTCATAAGACTGGTCTTGTCACGACCCCAATTCTTTTTTCGTTTAATTGGTCGGGTGCGGCACCGCCTAAGTTAATAACACGTTCCATCGTTAATTAACTTTACAAACTACGCCTTAATAATTCATAATAAACATGAATTACATATTATTAATGTGCGGAAACCATCAACAATATAAGAATGATAATAACTCGACAATAATATAAATGAAGCAATCTTTTATTATATAAGAGGAATTACAATGGCTGGGAGCCGCTCTCCACCGGCGTTAATAATACAAGTGGGCGCCCGCCCGTGAAAGAGCGCACGACGATCTGCCTTAATAATCCACCAAAATACAATATACACATAACCTTGGCGTTGGGCGGGCGGGCGCACCCGTGCACGACCCGTGCCCAAACCTCAACCCAATCCAAATGCGTAACCGGCGTGGGTGCCCATGCGCACCACCACAAACTCTTCCACCGTGCACCTGAAACCTCTGCCCGGCTCGGCGGGCTCATTCCCTTTGTGCGAGCTACGGTAGACTTGCGCTCATCTCTTGTGCGCACAACTCCTTTGTGCGAAGAGACTTGTGATGAGATTGTTGTCAAATGAATGCTCGTCCTCTTTTATTTATATGTGCGTATGGTATGTCGCCTCCCCATTCGGCCGACCTCCAAACTTCATCAAACTCGCCCACCAATCGCTCCATCCATCGTCGGCTCGCCCAACATATGGTTCGCTCCTTGGTCGGCTTGAATACATAAGGCGAGTTGCCTGTCCGCCTTATAAGTAGGCGAGCGCCCTCCATAACCGCGCGCGCATTATCACTTATGCCTTCGTCGTTTATGGAGCGCTCGCATCAACACTTAGTCGATTTTCAAGCGAGAGGGGCGCGCGCCTTCGCACGATCCTCCAAGGCGTTACATCCTCCCCCACTGGAAATCATTGTCGCCCTCGACAATCCTGCTCTTCTCCTCAACTTCCTGTCGTACTTCTCGATCTTGTTCTTCCATCTCCAAAGTGAGTCCTCCGTTTCCCAGCTGTCTTCCTCCGGTGCATCCTTCCATCTGCAAAGAAATTCCCGTCGCATGTGGCAACCAACTCCTGTAGTTCTGAGACTCAAAATCTTCTCCAACTCTAGTCCTGGTCTGTCCACAATCCCGGCTGGTCCTCTCGTCGGTTCAACTCTCTCCGGATGGTCTGAATCAAGTCTACATCTCTTCAACTGACTCACATGAAAAACTGGGTGCTTCATGTGCATATGGCGTGGAAGCTCCAACTCATAAGCAACTTCCCCCACTCTCTTCTTCACTTGGAATGGTCCCTCATACTTCCGTGTCAGTTTTCTTGTCATCCCCTTCGCTGGCTGAAACTGCTCCCCGGTAATCCTGAGAAACACCATATCTTCCACATTGAAGTGTGCCTCCCGTCTCCCACGATCAGCATACTTTTTCATCCTCCTTGCAGCATCGTGCAAGCGTAACCGTGCTAACTCTAAGGTATCCTCCCAAACCTTCATGAACTTCTTCACATGAGGACTTCTCAAGAACCCTCCTGTCACTACGGTATGCGGTGCAACCGACATCTGTCCATTCACCAACTCAAATGGACTATACCCCGTCGCAGAACTCTTTTGAATATTGTAGCTAAACTGAGCAATATCCAAGAGTTCAGGCCAACTCTTCTGATCAGCCATCACATAATGTCGCAAGTAGTCCTCCAGCAATGCGTTGATCCTCTCGGTCTGCCCATCTGTCTACGGATGGTAACTCGAACTCATCAACAACTCCGTCCCGACTATCTTGAACAATGTGGTCCAAAATCTCCCGATAAAACGCGGATCTCTATCCGACACAATGCTCAATGGCATCCCCCAATATTTCACTATGTTCTTAAAGAACAACTCCACAGTCCGCTCGGCTCCACAAGGTATCTTTGTTGGAACAAAGACAACATACTTGGAAAAACGATCAACCACGACCATAATCCCATTATACCCCTGAACCTGTGGTAACTGAGTGATGAAGTCCATCGACACACTCATCCACGGCCTCTCTAGAATCGGTAAAGGCTGCAACAGTCCTCCTTGCCTTTGAGTATCCGATTTGTCCTGCTGACAAATGATGCACGTATGTACATACTCCTCCACATCCTCCCGCATGTTTTCCCAAAAGAATCCTCTCTCCAACAATGCCAAAGAACGACGCATCCCTGGGTGGCCAGCCCATGGCGAGTCGTGGCACTCCTTCAAAAGGTGCCTCCTGAGCCCATATGACTTTGGAACATAGAGTCGATTTCCAAAGAACAAGAACTCGTCTCGTAGAAAGAACTTTCGTGTCTTCCCTTCCTTTATCTGCTTCACTATATTCTACGCCAAAGTATCGGTTTCAACACTTTCCTTGATCTTATTCTGCATCTCTTTTGACATCTGAACTCGACTCCTACTCCTTGCTGCCCAGTCTTCTCCCTCCAATGCTGCAAGTTGTCCCTTCCTGCTAAGGGCATCTGCTACCGCATTGTGCCTTCCCGGTCTGTACTCGATAGTCATGTTGAATTCTGCCAAGAAGTCCTGCCAAAGAGCTTGCTTCGCAGAAAGCTTCAGTTGTGATGCAAAATAACTTGCTGCAACGTTGTCAGTCTTGACAACAAACGGCTTCCCAATCAGGTAATGCCTCCACACATGAAGACAATGGATGATGGCAGTCATCTCCTTCTCATGGACTGGATACCTCCGTTCTCTATCCTGCAACTTTCGACTCTCATATGCCACTCGATGCCCATCCTGCATAAGAACCCCTCCTATGGCAAAATCTGAAGCATCAGTGTGCACTTCAAACGGTCTCCCGAAGTCAGGAAACTTTAGTATCGGTGCTGTAACCATCCTCTTCTTCAAGTCATCAAATGCCTCTTGACATTTGTTCGTCCAACTCCACCTCTTGTCTTTCTTCAATAAGTCTGTCAGTGTCGATGTCACCTTGGAGTACCCCTCTACAAACTTCCGTTGGTAGTTGGTCATGCCCAAAAACACCCTCATCTCATGGACATTCTTCGGTTCAACCCAGTCCTCAATCGCCTTCACCCTGCTCGGCTCCATCCATATGTACCCTTAACCAACAATATGTCCAAGGAACGGAATCTCGGTTTGAGCGAACACACACTTAGACTTCTTCAAGAACAACTAATTTGCCCTCAGTGCCTCGAACACCATCGCCAAGTGCTTCTTATGATCCTCCATGTTGTCACTGAACACCACTATATCGTCCAAGTATACTACTACGAACGAATCCAAGTATGGTCGTAGGACATCGTTCATCAAAGTGCAAAACGTAGCAGGAGCATTGCACAACCCGAATGGCATAACAAGGAACTCAAAGCTACCATACCTTGTTACTATCGCGGTCTTCTTCTCGTCTCCTTCAGCTATCCGCACCTGATAATACCCATGCCTCAAGTCCAGCTTGGAAAACACTCGGGCTTTCGCAAGCTTGTCAAAGCAATCAGCAGCCAATGGCAAAGGATACCTGTTCCTTACCGTCTACTTGTTCAATGCACGGTAATCACAGCACATCCGTAGCTCATTCGAATCCTTCTTCCGCTGGAACAATACCGGAGCTCCATAAGGGGACCTTGAAGGTCTAATGAAACCTGCATCAGTTAACTCCTTTAATTGTCATTTCAACTCCTCCAACTCAGACCCTGACAACCGATAAGGTGCTTTAGCTGGGGGTTGCTTTCCTGGCTCAAGCTCAATGCTATGGTCCACTGAACGCCTTGGTGGAAGCTTCTTCGGAATCTCATCAGGCATCAAATCCGCATATTTGGTTAGCACATCAGATATCTCAGCTGGAACAGGCATCCCCACTCCATCACCTTCGACATCCTTGAACATCACCGCATATGTCTCCATATCTGACTCCTTCATAGCCTTCTCCAAACTTAGTGTCGAATCATGCTACACCTTGACTTCCTTCCTTTCCCTATGAGTGGGAAAAGTCCAAGTTTGTGACTGTTCAACCAACACCACCTCATCACAGAAGGGGACAACAATAGCCTTGTTGCCCTTCAAGAAATCCTATCCGAGTATCATATCAAAGTCATTCATCTCCATCGCTGTGAAGTCCAACTGACCCTTCCAGTATTTTATCTGCACAGGTACTTCGTGTACCAAACTCGCCACTTTAGCTCTAGAGTTCACTAACTTGACTTCCATATTCGATGGAAAGATCATCAGTCCAACCTCCTTTGCCAACCGTGTCGTCATGAAGTTATGAGTGGCCCCCGTGTCCACTATAGCTTGAATGGTCTTACCATGAACCATCAAGTCCACGAAACCCAGACTATTCATCCACAATTTCTCCATAACTCTTCCTTGTTCATCAAGCTTCTCCAACCCTGAATCAGCTTCACCTGTCATAAGCAACGGCTTCACCACCTGTGAACCTGCTCTATCAAGCTTCATCAACCCTGAATCCGCTCTGATACCACCTTCACTTCGGTGAAGGTGTGTAGCAGCTTCAATACCCGAATCAACTTCTCTGATACCACCTGTCACGTCCCCAATTCCTTTTTGTTTAATTGGCCAGGTGCGGCACCGCCTAAGTTAATAACGCGTTCCATCGTTAACTAACTTTACGAACTACGCCTTCAACAATTCATAATAAACATGAATTACATATTATTAATGTGCGGAAACCATCAACAATATAAGAATGATAATAACTCAACAATAATATAAAAGAAGCGATCTTTTATTATATAAGAGGAATTACAATGGTCGGGAGCCGCGCTCCACCGGCGTTAATAATACAAGTGGGCGCCCGCCCGTGCAAGAGCGCACGACGGTCTGCCTTAATAATCCACCGAAATACAATACATACACATAACCTTGGCGTTGGGTGGGCGGGCGCACCCGTGCACGACCCGTGCCCAAACCTCAACCCAATCCAAATGCGTAACCGGCGTGGGCGCCCGTGCGCACCACCACAAACTCTTCCACCGTGCACCCGAAACCTCTGCCCGGCTCGGCGGGCTCATTCCCTTTGTGCGAGCTGCGGTAGACTTGCGCTCATCTCTTGTGCGCACAACTCCTTTGTGCGAAGAGACTTGCGATGAGATTGTTGTCAAATGAACGCTCATCCTCTTTTATTTATATGTGCGTATGGTATGTCGCCTCCCCATTCGGCCGACCTCCAAACTTCATCAAACTCGCCCACCAATCGCTCCATCCATCGTCGGCTCACCCAACATATGGTTCGCTCCTTGGTCGGCTTGAATACATAAGGCGAGCTGCCTGTCCGCCTTATAAGTAGGCGAGCACCCTCCATAACCGCACGCACATTATCACTTATGCCTTCGTTGTTTATGGAGTGCTCGCATCAACACTTAGTCGATTTTCAAGCGAGAGGGGCGCGTGCCTTCCCACAATCCTCCAAGGCGTTACAGGTCTTATCCTAATCGCGACCATTACACTATCTTCTTGTGCAACGAGTTCTTTCATAATGGGCACTACTGCTTATCTGGATTATGACACTAATGATTATCGAGATTATTACAAGGATAAATGCAAAGTGTTATTACTTAACAGAGAGTGTAAGGCCCTTGTTCTGAAAGTTACAAACATTACACAAGAACGAAACATTACACAAACTTTTGGATTCAGTGTCGATAAAGCCAGCTCCAAATAGCGGCTGATGTATCAGTTTATTTTTACTTTTACTTTAATTTTAACTTTAACATTAACTTTATCTTTATCTCCTTTCTCTTGTTTTTAACCATAATATAGGTTTTATTGCTCATGCGTTTTTAAGAGTTATTGGTAAATTTAGTGAAAAGCAAAAACGATTAGAAAAAAGCGTAGAATGACCAGTAAAACTGACGGACTTGCTTCACATGGATGAAAAAGCTCTGTTTCAATAAAAACATCGATATGGAAACCAATGCACTAGAAAAACAGAGAAAAAACGATTAAACCTCTTTGATTAATGATTTTAAGACAAACAGGGCAATGGATTGGGCTCTTTATGAGACTTTATTCTCACACAAGTCTGGCCTTTACAGATTTCTTTTGGGAGAAACATCGCCACTATCGACTTCCTTTACATCAAAATTAGTTGGAATAATACATATTATTAGATATTGCTCTGATACCATATCAGAGAGTAGAGACACATAAACACAGAACTCAGAAAACTTCACAACTTGCTTCCATTCATCGATTAAACAGGTATTTATACAAGATGGAGAAGGTTCTGGAGATTAATTGGGTCAGTGGCTTCTTCAGGAAGCTTTGTCATTTGTCAAAGATCTCTAGAACCTGCATTTAAACCTTCTGTTGAATTCTGAGTGCTATAATAAAGGTGGTAGTTGGAATTAGTTCTAGTTCCTTCCAGATAAAAATCAGACTTTGAATTAAATGAAGGAGTTGCAGCTCACAGGTGTGTACAGCACCTGGAGACTGCACTCAAACAAAGAGGAGACTCTCTCTCTTGTTCACTCTACATTACATCAAATGAATATTACAATATTAAATACATCACTGAAAATTAGGTAGTTGTGAACAACCTCCTAAACTCTAGGAACAAATCCTAAACTAAGGAGATACGTTACAACCATATAACCATTTCTCCATTATTTTTAACTCGCCCCCTTAATGGAGAAAGGGTTATTCTGCACTCCTAACATCCCTCTAAATAATTCAAACTTTACTCGCCCTAGAGGCTTAGTAAATATATCAGCTAAATTATCACAAGTGTTACAATAATCCACACATATTTCTTTAGACTGTATCTTTTCTCGAACAAAATGAAACTGAGTACCAATATGTTTAGTATTTTTATGGAAAACTGGATTGTATGCAAGCTTTATTGTGCTCTGGTTGTAAGTTTTGATGCTGGTTGCTTCTTTCTGTCCTTCACCTGTATCGCTAAGCAATCTCCTCAACTAGATGACTTCGCATGTAGCTGCACACAACGCCTGGTACTCAGCTTCACATGATGATAATGCTACAGTGCTTTGCTTTTTGCTACTCCATGAAATAACCTCGGATCCAATACTAAATGCGTAACCTGTGATGGATCTACGATCATCCAGGTCACCTACCCAATCAGAATCTGAATAACCTGCTAAAGTAACATCAGAAATGTCAGTGTATAAAATACCATAATTACAAGTACCACTAAGGTACCTCAACACACATTTTGCTGCAATCCAGTGATTTTCAAGTGGTTTGGACATGAACTGGCTCAGCACACTAACAGAATATGCCAGGTCAAGTCTAGTTGTCGTGAGATATATCAAACTTCCCACTAGCTGTCTATACAAAGTGGCATCCACCTGTTTTGTGCCATCGTCACTGCTTAACTTGAAATTCTGCTGCAATGGTGTTGCTGCTGTTTTGCACTGTTCCATTCTGAATCTTTCCAACAGGGTTCTGGCATACTTTCCTTTAGTTAGAAAAGTTTGACCAGAATCTTTCCATACCTCCAATCCTACGAAATAATGAAGATCTCCAAGGTCTTTCATTTCAAATACCTGTGACATTTGCTGCTTGATTTCTTTGATCAAATTATTTGCATTTCCTGTTATAATCATGTCATCCACATACAAAGAAATCAAAATGATTTTCCTCTGTTTATTTATCTTGGTATACAGGTTTGGATCGTTGAGGCTCCTATGAAAACCATGTTGTATAAAAAATGAATCAATTTTCTCATACCATGACCTGGGTGCTTGTTTCAGACCATAAAGTGCCTTATGCAATTTACACACTAAATGCTCCTGCCTCTTTTTCACAAAACCAGGAGGCTGTACTAAATAAATTTCTTCCTTTAATTCTCCATTCAGAAATGCAGACTTAACATCTAACTGGTGTAGGTTCCATTTATGTTTTGTTGCTAACGAAATTAGCATTCTAATTGTATTTAGTTTAGCTACAGGGGCAAAGGTGTCATCGAAATCTATTCCTTCTTGATGTGAGTAACCCTTTGCTACCAGTCTAGCTTTGAATTTTTCTACACTCCCATCTACATTTATCTTAGGTTTATACAACCACTTACATCCTATGGGGGTTTTTCCTTCAGGCAACTCAACTAAATCCCAAGTATGGTTTCTATATATTGATTCAATTTCCTCATGCATTGCAGCCCTCCATTCATCTGATTTACTTGCTTCTTCATAATTTGAAGGTTCTACAATGTTTAAAATTTTGGACATTAAAGCATAGCCTTTCAATCTTGCAGGTAGTCTAGTCTTCCTACCTGATCTTCTAGGTAGAGGACTTACCTCAAGTCTATCTGTTTCAGCACTTTCCGGGCTTGCATCATCACTTATTACACTATCTGCTACTACTTCTTCCTGTTTCTGCTCCTGCTCCTGCTCCTGCTCTTCATCTTCGTCACTGTTCATTTCTATCAGCAATGGAATGTGGCTATCACTGTTAGAGTCTTCCTTTCCATCTTCAGCCTGTTCATGAAAAATAACATCTCTGCTTGCAAAAACTTTATGAGTCACAGGATTATATAACTTGTATGCCTTATACTCTGTGCCATATCCAACAAATATACATTTCAAGGCTTTGGGGTCTAACTTCTTCCTATCTGCTTTCGGTATATGAGCATAAGCTTTTGATCCAAATATTCTTAAATGACTAACTACTGGCTTGAGTCCAAACAATGCTTCAAAGGGGGTTTTGAAGCCTAGACATTTAGTAGGACTCCTATTCTTTAAATAAACAACAACATTAGTAGCTTCTGCCCAAAGACCATTTGATAGACCCTTACCTTGAAGCATACTTCTCGCGCACTCCACGAGGGTTCTGTTCTTCCGTTCTGCTACTCCATTCTGCTGTGGAGTGTGTGGCACTGTGAATTGTTGCATAATCCCATGCTGCTTGCAGAAGTTCATGAACTCTCCTAACCTGTATTCTCCCCCTTGGTCCGAGCAGAGAATCTTTATCCTCTTTCCTGTTTGGTTCTCTATCATAGATTTGAACTCTTTAAAGTACCGAAAGGCTTGACTCTTTTTACTTAAAAAATACACCCATGAAAACCTAGTGCAATCATCTGTAAACAACAGAAAGTAATATGCTCCTCCTAAAGACCTAGTTTGCATAGGTCCACAAATATCTGTATGCACTAGTTCTAGAATGTCTCTTTCCTTTCTGTTGACATGCAAAGGGAACTCTTCTCTATGCATTTTCCCTAATGCACATCCATCACATTCCAGCTTGACATTATGAAAAACAGGGAGTCCATCGACCATACCTTTCTTCTGAAGTAAGATGAGGTCTTGCAAATTGAGATGTCCAAATCTCTGATGCCAGAGATTTTCGACTGTTGATCCAGCTGAAACCGTTGCTTGTCGTGGCATACTCTTTGCATCCAGTCTGTACAAATTCCCCATGCGCACTCCTGTTGCAACTGTTTCCATCTGGCTATCCTTAATGACACAACCATTCTTAAAGAATTGCACCTGTATGTCCTGGTCTGTAATCATTGAGACAGAGATCAAGTTTTTCTTAATTCCTGGAACATATAATACATTTTTAAGATATTTAACTTCGCCACTAGGTAGCTTCACAGGAATATCTCCATATCCTTTGATCTCATACCCACTGTCATCTCCTAGATAAATTTTTGATCCACATGTAGATTCTTCAAGAAATTCAAAACAGTCCTTCTTACTAGTCATATGTGAGGATGCGCCAGAGTCGACATACCATATGTCGTCCTCATCTCCCTTTGATGCTGAAAGAGCACAATCGACTGTGAGTAGTCGAAGATCATGGCTGTGGTCCTCCTCTTCTCCAACAAAACAGCCCTGGTGTTTCCTCTGTTTGCTTCTTCTTTCATTCGCTTGCCTCTTATATCATTCTTTAATCTGATGACCAAGTTTTCCACAATAAAAACATTTCTTAACATAATTATCAGTCATACCTTTAAATGATCTCTTTTGAAATGTGTTGGCCCCTTTCTGCTGCTGCTGTTGCGGTTGCTGGTGCTGATGTTGGTGTTGGTGCTGCTTCCCTCTGTACTGTCGTCTTTTTGCCATCAGAGCCAGGTCATTGCTCTGAGTTTTTAGATTATGTCGTCGCTCCTCCTCCTGGAGCAAAATCACTGTCAGCTCATCAAATGAAGGGGCTTTCTCCCTCACTGACAGCCTTGAGATAAACGTATGATATTCATCAGTCATTGTGTTCAATGTGAGTGTGACTAGATCTGAGTCGGACACCTTTTCTCCAATAGCTCCCAGTTTGTCACTCAGATCCTTGACTCTGGCCATGAATCCAGCAATGGACTCATTCTCGTCCATCTTCATTGCAAACAGTTTTCCCTTGAGTGCCAGAACACGATTTGTATTCTGAGTCTCGTACAAGTTCTTGATCGTTGTCCATATATCAGCGGCCGACTTAGAATCTCTGATATGTGGCATAATATTGTCCTTAACGAACATCTTCAGTATAACTTTTGCTTTCGTTTCTTTTTTATCCCAATCTTGTTCTTGGGTCACTGTTCCAGATCTCTGTTCATTTCCCTCAACGATCGACCATGCATTTACGCTCTCCAGCAAAGTTTGCATTTTGAATTTCCATTTGGAGAAATTCGATCCATCGAGTTTTCCAAACTCGTGGAGATATGATTCTATACTGTTATTCATTTCTATCCAACTGAACACTCCAATCGGCCACCACCGGGCAAGTCCGATCTGCTACCACCGAATAGATCAGGAACTTCACTGTGCCACCACTGGGCAAGTTCGATCTGTTGCCACCGAACAGATCAGGGACTTCACTGTGCCATCACCGGGCAAAACCGATCTGCTACCACCGAACAGATCAACAAACAAGCTCCAACACACCACCACCGGGCAAAGGCGATCTGCTTCCACCGAACAGATTGAGGAGCTGCACTGCGCCACCACCGGGCAAAAAACCGATCTGCTTCCACCGAGCAGATCACAGAGCTCTAATTCGCCACCACCGGGCAGGTCCGATCTGCTACCTCTGAGCGGATCAAGGAACCTCAATTCGCCACCACTGGGCAAATCAAATCTGCTGCCACCGAGCAGAAATCTCCATGTGCCACCACCGGGAAACTCCGATCTGCAATGAAAAATTGAAGGTTTTCAAAGAGAAAGAGGTTGGCTCTTTGGCGCTCCGAATAGTCACGGATCCGCGCCAACTGCAGAAAAGAAAAATTTATGAAGTGCACCGAAATTGGCACGATTAACAGCCACGGATCCGCGCCAATTCAGTTAATTTTTACCTGGCGCGCTTATCAGCCTCAAACCCGCGCCAATGGGCGCTTCCGTTCTCTAAAAAATCGCGCCAATACGCTTCTACTCTTTTATGGCGTGACTGTGTGCGAGAAATCCGCACCAATGCCTACTTCTACTAAAAAAAAATAGGCGTCAACCCTTTCTTCGGCTTAGAGATGATCAGTCATCTGAGACCCTTCGCTCCAGGTGTTACTGCAGTTTCACCTGATCACATAGATACATTTACATGCTCTCCTACCACTACAAATATGTAGCTAATGATACATCCCTAAACAAAATTTGAGGCTATCTCTACCCTAAGCTCTGATACCAAGATAAAAATCAGACTTTGAATAAAATGAAGGAGTTGCAGCTCACAGGTGTGTACAACACCTGGAGACTGCACTCAAACAAAGAGGAGACTCTCTCTCTCATTCACTCTACATTACATCAAATGAATATTACAATATTAAATACATCACTGAAAATTAGGTAGTTGTGAACAACCTCCTAAACTCTAGGAACAAATCCTAAACTAAGGAGATGCATTACAACCATATAACCATTTCTGCATTATTTTTAACTCTTCCAACACTCCCCCTTAATTCCAACTATATAACAAATATACTATAACACAATAAACAAGACACTATACTCTTAATCACCTAAACTTTAACTTGCCTGCTGGTCTAAGTCTCAGCTAGGCTTACAATAAAACATTTCATTTTTGTCTTCTTGCAAAAGGGTCCATGCTTGTTCATTCGCTGGTACAGTTTTATCTTCACCTTCCTGGGTTTCCTTATGAAATTCCTTTGCTCCTTGCTTACATACTTGATGTCAACAACCTCTTCTGGATTGGGATGCAATGCAAGATCTTGAACAAGGTAATCTAATTCATGTTTTCCCCATTTTCCATGAGGAACCAACGAAGAAGTCACCAAAATGCAGTCATCTTTGAACATGAGCGGCCTCCGTACAACATCCATGATAGTATCCTCCACAGTAGCAGTGAAACTTCTAACAATTGGGTTATGAGAGAAGCAAGTTTTACTCAAAGTGATTTCTTCAATAACATGGTCCTCAACAACATGAGTGATTTCTTCAACAACATGATCCTCAACAACATGAGTGATTTCTTCAACAACATGATTCTCAACATGACATTGTTTGTCCAAGAACTCAAAAATACTGCTAATCCCAAATGGGTTCTTGAGAAAATGATCATCGAAAGGATCATTGTCAAAAAAGTCTAAAAAGATAGACATATCAGCTAGCGTTATCACACTTCAAACAAAATGCCTCTTCCACTGCCTCTCTCGGCTCTCCTTGGCCCTCCAGGCGCCTCCAATCAGACCAGTGACCTTCTACTTGGCTCTCCACACAGGCTGGCTTTCACAAAAGGTGCTTACTAACAGCGAACACTAAACACTAAACACGCAAAGCTTTCACAACTTTAATGACATTGTGTAAATGCATTAATTTTTTTTTTAAGGAAACATCAAACCCTTCTATTACAAATGATTGCATTTGCAGAGGCTTCAACAAAAGCACATTGAACCATTAGTTCAACACAGTTCAGACAAAATTAGCAAGCATTAAACCCTACTATATACTAATGTCGACTAGTTTCTCACATAATCCAATACAATGTTGTTCACCTTCACCAAATATATATTATAAAGAACCAAAACAACCCTTAAAATCGTTGAGGCAACAGCCTACAGAACACAGATTGAATATGTACACCTCACGAACTCCGAGAGAGTCCAACAAACACAAGAAGCTTTCAGCATCTTCCCCTGAAAATTACCACTTCCGAACCCCTGCATTCAAAACAAGTCTGGCTGCAGGCACTCGTACATTACATTATTTATTTCTTGCTCAAATATTTGCATAGTAGTCGGCAGCAAAAAAAAACAGGAACAAGGAATCCCTCAAAAGCATCCACAGAAGGCCTTATTAAAAATGAAACATTTAGCGGATAAACAGGAGAAGCATACACTGCTCAAACTTCTTCGGCACGCTTACCACCAGTACGTCGTTCTCCAAGCTCACAGCACACAGCTCACCACCGAGCCCTCCTTTGCACGGCTTCTTGACTCGCTCTTACACGCAGGATCTCGCCTGATTTCTCAGCAGCACACCCTTTACTCACACACAGGCGCCTTTCACGCAGGTTTTCTGCCCTCTCTGCAACTTACCCTCACAGAAGAACCTTTATCTCCCCGTAGCTCACCTGACTGAGCCAACAACTGGCTGAGCACACAGCTCCCAACTATATGAGCACACAGCTCCACCACACGCAGCCACACGCATAGCTCCCAACTCGATGAGCACACAGCTCCACCACTCTAGACAGGGGCGTGCCTTCCTCCTCACGGTTTACACAACACTGGTCCACGGCAGGCTTTACTCCTCTCTTTCGTCGCGCTCAAACTAACTATATCTTCAACCTACGAACAGCGCTGCCAGGACATCCACAGGCCAAGCGAATACTCTGTGCAGGCTCCTTTCTACTGACAGCTTTCACCAAGTCCGCGGCTTTGAACGGTTCTGCACATCTACTTCCAGCCTCACAGATCTCTGCCCTCTAGTTCACGATGATAGCTGCAACAACAGGACAAACACACTCACAAGTGACACACAATCCACCACTATTCACAGCTCACCTCACCTGAGCTCTGATACCATATTAGATATTGCTCTGATACCATATCAGAGAGCAGAGACACATAAACACAGAACTCAGAAAATTTCACAACTTGCTTCCATTCATCGATTAAACAAGTATTTATACAAGATGGAGAAGGTTATGGAGATTAATTGGATCAGTGGCTTCTTCAGGAAGCTTTGTCATTTGTCAAAGATCTCTAGAACCTGCATTTAAACCTTCTGTTGAATTCTGGGTGTTGTAATAAAGGTGGTAATTGGAATTAGTTCTAGTTTCTTCGAACACATATATCTTTCATTTATTCCTTTTCTATACATTTTTTTTATATTTAATCAGAAAAAGAAAAACAAAAACTATAGCTTTCCAATGTTATGAAAAACAAATTTTATAAAATATACTATAAAGATGTTTGGAAGAATTTATAAATATAAAACAACAACGATATACTCTTTAAAAGAGCATGCACTCAGGTTCAATATATCATAAATCACTGATTATTCAACCATCCGCATATTACAAATAGAAACAATCCCTTCAATTATGAGCATTGAGGCTCAAGTGCCTCAACAGGTATAGCGATATAAATATAAACAATAGCGATATGTTATGTAAATATTATACCAAATTTTCCCAGAATTGCCATAATTATAAACACTGATTATAGAACATGAAACTGTAACAATATACTGAAACATAATCCGTAATTATTGAACATCCTACCCTAACTGTAATAATATCCTATAAAATAAAATAAAGATACAAATATGGCATTAGAATAAGTCATAAATCGCCGATTATTCAACCATCCACATATTAGAAATAGAAACAATCCCTCCACAATTGGTCAACCGACTATTTAGTTATGAACACTGAGGATCAGATGCTTGCACAGGTAGACGAGGGGTTGGAACCGCAAGCAAAGAAACTGCTCTCCGTGTCGAGATACCAAATTTCTCATTCATGTCCAAATCTGGTCCTTGGATTCCCTCGGGAAGTCTCCAATCAAAGCAATGCAAGAGCTGTCCCAACACAAACTCCACAGCCACCATAGCCAGCTGAATCCCCGGGCAACCTCTTCTGCCCGACCCAAATGGAATTAACTGGAAGTCTTGACCTTTCACATCAACAGACCTTCCCATGAATCTCTCCGGCTTGAACTCCTCTGCGTCCTCCCATGACGTGGGGTCCCTTCCAATCGCCCAAGCATTGATGATAACACGAGTCCTGCCAGGGATTTCATAACCCGAAAGGCTACACGAGTGCAGAGATTCGTGGGGAACCATAAGGGGCGCCGGAGGATAAAGCCTTAGGGTTTCCTTCACCACTGCATGTAGATAAGGGAGATAGGGTAAATCAGATTCGCGTACCTTACGATTCAGCCCTACCACATTCTCCAACTCTTCTTGGGCGTTTTTCATCAACAGAGGCCTTTTTAATAGTTCTGTCATGGCCCACTCCAAGGCCGTAGAGGTAGTGTCAGTTCCAGCATGAAGCATATCCTACAAAATATCATATAATCCAATGCCCAGATCAAACTAATATTTGGGCAGACATATTGAACTATGTGACCTAATATAAATATATGTTGCATAGTCTAATGGTTTTTTCAAAATCATGTTTCATGTTAGTTTTAATTGAAATAATTTGAACGCTCTAGAGGTTTGCAAAAGTTCTAAACCTATTTATACATTTATATGATCAGATTTAATGAAAAAACCTATTTCTAAATTAGAATACACCTAAATATGCGAAGAATAACTAGGGTTTTTAGCTTACCATAAGGAGGGCTTTTATGCTCTCTCGTCCGAGATTGACCTCCGGCGTAGTATTTTCAGATACTGCAAGTAAGACATCCACAAAATCCCTGGGTTTTTGCAGGTCGCTTTGGACTAGATGGTCCTCTATGAGCTTCTCATAGAATGCATCTGCTCTCCTAAGAATCTTTTTTTCTTGACGACCGAGACCTTGGAGATCCATCCATTTCAGGTAGGGTATGAAGTCTCCAATATCGAAAGCACCCAGCAACGAAGAAACCTCGGGAACCATTGCCCTGAATCCTCGGCTGTCATATCCCTCCCCGTCTGAATACTTTCGACCAAATACCAACCTGCACAAAATATCAATCACAACAGCTGATACAGTTTCAGTGACATCCACAACGGGATTGGAACCTGTAGCACACTTGTGCAGAAGAGAATGGACCATAGTTACAGAGACTTCTTCTTCTCTTTGGAAGCGGAAGTATTCGAGCCTTCTGGGACTCAATAGCTCTGAAACACAAATCCTTCGGACCAGCCTCCAGTAATGTCCATAGGGAGAAAATGTCACATCTATGGAATTGTAAAACAAGTTTTCTGCACAACGCATTGGAGGTCTGCTGCAAAAAACATGGTCATGAGTCTTCAGAAACTGTTGAGCCATTTCTGCAGAAGAGACGATTACAGTCGGAACGGAGCCCAAGCGAAGGGACATGAGCGGTCCATATCTCTGAGAGAGAATGGAGAGATTCCTGTGGGGAAGCTTTCCTATCATGTGGAGATGTCCTATGATCGGCCATGGCGGTGGCCCTGGAGGTAACTTCTCCAATTTATTACTAGTTCTGTGAATTTTACGAAAAAGCACCCATGTTGACAAGAGCACCACTATACATATAACAGCTGCAGAAAGGTGGCCTTCTATGGCATCCATAGCCTCTCGAAATCTTTCCACAATATCCATTCCCGAGGACAATGGCACATTTTAACCACGCAGAACCCAATTTTTCTGGCTAGGTTCGGACGAAAATCGCGTACTATGTGGATTCGATGAATCGAGTATGTTCCATCAAGTGGTGGGAAGTTACATTGAATAATGGTCCTCCTCTTCCTTTTTTGTTTTGTGTGAGTTATTTCCTATTTTTCTTTGTGCAAATTTGGATAATGTAGATGACTTACGAATACCCATACTGTGTGGTGGGTAAACAGAAGCGACTGCCCCCCACACCTTAGTTCCGTGGTGGAGTTTATAGGAATATTTTTTATTTTTTAATAAACGTAATTTATTTTTAAAAACGTTTATCTTAATCAAAAATTTTGTTGTATTATTTATTTATATAAAATGGATGATCATTTTGCAAATTCAAAATTTAAAGAGAATTTGCGAAGTGTTTAAGGAGAATTTGTGAAGTGTTACAACGTGAGAAGGCAAAAGGACCTGACAAATTATATGAAATTGTCAAAGTCAAAATATTTTTTTTTGATGATTGCACGACTAAAATAAGAATATTTTTTTGTTTTTCTTTAACCCAAACAGATTTCATATTAATCAAAAAGCCTCATTCGGAGCAGTTGAAGTGCATCATAATCAATATTATATGGATAAATATTCTTAAATAATTTTAAAAAGGAAAAAACCATTACCCTCAACAAAAGCAGGGGCCCAATTGGAACACAGCTTAATTACATAAATTTGATTCTATAAAATAAAAATATCATTTTTTTCCCAACAAATGCAGGATTCAATAATAGATCTTATGAGATTTGAGCATCTTAAGAATAGGAATAGATTCTTAAAAATTGCCTGCACAAGATAGTAGAAAAGTAGAACATTTGTAATATTTAATTGAAAGTGACTCCACAATAGAACCATGGAAAGTTAAAGAATGATGAACATTTTGAGGATTTCTCACTTCATTCTTTAGAGAAGAAGATTATTGATTGAATTTTAGAACATCTAAATAGGAAGGAGAAGAAGAGGAGAGATTGAGCTCTTTCTCTTCCTCCAAATTGGCCTCTTTTTCTGAGAAGTTTTTTCAATATCCTCGGAGCTAATCACTTCCTCAATGAGTGAGCTAGTGTTGTTTGAAAGCCCTTGATTTAGATCCTATTGAGCTTCTACAACTTTTGCCTTTGAGCAGTTCAAAGCTTCTTTAGATCCTATTGAGCTTCTACAACTTTTGCCTTTGAGCAGTTCAAAGCTTCATTCCAAGTTTACTGAGACATGTAAATAAATGCATTAGTAAGTTATGAAAAATCTTTTTAAATACATAGAACAAACGACAAGATATAAGACTTTGTACTAAACATTGATTTTTTTTTTTTTTTTTGTGGCTATATTGATAATGATTTTGTAAGCAACTTATATGAGAGAAATAAGTATAATCATTTTGGTTTAGATATGATTTCATGGGTACCTAGGAAACATCTAATTGTGACTATCTCATAGAAGGTAAGTATCTGGGAACCACAATAATGGTTTGTCAAGCAGTTTAGACATGTAGAATATATTGGACAATCTTGAACCAGGATAAAAATGACCATTGTTATAATAACAATTCAACAATAGCTCTATCTAAGGATCAAATTTTTAACAAAGAAAGAAATATAAATACATGATATTGTTTTATTAAAAAACTTATAAATAATGGTGATATATATTTAGAGATTTTTAATTCAAAAAATAATTAACTGATATATTTTAAAACCTTTCTCAACCAACAATTTTGAATTTCATAAATAGAATTAGATGCTAAAGCATTCAAAAATTACGATTAAAAAAATATTGAAATAATTAATCAGTTAAATTATTAGTTATTTTTAGTACAAAAATAATATGGTAAAATAATAATTAAATCTAAAAATTGCATCTAGATAATTCTCCAGAGTCAGAATTAGATAGTTCTTAATATTTAATGATTTTTTTAAAAAGCATCTTCAACATATAATGAAATGTCTGTTGATAAAGAAAATCTCAACAAATATATATATGCTATAAAAATTGTTTGTTTTATATGAACATTTTTCAATACCTGTTTCATTCATTTGTCATTAATTTTTCATTTCAAACAAAACAGCATAGCACCCTCACTGAATTGCTTTTATTTTCGATTAATTCCCAATTATTTTTGGAGTGCAAGAGGTATTGTAACGTCAACTCATTCTCATCTAAATTTGTTGAAATAGCTTGTTAGTGGCAATTTCCAATTAGTCATACGTTAGCTCACTTAGAACGTAAACCGGCAGTGGGCAACTTTGATTAGTAGCGCCAATAAGTTTCCTTGCCATTAACGGCCAGCTTTTAACTCACTATAACCCCACCACTGATTCTGCTCCAATGGAAGCACTAAGGCAAAGTGGAAACCGAAAAGAAGCATACATTCCTACCCCGTATGCATTAACATTCACAAAGAACAAAATAACTCTTATACCTACTGCTAATAAGTACGATAATTTTGCTAACCCAACTCAGCTTAGTGGTCTTGTTACGTTCTTCCCTAGCAAAAGCAAGCAGCAAAGAGATTGAAGCCCGCGGATTTTCGCTTCTCTTTCCTTGATAGGAGGCTTTACTGATCTTTAGCGGTGGTGGACATATTAATTTTAATCATTCCGTTAAACACTTTGACAGCAGTTATATTTCTCAGAAGTATTTTTGCAGGTTGTGTCTCTGTTTGAAGATGGAAACACTGAATCAAGAATAAAAGTACCACACTAACCATTCCGAAAGGCAACAAAGAATTTAAGGCATTTAATGTATTTGGGTAAATAGATATGGGCAAGCAAAAGTACCACACTAACCATTCCGAAAGGCAACAAAGAATTTAAGGCATTTAATGTATTTGGGTAAATAGATATGGGCAAGCATTCACTCCGCGACTATAACCCATACTCCACAAATCCCTGTGCCATTCTGATTACACTCAACAACATATTAATTATTTTCTCCGCCATGCATTAATTCAAAAATTGTATGTTGAGATAAAGAAGCAGGTAAAAGTCATTTTGCAAGTAAGAGAGTAAGAAAAAAAAAAGAGTGAAAGAGAGCGAGAGTCTCTGAGGAGAAAATGGTGGAGCAAATTTTGGTGGACGTCTCAAGTGAAAATATCTGTAAACCTTGTTTTTACTTGGTGAATGAGCCCCAACCTCATATGAATATAGTTTTCATTAATTAGGAGTCAATCTTAAGTTTTTATTGTGTTGCTCCAAACTTACTATGTTCTACCTTTGTCCTATTTTTTTACCATGAGTGAATACTGGTTTTTAAGTCTCTATACAGCTGCGGGAAATTAGCTTGGCGAAAAGTCATAGAGTTGAAATCAGCTTCTGCACAAAAGTAGCTTCCCAAAAGTCACTCCTCTGCTTCTCCGCCTAAAAAAATTTCAACATAGTATTAGAGCAGATTAAACTCTATTAGTGTAAAAACAAGTGTTTTTATTACTTGTCAGAATTGTTTTGAGGGTAGATTGTTTTTAGCGTATTTACCAGCAGGTAAATTATGATTAGTGGGCTATTACAATGAAGACCCTGTTTTCTTCTCAAAGACATTTGGGATTTGGTGGAGAATTGTTTCCAAGAACCAGCAGATGCAACAACATACAATGCCTTATCTCAACGAGAAAGAGATTTTTTAAGGGACAACAGGAAGAAGGATTCAAAAGCTTTGTTCTATATTTTCCAAATAGTTCATGAAAGTATTTTCCCAAGGGTTGCAACAGCAACAAAGTCCAAGCAAGCATGGGACACCCTCCAGACATCCTACCAAGGCATAGGAAAAGTCAAGACAACAAAGATGCAAATGTTGAGAAGAGACTTTGAAACACTCTATATGAAAGAGTCTGAGAATGTAGACTCGTTTTTTACACATGTAAGTGGGTTGGTTACTCAAATCAGGTCTCATGGTGAGACACTTGAGGAAAGAAGAATAGTTGAGAAAGTTTTGAGAAGTTTTCCAGAAAGGTTTGATGCCATTGTCGTGGCCATAAAAGAGACAAAGGATCTCTCACAGTTCTTAGTGGATGAGCGTAATGCATCACTGATTTCTCATGAACATAGACTCAATAGAGCAACAAGGTCCTTATTGGAGCATGCCTTCAAAACACAAGTATTATTTGGTCAAGGTAGAGGTAGAGGAAGATCATAAGCTAAAGGAATAGGAAGAAGCCCACACAAAGGTGGAAGAAGCAGCTCTTCAAGTTCAAGTGAAAGATGCAGCAATCAAAATCCAAGTCAAGGCCCAAGCCAAAATCAATCACAACGTGAGAGGTATGATAAATCTAAAGTTCAATGTCATTACTGTAAAAAGTATAGTCACTATGCAAATGAATGTAGAAAGAAGCAATATGGCATTAGTAATAAACCAAGTGTAAATTTCACAGAAGAAAATTAGAACCATCATAGGATGTTTTTAGCTTGTAATGTAGCACAAGAAAAATAGAGTGATATATGGTATCTAGATTCAGGGTGTAGCAACCACATGTGAGAAAACATAGAAATGTTTTCCAATCTAGATGAAAGTGTGAAATCTGAAATGACATTAGGGACTGATAGCAAAGTCTCTGTCATGGGAGAAAGAAGAGTTAATATCCTAACAAAGAAGGGAGAGAAGAAGTACATCTCAGATGTTTACTTTGTCCCCTGTCTAAAGCATAACCTCCTAAGCATTGGATAGTTCGTGCAAAAGGGCTATAATGTCTTCTTCAAAAATGATGTGTGCACAATTTTGGATAGGCCTCCAAGCACACAACTGATTGCAAAGGTTTAGATTACAAACAATAGAATGTTTCCCCTAAAATTAAAATCATATTTGTAGAAAGAAGGTGCACAAGCACAACTCTCAATAAACTCACAAGAGAATGGAAGAAAATATGCAATTGTCATACAAGTAAACTTTCAAGTAGAGGTCAAAGATAAAAATTGGTTATGGCATTTGAGATTTGGTCATCTCAACTTTGGAGTTTTGAATTTGCTGCGTAGGAAAGGCGTGGTGAAGGGATTACCACTCATATAAAAATTGGATAGCCTATGTGAAGGATGTATCTTTGGCAAGCAACATAGAGAGACATTTCCAGCAGGAAAGTCAATAAGAGAAAATGCACCTTTGGAGATTGTCCACTCAAATTTATGTGGACCAATGCAAACACCATCAATTGGTGGCATCCACTATGTATTGACCTTCATAGATGAATACACAAGGAAGACATGGGTCTTTCTCCTAAAACAGAAAAATGTAGTGTTTGAACAGTTTTGCCAATACAAGGATCTTGTTGAGAATCAAAGCAGACACTACATCAAAGTCCTCGGGACTGATAGAGGTGGAGAATACATTTCAAATGATTTCCTTCATTTTATAGACGTTGAATATGTCGACAACAGTAGCGTGGGAGATAGTTTGAATGAGAAGGATGTTGATGGATCTTCGTCATGACCAAGAGGGAATGAGAACTATTTTCTGCGACAAAACCTTAGCAATTGCATCACCAAAGAATTCTATCTTTCACAAGAGGACCAATCATATTGATGCTAAATATCATTTTATTAGAGAGTTGATTAACAATGATGAAAAAATGTTGCACCACTGCAGGTCAAAGGAACAATTTGCTGATATTTTCACAAAGCCATTAGGATGTGAAAGTTTTGTTTATCTCATAAACTGTTTGGGAATTGGCAATGGCGCAATTGTGATTAAGGGGGAGTGTTGGAGATATTAATCCCAAACACCGCGTTAAACACCCTGAAAACAACCATACTTGTCAGAAGTATTTTTGTAGGTTGCATCTCTATTTGAAGATGGAAGCGCTGAAGCCGAAACAAAAGTACCATGCGAACTATTCCGAAACACAACAAATAATTTAAGGCAATTAATGTATTTTGGTAAATAGATATGGGCAAGCATTCATTGTGCGACTATAGCCCACACTCCACAAATACCTGTGCGATTCTGATCACACTCAACAACAACAACATATTAATTATTTTCTCTGTCATGCATTAATGTAAAAATTATATGTTGAAATAAAGGAGCAGGTAAAAGTCATTTTGCAAGTAAGAGAGTAAGAAAAAAAAGTGAAATAGAGCGAAAGTCTCTGAGGAGAAAATGGTGGAGAAAATTTTGGTGGGCACGTGAAAACACCAGTTACACTTAAAATAGAAAACCTCACAAACTTCATTAATTACTTTGCTCAATTACATCACACTTATATAGGTTAAAACACAAACTAATTCCTAACTACTCACAACCAATTCCTGTTCAACTGCTCATAACTACTTCTATTTCAACTGCTTCATAACTAACCATTTCTGCATTATTCTCACATCCTCCCTTAATGGAGAAATGGATTTTCTACCATACCTAACTGACTTCTAGAACTTGTGCTTTAACTACTGCATTAACAGAGGGTAGTTGGAATTAATACCTTTCTACCACTCCCCCTTAATTCCAACTATATAACAAATATATACTATAGCACGATATACAAGAAACTATATTCTTAATCATGACGACTTAAACTTGAACTTGCCTGCTGGTCTAAGTCTCAGCTAGGCTTACAACAAAACATTTCATTTTTGTCTTCTTATTAAAAGGTCCATGCTTGTTCCTTTTCCATTGCTGGTGCAGTTTCATCTTCACCTTTTTGGGTTTCCTTATGAAATTCCTTTGCTCCTTGCTAACATACTTAACGTCAACAACCTCTTTTGGATTGAGAGGCAATGCAAGATCTCGAACGAGGTAATTTAATTCATGTTCTCCCCACTTTCCATGAGGAACCAACGAAGGAGTCACCAAAATGCAGTCATCTTTGAACATGAGCAGCCTTCGAAGAACATCCATGGTAGTATCCTCCAAAGTAGCAGTCATCTTGAAAGTAGATCCAATAAAACTTCTAACAACCGGGCAAGTTTTAATCTCAGTGATTTCTTCAACAGCGTGATCCTCAACAACATGAGTGATTTCTTCAGGGACATGATCTTCAACAACATGAAACTCTTTGTCAATGGACTCAAAAACATTGCTAATCCCAAATGGGTTCATGAGAAAATGATCATTAAAAAGATCATTGTCAAAAAAATCTAAAATAATAGACATATCAGTTAGCTTTATCACACTTCAAACAGCTTTATCACACTTCAAACAAAACGCCTTTTCTACTGCCTCTCTCTGCTCTCCTTGGCCCTCCGGGCTCCTTCAATTAGACCAGCTGTCACAAACGGTGCTCACTACCAGCACTCTCTTGAACAAGACCCACTTACACGATTTTTGCAACAAAACAAAGAAAACCGGGCCGACTGAAAAAGAATATGACCACGGTAGTAGAAACGGTGGAAGCTTGCAAAACACACCAGCAAAGTTCTGGCAGCAAGGTTTCAAGAAAATCAAAGAAACACACGCATTCTTCTGGACACACCGGTTCTCACAACAGCAACTGCTACCCGAGTCCTTGACAGGTGTCTTGGCAGCACATACGCACAACAGCAACTGCTACCCGAGTTCTTGACAGGGGTCTTGGCAGCACACCAGCAAGTGGATTCTGGATAGGGCGTTCTTGACAGCGTTCTGAACAACGACGGACAGCACCAACAACGTTCTCACGGCAGATCTCGCTTCTTCTCAGCAACCAAATACGCATTTGTAAGTTTTGAAAAGACGCCAATCTCACTGGAATTTTCAAACAGAATTCTTGTAGCCATGACGAACAGCCAAAAAAACGACTCGCTCTTCTTACAGAATTCAGCCTGTTTCAAGCTGCAAAAGTACAGGCCGTAATGGAGTGTCGAACCCAAAGCCAAAAGATGCAGAGCAATATCAACGCAACTCTTCACCATAGACAAACCTCTTCACCGCAGACAGACCACCACGAGTTTAACACCGAGAAAATCGTCGAAACTAGCCTTCAAGGCTTACGAAAAACGCGGATCAGCAAAACGCCGAAGCTAGCCTTCAAGGCTTACGAAAACGCAGAGTAGAAACCCACACCAAACTGACCAATCATCGAAATGGTTACTGGGGAATTCTCTGTCACTTTGCGGCTGCGTCACTTTGCCAGGGTCCAACAACACAGCGCCAAACTGTGTCACTTTGACAAAGGTGTAGAGCACGCTGGTGAAGGGAGGCGTGCAAATGAAGGCTGTCTTAAAACTGAAAACTCAATACGCCTCAACAGCAGCGAGTTTACTTGGCGGAAAACGAGACACGACGCACCAAGAACAACTAAAATATAAAAGCTGACCAGCAAGAACTATAGCAAATGCAAACCTAAGAAAAATATACCGCATATATTTCACCGTTCCAGACTTTGGACAAGATCCGTTGACGAGTTCAGAAGCAAGCGAGTTCCGTTTCGTTTGTGGGGGTGAGAACAAACTTTCGAGTCTTGCGTGTCCGGAGTGGAGCCTGCGCTTTGTTCGCTCGTTGCAATTTCAATAATCCCTCGGCCTTCCCTGATGTCGACAGTAGCAGGAACTCACAACAGCTTAACACACAGCAAGGGACACACAGCAAGGGTTTCACGTCCAGCAATGAATTATACAGGACGCCTCCTCAAACTCAACTCGTTGGCTCTGATACCAAATTAAACAGAAAACCTCACAAACTTTTATTAATTACTTTGCTCAATTACATCACACTTATATAGGTTAAAACACAAACTAATTCCTAACTACTCACAACCAATTCCTGTTCAACTGCTCATAACTACTTCTATTTCAACTGCTTCATAACTAACCATTTCTGCATTATTCTCACAGTTACTGTGTTATTCCACCTGAAGTGAAAATCCACCAGTTACTGTCTGTTATTCCACTTGAAGTGAAAATCTCTGTAAACCTTGTTTTTACATGGTGAATGAGCCGCAGTCTCATATGAATTTATTTTTCATGAATTGGAAATTAATCCTAAGTTCATATTGTGTTGCTCCAAACTTACTCTGTTCTACCTTTGTTCTAATTTTTTTTCCGTGAGTGAATACTGCTTTTTAAGTTTGTATAGTTACGTGTAAATCAAGTTGGGCAAGCTTCGCGAAGAGTCATAAAGCTACACAAAAGTAGCTTTGCGAAAGTCACTCCTTTGCCTCTCAAGGTAAGAAAAATTCAACAAGCTGTTCTCTTTTCTCCAAGTATTTCAAAAACTAGATTTGCAAATCCCCTTCCCAACATTTGTTAAACTCTCTTGGCCAAGTCGTATGGCTTATAGTTATGATTAGCAAGAGAAAATGGACTTGGGTTGGTTTGTTGAACATTGGGTTCAACATTAATTAATGTTGTGTGTTTTGCGACATAGACTAACCGCCCACCCATGAATCCTAACTCTAGTCACTATAACAAAGACTAAGTTCCGTTGAATTTTAGAGTTCCAACAAATAGTATTAGAATTGAAGTCTAGAGTTCAAAACTCACCATGCTGAGGCTAGTGAAGATTGTTGGACACTGTCTAATGATTCTAACTCTAAAGCGGAAACTAAGCCCTTCAGTTTTTGTTCTAACAATAATAATAATTCAACCTATTTATACTTAAATTTTCACTATCTTACTTATTAGTGTGTTAGTACTCGGCCTGTTAAATTTAATAAAGTGCATAGCATAACCTAGAAAGACAACTCCCCAAATGCTTCGGGTAACAACTCAAGGATACGTCGTCATAACGAGTTCAGTAGCACGAGCAACAACGACTCGGTCATAACGAGTTCAGTAGCACAAACAACAACGCTATTAAATTGAGTTTAGTACACGAAATTTGGATTATGCCTTGAGAACCGAAACCTTCACCCTTCAAGACTGCGGGGTAATGAATTTCAACCAACATAATCTTTTAACATAGTGGGATTACGTGCAGTCTTGAGCCACTATTTGCCATTGTGGAGGAAAACTTGCAACCAATACTGTGGGATAACTCGATGCTCTCAACCCTAAGATATATGTGAAAATAAATTTATTAGAGAAATTCTTGTATATTGATTTTAATTTTCAAAATAAAAACATATTTTTATTAGTTACATCTACCATCAACGACAAATCTAAGCAACATGTAGTTGAAATTAAAAAAAGTAGTACACTTAAAAATTTCAATGTGATATTCCAAAAAATAACACTCAAATCGAAAGAAACAAATGCTTGTAGAAGAGTCGAATAAATTGATGTAGCATCCACAATCATAAAGTAGGATCAGATCCTGATCGCGACTATTATGTTGTTATCATGTGCAACAATTCAATAGTTCTTTCGTAATGAACACTATCTCTTATCTCGATTATGAGACTGACGTTTATCGGATTATATTTTGTCTTGTGTATTTAAATTATTTTAAATTAGAAACTAATTAAAAATATAAGAACAAAGTGTATGATAGGATTTGATAAACTTCTCTATGGCAAGACCCAGGTGGCCAAAGGATCAAAGCAACTACCAGAGATGTTGCTATTGCCCAATTTAGTGCCCTGAGGGAAGAAATTGTTAGTGGGAGGGGCAAGTTTGAGGACCTCGCGACTCGATATTTGGACTGTAAATCCGAAGCCGGAGATTTTGGGTATCCAAAGAAATATCCAATTCCATTAAATTTTATGTCATATATTTAATTTTTTCATTGAATATATATTTTTTTAATTTTAAATTTAGATTTTTTCATTCACATATTATTAGGGTTGGTTTACCATTTTGAATTGTTGAAGAATCTAATTCCAACCACCTAGTAGGTCTCAAAACCATCCAATTTAGTTGAGTTTCATTTTAGTAATTTATCACTGAAGTTTCCAATATCTGATTCATAATATTGAGAAGAGAAATCTTTTACACCATGCTTTTTCTTTTTTGTTGGAAATAATAATCCCACCACTGCAATAAACACTCTCACAGGGGCCATACTTGTCAGAGGTATTTTTGCACGTTGCGTCTATATTTGAAGATGAAGGACTGAAGCCACTTGTATTTTGCTAAATAGATATGGTCAAGCATTCATTCAGTGACTATTGCCCATACTCCACAAACACCTGTGTGATTCTGATCACACTAAACAACAACATTATATTAATTATTTTGTTCTGTCATGAATTAAATATAAAATCTTATGTTGAGTTAAATATGAATGTAAAAGTCATTCTATAGAGAGAGAGCGTAAGAGAGTTAAAGAGAAAAAGAGCGAAAGTCTCTGAGGAGAAAAGTGTAGATCAAATTTTGGTGGGCACATGAAAACAAGTCTTTGAAGAGAAAAGTGTGGAGCAAATTTTGGTGGTCACGTGAAAACAACAGTACTATGTTTTACTTTGTGTTATTCCGCATGGAGTGAAAATCTCTGTAAACCTTGTTTTTACTTGGTGAATGAGCCCCAATCTCATATGAATATATTTTTCATGAATTATAATTTAATCATAAGTTTTTATTGTGTTGCTCCAAACATACTATGTTCTATTTTTTTGCACACTGGTTGTCCAGTTACTGTGTTTTACTTTGTGTTATTCCACGTGAAGTGAAAATCTCTGTAAACCTTGTTTTTACTTGGTGAATGAGCCCCAGTCACATATGAATATATTTTTCATGAATTAGAAGTTAATCCTAAGTTTTTATTGTGTTGCTCCAAGCTTACTCTGTTCTACCTTTGTCTTGTTTCTTTTGGCTGTGAGTGAATACTGGTGTTTAAGTCTTTATATCGTTGTGCTGAGTTGGGCGAAATCAGCTTCGCGAAGAGTCATAGAGCAGCACGAACAACTTCGGTCACTCCTCTACTTCTCCGCGTAAAAAAAAATCAGGCGAACCTTGTTTTTACTTGGTGAATGAGCCCCAGTCTCATATGAATATATTTTTCATGAATTAGAAGTTAATCCTAAGTTTTTATTGTGTTGCTCCAAGCTTACTCTGTTCTACCTTTGTCCTGTTTCTTTTCGCTATGAGTGAATACTGGTTTTTAAGTCTTTATATCGTTGTGTCGAGTTGGGCGAAATCAGCTTCGCGAAGAGTCATAGAGCTGCACGAACAACTTCGGTCACTCCTCTACTTCTCCGCGTAAAAAAAAATCAGGAAAAATCAGCGTCGCAAAGAGTCATAGAGCTACATGAACAACTTTGGTCACTCCTCTGCTTCTTCGCGTAAAAAAAATCAACATGGTATGAGAGTGGGTTAAACTCTGTTAGTGTAAACAAAAGTGTTTTTACTAGCAGCAGAATTTTTTTGAGGGCAGAGTGTTTTCAACATATTTACCAATAAGTAGAAAGTTTTTTTTCTTACGCCCAGAAATGGGAACATCAAGCACAAGCTTGACTAATCCTCAAATACCTCAGTTTAATGAAAAAAATTATGATTATTGGGCTATTACAATGAAGACCCTATTTTCGTCTCAAGACATTTGGGATTTGGTGGAGAATGGTTTCCAAGAACCAGCAGATGCAACAACATACAATGCCTTATCTCGACTAGAAAGAGGTTTGTTAAGGGACAACATAAAGAAGGATTCAAAAGCTTTGTTCTATATTTTCCAAGCAATTCATGAAAGTATTTTCCCAAGGGTTGCAGCAACAACGAAGTCCAAGCAAGCATGGGACACCCTCCAGATAGCCTACCAAGGCATGGGAAAAGTCAAGACAACAAAGTTGCAAATGTTGAGAAGAGACTTTGAAACACTTTGTATGAAAGAGTCTAACAATGTAGACTCGTTTTTTACACATGTAAGTGGGCTGGTTACTTAAATTAGGCCTCATGGTGAGACACTTGAGGAAAGAAGAATAGTTGAGAAAATTTTGAGAAGCTTGCCAACAAGGTTTGATGCCATTATTGTGGCCATAGAAGAGACAAATGATCTCTCACAGTTCTCAGTGGATGAGCTTAATGCCTCACTGATTTCTCATGAACATAGATTGAATAGAGCAACAAGCTCCTCACTGAAGCATGCCTTCAAGACACAAGTATCATTTGGTCAAGGTAGAGGCAGAGGAACATCATATGCTAAAGGAAAAGGAAAAAGCCCACACAAAAGTGGAAAAAGCAACCCTTCAAGCTCAAGTGGAAGAGGCAGCAATCAAAATCCAAGTCAAGGCCCAAGCCAAAATCAAGCACAAGGTCAGAGGTATGATAAATCGCAAGTTCAATGTCATTACTGTAAAAAGTATAGTCACTATGAAAATGTAGAAAGAAGCAATATGGCATTAGTAAACCAAGTGTAAATTTCACAAAAGAAAATCAGAACCATCATAGGATGTTTTTAGCTTGTAATGTAGCATAAGAAAAATAGAGTGATATATGGTATCTAGATTCAGGGTGTAGCAACCACATGTCAAAAAAAATAGAAATGTTTTCCAATCTAAATAAAAGTGTGAAATCTGAAGTGACATTAGGGACTGATAGCAAAGTCTCTGTCATGGGAGAAAGAAGAGTTAATATCCTAACAAAGAAGGGGGAGAAGAAGTACATCTTAGATGTTTACTTTGTCCCCGGTCTAAAGCATAACCTCATAAGCATTGGACAGTTCGTGCAAAAGGGCTATAATGTCTTCTTCAAAAATGATGTGTGCAAAATTTTGGATAGGCCTCCAAGCAGACAACTGATTGCAAAGGTTCAAATGACAAACAATAGAATGTTTCCCCTAAAATTAAAATCAGATTTGTAGAAAGAAGGTGCACACACACAACTCTCAATAAACTTAGAAGAGAATGGAAGAAAAGATGCAACTGTCATACAAGTAAACTTTCAAGCATAGGTCAAAGATGAAAATTGGTTATGGCATTTGGGATTTGGTCATCTCAACTTTGGAGGTTTGAATTTGCTGCATAGGAAAGGCATGGTGAAGGGACTACCACTCATAAAAAAACCAGACAACCTATGTGAAGGATGTATCTTGGCAAGCAATATAGAGAGACATTTCCAAGAGGAAAATCAATAAGGGCAAAGGCACCTCTGAGATTGTCCACTCAAATTTATGTGGATCAATGCAGACACCATCAATTGGTGGTAGCCACTATGTATTGACCTTCATAGATGACTACACAAGAAAGACATGGGTCTTTCTCCTAAAACAGAATAGTGAAGTGTGGGAGTGCTTTCGCCAATACAAGGCTCTTGTTGAGAAGCAAAGCGGACACTACATCAAAGTTCTCAGGACTGAGAAAGGTGGAGAGTACATCTCAAACGATTTCCTTTGTTTTTGTAGGGAGCATGGAATTCACAAGCTATTTACAACAAGGTATACACCTCAGCAAAATGGTGTAGCGATAAGGAAGAATAGGACCATTATGGAAATCGCAAGGAGTATGTTGAAGGCAAAGCATTTGCCAATTTATTATTGGGCTGAAGTTGTCGCTTGTGCAACATATATCTTGAATAGATGTCCAACCAAAAGTGTCCAGAACATAGTTCCTGAAGAGGCATGGAGTGGAAGAAAGCATAGTGTCAGTCACATGAGAGTTTTTGGATGTGTGGTGTATGCACATGTCCCGGATGAGTTGAGGAAGAATTTGGACAGCAAGGGGGAGAAATGTATATTTGTTGGATACAGTGATGAATCCAAGGCTTACAAACTCTACAATCCATTAACCAAGAAGGTCATAATCAGCAGAGATGTGCAGTTCATAGAAGAGGAAGCATGGGATGGAAGTTTAGAAAAGACAATCAATGTCAAAGCATGCATACCACATGAGGACAAAGAGGAATTAACAACAACAAGTAATTCCTCAACAATGACTCCCTCTACACTTATTCAAGCGCAACAAAGTAGGCATGAAGAAACACCATTAACAAATAATAGGGTAGTTTTTCGTAGCCAAGAAAGTGCTTCTCCAATCACATCGAAAAGTGCAACAACAAGTGACATGTCAAGCCCACCTTCAGCAAGCACAAGAAGAGAAAAAATCATAAATTTAAATGAAATTTATGAGCAAGAAAAAGTTGATAGCAGCGCTGGTCTGAATACCCTATTTGCACTATTTTGTCATGTAGATGACCCAATCCATTTTGAAGATGTAGTCAAAGAAGAAAAATGGGTTGTAGAAATGGAGAAAGAAATAGAAGCAATAGAAAGGAATGACAAATGGGAGTTAGTGAGCCTTCCGAAAGGAAAACATGTCATTGGAGTGAAGTCGGTCTATAATACCAAAAGAAACATTGATGGAAAGATGGAAAGGCACAAAGAAAGGCTAGTTTTCAAAGGATACAAGCAGCAACATGGAAGAGATTACGCGGAGATGTTCGCGCCAGTCGTGAGAATGGAGATAGCGCGTGCAGTTATGGTGATTTCTGTGCAACATAAATTGAGAGTGTATCAAATGGACGTAAAAGTAGTGTTCTTAAATGGGGTTCTAAAAGAAGAAGTGTATGTTGTGCAACCACCTAGTTATGAGGTAGAAGGCCAAGAAGACAAAGCCTATCGATTGAGGAAAGCTCTTTCTGGGTTGAAGCAAGCACCGCGCGCTTGGTACAACAGGATAGATGCCTACTTGTTCAACAATGGTTTCGAAAAATGTGACAGTGAACCTACTCTCTACATTAAAGAGAGCGAAGGTAAGATTATCATTGTCGTCTTATATGTAGATGATTTGATTTTTATAGGTAGTGATGATTTCCTCATTGTTGATTTCAAACAAGTCACGAAGAGTGAATTTGAAATGACTGATTTGGATTGTTAAGATAATTTTTGGGCATAGAAGTGAAGCAAACATAAAATGGCATTTTTATCTCTCAAGCAATTTATGTGGCAGAAATTTTGGAGAGGTTTAAAATGCAGAACAACAAGTTCGCACCAACTCCAACTGTCATGGGGTTGAAGTTGAGAAAAGAAGATTGTAGCAGCAATGTCAATCTGACATTATACAAAAGCATGATAGATAGCTTGATGTATTTGACCGCCACTAGGCCGAATATAATGTATGTAGTAAGTTTGGTGTCGAGGTTTATGGAGACACTCAAGGAGACACATTGGCAAGCAGTGAAAAGGATTTTAAGGTATGTCAATGGGACAAAACATTATGGCATTTTTTACACAGCAACAAGTGATTCCATGCTGGTTGGTTACACTAATAGTGATTGGGCAGGAAGTGTCGATGACAGAAAGAGCACGTCAGGATATGTTTTTCATTTTGGTTCCAGAGCCATTTCATGGGCCTCCAAGAAGCAACCAATAGTGTCACTGTCAATAGAGAAAGTTGAATATGTTACAGCAACAGCAGCGTGTCAGGCAATTTAGATGAGAAGGATGTTGAGGAATCTTCATCATGACTAAGAGGGAATGATAACTATTTTCTGCGACAACACCTCAACAATTGCATTGTCAAATAATTTTGTCTTTCATAAGAGGACCAAGCATATTGGTGCTAAATATCATTTTATTAGAGAGTTGATTAACAAAGATGAAATTATGTTGTGGCACTGCAGGTCACAGTTACAATTTGATGATATTTTCACAAAGCCATTGGCATGTGAAATTTTTGTTTATCTCAAAAACTACTTGGGAATTGTCAGTGGCGGAAATTGTGATTAAGGGGGAGTGTTGGAGATATTAATCCCAACCACCGCGTTAAACACCCTAACAATAGCCATACTTATCAAAAAACAATGTAAACTTTGAAATGGGAACTGATACTGTTACCCGTTTTGTAGAGGTGGCAAAAAAATGACCCGATTTTCAAAAGTGTTGATGCAGAATACACATGTTTTTTTAAGAACATGCTTTTTGGAACTTTAATTTTTTTCATGTGCATTAAGTGGGTGAGGCTCGGTGAATGGTAGTGATTTTCATCCTGATTTTAAAAAGTGTGTATTCTGCATCACACCCTTTTTTTAAAAGACCTATTTTTTGACTTTAAATTTTCTAGTGTGTGAAATGTAAAAAATTATTTTCTAAATTTGATAGTTTTTGAAGTCGTCATTGTATTCATATTTTCTTGTTCTCTATCTTAATTTTTTTTTTTTTTAGTGGGCTTTTTATTGTTTTGCGTTTTTAAATTATAAAGTCGATAGTTTGAATTTTAGATAGTCTACATATTTAGACATCTTTTCAACCCCCTTAATTAATTTTTCAATCCACATGAAATAATTGTTTCTAAAAAACAACATTTTTTAACAATGGACATAAAAAATAACCATTTTTAACATAAATATAACAAAAAAACTAAACGTTTTGATAATTTTTTGCTAGAATTAACATGTCAAAATCACAATTTTTATACAAAAATATTAACTAAAAATGGTCAAATAATAGTTTTTTTTATGAATTTCATGTCAAAAAGATAATAATAACTATTTTTTTTTCAAAAAAAAATGATTAACTTAAAAATCAATGCGAAAATCACAGCTGTGCTCTCCCCCGCCCACCCCTCCACCGCCATCGCCCCCACCCACCCCTCCACCGCCACCGCTCCCACCCCGCCCACCCTGCCCACCCATCCCCCGCCACCGCCACCGCCACTGCCCCCCCGCCCACCCTGCCCACACCCTCCCCGCCCACCCCTCCCCCTCCCTGCCCACCCCTCCACCGCCACTTCCCCCTGCCCGCCCACCGCCACCGCCCCCTGCCCGCCCACCCCGTCCACCCATCCCCCGCCACCGCCCCCTCCCCGGCCCCCCTGCCCACCCCTCCCCGCCCACCCATCCCCCACCACCGCCCCCTCCCAGTCCCCCTGCCCACCCCTCCACCGCCACCGCCCCCTCCTCGGCCACCCCTCCCCCTCCCCGTCCCCCGCCCCCTCCGCGGCAGCGGCACCCCCGGGCCGCCTCGCCCCGCTTGACTGGCGGCGGGTCGATTCCGGGGTCGACCCGCTGCCGGTCGGGTGGGGCAGGGCGGCCGGGGGGTGGCGCTGCGCGGATCTAGAACACATCTACCCAAATCTTCAAGTAATTTCGAATCAAACAATGAATACTTTATTCTCCCACCTTCACATGCAATTGTTTTATTTCTAGATGCACGTTAGGAGGGACAATGTTGAAAATGGATCCACCTTTTTTAAGAGTTGATCTAGTCTATATACTCGTCGCACTTCATTTTATCCCATTCTCTTCTCTTAAACTTCTATTTTCATTCCTTTTTTTCTAGTTTGTTTCCTCCTATTTGAATTCTCTCCTGCATCCCCCTAGCAACTTCCCCTGAATCCTTCTTCTTATTCCAAGAATGGAGGTGAGACACCTCTTTAGTCTTCCTAGTCAGAATTTGCCTCCAAAATTTCTTAGGAGCTAGCTTAGAGAGGTGTAAGAGATTCCCTTGTCTTTGACGAATGTATTGCCTCTTTTTCCTTTTAGTTAGGGCTTTATATATTTTTATCTTGTCCATTTTAAGACATTCATTAACAACTTCCTTAATTGCTCTCCTCGCACTTTTACACTCTTTGTCATACCATGGATTGGTTTTGCTATTTCTTTTATTATTTGATATAGGAAAAATAATTTGCAAAATTTGATAACTAATTCTCTAAATCCCTTTCCAAGACTAACACTTGAAAAATCAATTAGGTAACAAACATGCTATTAGATAGAACTATTTGTTTCTTTATTTCACCAAACCAAATTGAAAAAATAATTTTATAAATTAAAAATCAATAATACAATCTTAGAAGCAGTTTAAACCTATTATTATAATCATGATGTGAAATTGAATAGCTAGATTCTTAGCACATCTAATATTCTCTTTTATTCTGCTATCAATGATATCATATTTTCCAACGTTTGATACATTGTGCAAGGCCTATCTATATAAAAAGATCATGAAATACAAAAAATGGAGAACCTTTTCCCACGAGCATGTGTGTGCTTGAAGGAGTGGAAATGCCATTATAATGGCTTATTTAGTGCTTCAAGGACATTATTATAAGAATGTATGACTCGTAGATTTTGTCTAAGTTATATAAAGGTCATAACATCTATTATTTAATGCTTCATTCTGCCACTATATCAAAAAATATAAACCTTAAACGCTTTTAATGATTTAAAAATATATAGAGCGACAGAACTTCATCATACCTGCTGAAACTTATATAATATAATGCCAAAATATAAACTATACGAGCATGTGTGTGCTTGAAGGAGTGGAAATGCCATTATAATGGCTTATTTAGTGCTTCAAGGACATTATTATAAGAATGTATGACTCGTAGATTTTGTCTAAGTTATATAAAGGTCATAACATCTATTATTTAATGCTTCATTCTGCCACTATATCAAAAAATATAAACCTTAAACGCTTTTAATGATTTAAAAATATATAGAGCGACAGAACTTCATCATACCTGCTGAAACTTATATAATATAATGCCAAAATATAAACTATACCATGCATGACTGTGTATAAAAGTCCTATATGATTCTTTTAATGCGAAAATAAATATAGACAATCTGCCTGCATGAAAAAGTTGCGGATATATATATATATATGAATGAGAGGTCAGTAAATTAGGTAAAGCAACAACATGACAATTGTTCCATATCTGATTAACGCGGCATGGCTTTAAAGGGAGAAATAAAAGAGAGTAAACAAACTCGCGCCATCCTGCACGGGAGGTTTAAGAAATATTCGCGCATGAATAATTGAAATATTCGAATATTAACAACTTTAGGAGCCTGCTGGCCTGAGAGAACAAAAGGAATCTCTCAGGCCAATCACACCTGCCCTATGTCAGGAATGAATGCATTGAACCCAACCACAAACTGCTTCAAGTGGATAGTTAAAAACGAAAAATATTTTTGGCATGGTCAACTGTTCTGCAGCCATCGACAGCTGTGAGCGCACCCATAGGTTTGGCAGTTGGTAGAGAGAATAGAAAAGTGCAGACGGTAAAAGCTTGCACAACGAATATGAACATGTGCTCTCCTTGAAACAAAAACAGCACGTACTTTGAAAATTGCCTTGTTCAATAACCAATTATCTTTTCATTCATGATTAGCATGAATATAACCATACCGATAGATTGGTATTGATGATATTGGTTGGGTCGAGCTGGATTTGAACCAGCGTAGGCATATTGCCAACGGATTTACAGTCCGTCCTCATTAACCTGTCTCGGATTAGAACAAATTATCATAACTCGTTTCCGTCTACGAATTGGTCGACATTTTCCACAAATTCTACGAATAGAAGCACGAATTTTCATATTTGTGACCCTCCAATTTGCTCATATTACATTTTGTTTCCTGAGACAGAGAAAAAAGTGTCGAATTAACATACACCCAAAAACTCTTGCAGCCTTCAAGGACATTTTTATTGCTTTATCGCATGCCCACCTTCTGCATCTACACCTGAAAAGAAATGGACACAACTATTGTTCGTGGGTGTCTTAATTGAAGAATAGGCATTCCTCATAATACCCATAAAATCCTGACGGACAGCAGATTCACAACAGAAATTTATTCTGGGAGCATAAACAAAGCATAATGGCATCCATACCCTCATTTCCTTAGACTGAGATCAGCAGGCATTTATTACATATATACTATACAACTCATCCGGCGCAGCAGCAGCAAAACTGGATGCAAATTACAAGGCAATTTATCTGAGAGTCAAACATAACCAGAATCATTGCATCCTTGCAGCAAAATATTAACTTTCTAAAGAGATCAGGATTACAGTAATTCCCAGGCATACCATATGCATAAATGGCCCCAAACACCCCAGTCACTGCTTTCCTCTAAAGAAGGAGCCAAGCCGACTTATAAATTGTTCCTTTAGTGACTCGGGAACTTGCCGATTAAAAGAATCCTTGATATCACGTATTAACAACTTCCTTGAGTTAATATCATTGCTTGATAAACACATATTATCTAAATGAATCCTCTTTCTCTCTCGCATGGTCTCTCGTACATCATCACACCAGCCACATGATTGTAAATATTGACGTGCTTCCTGAAAAAGCATTTGTTTGAACTTATCAAAATCAGATAGTTTGTCTTCACTATTGGCTTCAGCATTCCTTCTGGATTCAACATTGTGCTCTAATGCACCATTTTCATGATCAATGTGGCTAATCCCTGTGTGTGAATTTTCATATTCGTCTCGTCGTCTCTTGAAGTGCATCTTTTCTTCCGAAGAGTTTTCATTTCCATTAGACAGAGACCTTTGATTATCTTTTTGCGTGTTGCATTTAATATTGAGGCTATTAGATTCAGCTTGACTATAGCAAGATGTACCATTTGCAGTCTTGACCAATCTGTCTGTAGGACGATAGTCATTGCTTCCAGACTTCTTCTCAACAACAAGACGATCTCCAGCCAATAACTTGCCATCCTTACTTCCAGTAACACAACTTTCACCATCTGTTTTCCCAATATGGCAATCAGAGTGTGATCTTCCACTGTCAGACTCATAATTGGATTCAGAATGTTGTGTTTGAACCAATGTTTCATCTTTCTTAACATTACTGGAGTTACTGGAATAAGAAGCATCTTGGTTGCTCCTCTCAGATATCATTTTTCCAGAACTCTCATGTTTTTCCTGCCTCGTAGTAACAGGAGGCTTAGACATGCCATTACCATTTGCAACAGCACCAACCCTCCCAACTTGAGGACCAGAATGCTTCAGGTTTGCAAACTTAATCTGTGGTTTTGGATGCACTTTAGACAAACTACTAGTCACAATCCCTCCAGAAGAAGATATGCCAACAGATGAATTTGATGATGCAGACGACCTTCCATTTGAGGAAATATGTATTCACTAGAGCTACGGGTCGATTCCCGGAATCGACCCGCCGCCGGTCGGGCGGCGCGGGGGTGGCGCTGCCGTGCGCAGCGCCATCCCCGCGCCGCCCGACCGGCGGCGGGTCGATTCCGGGAATCGACCCGTCATGATCGTAAGCCATAATGGTTTGTTTGTTTGTTTGCGATGGCATAAGTCCAGTTCAAATTTTTTTCAAGTGATGCTCTAAATACATCGAGGAAGTTCTTTAAAGATTCCTCTAATGTTTTATGGCTGTCTGCGAAGACTGCTACTAGTACTGCTCAAAGATATTCTTCAATAATCAAGTTGCTCCAAGCGTTTCTTCACAAGGTGCTTCAATAGTGACTGCACATTCCACCTTTTGCGATCTATCTAAAATAATGTAATCCTGAGCTTGAGACTGATATTGCACTGAGCTCTCCTCAAGGTAAATCTCCACAGATCCAAGTTTTCAAGTTTATTCACAGCAAAAGCTACAGGATGTAGGTTCGATGTTTGGTGGATGCTCACAATAGACAAGTCTTGTTTCTTATCCGAGACTACAATCTGGAAACCAATTGAGGTGCTGACTGAGCTTTTTGGCACTAGGTGAAGCTTCAAGTTGTCCATCACGAGTTTTGTGGTAGGCAAATGATTTTTCACAGGTCTGAAGTCCTGTTCTCAAAAGATCCGCATGTCAGCCTTTTAAATTACCACGAAAACCGAACTCCACAAATGACCGATCAGTTGTCCTAGCTCTTATAGGTTTTGAAGCGGAATTTTAATTTGAAGTCGTGTTTTTCTTCTTCCACCCACAGGTCCGCAAATGTATAATCTTCAAATTTTTCTATGTTCACTGAATTATTGTCAATATATATATCTATGGAGTTATTGTCAATATATATGAATTCATCACATTTGGAAATGTTACGTATTAGATAGCCGACATGCCAGAAGAATGGCCGACATCAAATATTTAATACATTTTAATACGCTTTAATGTTTAGAGATTATTGCATAGCGTGGAGTCTTATAAAAGTTTAATACATGCCAAGAGAATGGCATTGACCAAAGTCCAACGTCAAAATTTTAATACGGTTTAATGTTATAAAGCTTATTGCATGACGTGGAGGAGCATTATAAATTATTTATTAATGTATAAAATTATTATTGTAGAACATGGAAGAATGGAATGTTTTGAGGTCCCTTTTTTTAATTAGTATTTTTTTTAATAGAGTTTTAGGAATCTATATTATAATGGTAGGTTTCATTATATTAGAGAATTAATATTTAGTGTTTCTAGGATAAGTTCTAGGTTTTAAACATCATGTTAGGGTTTTTAATAGAGTTAGGGTTGTTAGACTTAGGGTTAAGATTTCTCCTTATGGTTCTTTAACAAGCAAAGGAGGAATTCAACATGAGATTAAAAGGGTTTTTTACTTAGGGTTATAATTTCACACCTTAGGGTTAATGTTTTGCACCTAGGGTTTTCATGAGGTTCATGTATCACAATAATATTTTCCATCTCAAATAATGTCATATTAACATCAATGACAATCTAGATTAACAATATCCCCCTTTGTCATTGATTGCAATATTCTTTCCCTCTCAAATATTCTCTCCCCCTTTTACATCAATGGCAAAAGGGGTGTCCAAGAACTCTCCCTATCAAACTATTTCTTTTCTTCATTAAAGGTGGTTCATAGATACGTTACTCCCCTTGTCATTGTGATCTTATTTTTGGAAATGTGGTCCATGATAGATGTACTTACATTCCTTCATGTGATGAACCAACTCCCCCTATCTCCAAGACCTCCTCTAGCTCATGAAATATTACCTGCTTAGTGATCAAGTGGAAGAGATCTTCAATAGTAGTTCATGGAAGAATAAGGGATCATGTTATTCAATGGAAATGTCCCTGAGAGATGATATATCAAAGAATGAATGTCCAAGTGGCTCATCAAGGATTTCATATGGCCCATTAAGGGATAGCTTATGGAAGAGTGCTTAATCATCATAAGCTCCCCCTAACTATATGCATGGTCTTCTTTTTGGTAGAGTCTCCCCATCAAATACTTGGAATATTGAGGATGACATCATCAATTCAACAACATGTATTGTTGGCTGGTGAGTTCAAGAGACTTCTAGATTGTGTTTGCTTCCTTCTCCATACTTGTGTAACCTTTTTCTCCGGTATGGTTCTAACTTGTGTAGGGGCCCAAGTCAAGTTACAATCATGTGCCATATGTCCAATGTTATGACACTTGAAGAACTCTATATTGTTCATGTATAAAAATTCATGACTTCTTCCTACAAAATTTCTTCTTGGAGATTGATGAGGACCATAATAATTATCTTTGTGATATGGCCTACAATCTTTTTCCATGTGACCAAAGTTGGTACAATAATAACAATAACCTAGAAATGTACTTTGGTACCTCGGAGGATAAGGTTTCCTTGATGTACTTGAAGGGTCTCAGATGAAAATAATGATGAAAAATTATTCTCAATTTTATCAAAAGATGGTAATAAAGTTGAACGATGATGAGTATCATACCATGGAATTTCATCCAAAGTCATAACCTCCATAATGACTTCATCAATTAAAATATATTTGTTAAAAGGATCAGGCATAGAGATCGCTTCAAAGCATGACAAATGAGAATATTCATCAATGATCATATTCATTTGATCATTATCAGATGTTGATGGGTTTCAAAAAGACTGAATGGCCTCATAGGCTAATTCGAAAGGACTACAAGGCATTTCATGATTCACCACATAAGATCATTTCTGATTCTGATGGTACTTTCCATGGATCTCCCATTTCAAAAATACTTCATGTAATCATGTTGATATGTGCTTCATTATCAAGAAGAACAAGTGGATGGAATGCAAAAGTTCCCATTAAAGAGGAGTCTTTGAGCAGGTCAACACCAACTTCTTCATATGGAGTGGTTGATTTTCCAACAAATGGTATACTACCAGTATAATTAGGGTCAAAGGTAGAGTAGGATAATTGATCTACTTTCAGAATTCTTCCTTTGTGAAGAAACATAATCATCCTAAAATATGACGAGATTACTGTTGCGATGGCATGAGAGAATTCAAATAGGAGGATTCTCATAGATATGATTGCGCTTAGTTAAAAAACAACCGTGCATATTCATTGAACCCTTATGCTTTGGAACAATACAAATATTAGGATTGGATAAGTTCTTTAGTGATGCATACGCCCTTTGGTTGGAAGTCCTCACATGTATAGTGTATTTCAAGACCATATTACACTTCATGGACTCTTAAAGACTATTGTAATATATTGTATTTTATTATATGATACTGTGAAGGATGCCTCTTAGGTCAACAATGGTCCAAGCAGCATGTTTTTCAAAAATTAATTGTATATATTAAATTTGTTATTTATTATGTGAATGTTTGAGCAACGATATCTATATTTGGTCGAGCTCTATTATTTTGTCTGTACTCCAATTATATATAGTTAGCATTATAGTTTTGATGAAAATTTTAAGGTGACGTTAGGTTGCCTTCGCATCCCCGACTACAGGTTTCGAGGGTGGACGTCAGCTTGTAGGTGCGATACAACGGACAAAGAGACAGTACGCGACAGAGAGACTCGGCAAAGTGAAAAGACGCAGACATTCTCCATTGACGGGCAGCTTGGGTTTTACCAAATCCACGCATCAAATGATGATCCACATTACCAATTCCACGCGGCGGCACCCCCGGGCCGCCCCGCCCCACCGGACCGGCGGCGGGTCGATTCCAGTATCAACACTTACGTTCTGAAGCTATATTTTGCAGGAAAATTTCGTAGTCACTGCCATTTTTAAAACAGCCGCAAAATTGACACCTAAAAAAAAAATCATTATTCCAGTATCAACACTTTTGTTCTGAAGCTATATTTTGCAGGAAAATTTCGTAGAAAATTTCGTAGTCACTGCCATTTTTAAAACAGCCGCAAAATTGACACCTAAAAAAAAAAAACATCGTTCCAGTATACACACTTTTCGTTTTGAGCACTGTTTTTGTGGTTTTTTTGGGGTTTTTGGGCCAGAGTTCCCGTTTTGAGTTTATAGTTCCCGTTTCAAAGTTTACATTGTTAAAAGTATTTTTGCAGGCTGCGTCTCTTTTTGAAGATGGAAGGACTGAAGCCAGAACAGAAGTACCGCAAGTACCGCGCGAACCATTCCGAAATGCAACAAAGAATTTAAGGCATAGATATGGGCAAGCATTAATTCCGTGACTATAGCCCACACTCCACAACAACAACATATTAATTATTTTCTCTGTCATGCATTAATGTAAAAATTGTATGTTGAGATAAAGAAGCAGGTAAAAGTCATTTTGCAAGTAAGAGAGTAAGAAAAAAAGGGTGAAATAGAGTGAGAGTCTCTAAGGAGAAAATGGTGGAGAAAATTTTGGTGGGCGCAAGAAAACAATAGTGTGTGTTATTTCGTGTGAAGTGAAAATCCCTGTAAACCTTGTTTTTACTTGGTGAATGAGCAACAGTCTCATATGAATGTATTTTTCATGAATTAGAAATTAATCCTAAGTTGATATTGTGTTGCTCCAAACTTAATCTGTTCTACCTTTGTTCTATTTTTTTTTGTCGTGAGTGATTACTTCTTTTTAAGTCTGTATAGCTGCATGCAAATCGAGCTGCACGAAATTAGCTTTGTGAAGAGTCATAGAGTTGCGCAAAAGTAGCTTCACTAAAGTCACTCCTCTACCTCTCCGCGTAAAAAATTTCAACAAGTGGTACTCTTTTCTCCAAGTATTTCAAAACTAGATTTGTAGATCCCCTTCACAACATTTGTTAAACTCTCTTGGTGAGGTCGTATGGCTTATGGTTATGATTAGCAAGAGAAAATGGACTTGGGTTGGTTTGTTGGACAATGGGTTCAACGCTACTTGTGTGTTTTGTTACATAGACTAACTGCCTCGGCCTCTCATGAATCCTAACTCTAGCCATTGTAACAAAGACTAAGTTCTACTAAATTTTAGAGTTCTAACAATTAGTATTGGAGTGATAGTTCAAGAGTTCAATACTCACCACGCTCAGGCTAGCGGAGATTGTTTGACATTGTCTAGTGGATCTTAACTCTAACACGGAAACTAAGCCCTTTAGTTTTTGGTCTAACAACAATAATAATTCAACCTAATTTATACTTAAATTTTCACTATCTTACTTATTATTGTGTTTAGTACTCAGTCCCGTTAAATTTAGTAAAGCCTGTCACTTATAAAGTGCATAGCATAACCTAGAAAGACAACTCCCCAGATGCTTCAGGTAAAAAGTCAAGGATACTTGGTCATAATGGGTTTAATAGCACGAGCAACAACAACTTGTTCATAACGATTTCAGTAACACAAACAACAACGCTATTAAATTGAGTTTAGTACACGAAATTTGGACTATGCCTTGAGAACCGAAACCTTCAACCTTCAATACTGCCCGGTAATGAATTTCAACCTACATAATATTTTAACATAGTGGGATTAGGTGCAATCTTGAGCCACTATTTGCCACTGTGGAGGAAAACTTGCACCCGGTACTGTCGGATAACTCGATACTCTCAACCCTAAAATATAAAAGATAATAAATTTATTAGAGAAAGAATTGTTGTATATTGATTTAAATTTTAAAAATAAAAACATATTTTTACGAGTTAAATCTACTATCAACGACAAATATAAGCAAATTGTACTTTAAAAAAATAGTACACTTCAAAATTTCAACGTGATATTCCTAAAAATAACACTCAAGTCGAAGGAAACAAATGCTTGTCGAAGATTCGAATAAATTAATTTAACATCCACAATCATAAAGTAGGATGAGATCCTGATCACGACTATTACACTGTTATCATGTGCAACAATTCAATAGTTCTTTCGTAATGGGCACTACCTCTTATCTTGATTATGAGGCTGACGTTTATCCAGATTATATTTTATCTTATGTATTTAAATTATTTTAAATTAAAAACTAATTTAAAAAAATAAGAACAAAGTGTATGATAGGATTTTATAAACTTCTCTATGGCAAGACCTGTAAGACATTCAACTGGAAACCAAATAAACTATATATTAAATGATCTCAAAGAATTATGTACATATAAATACATATAGGAAATAGTTGAATTAGTTCTTGGGAGTTATTGGACTCCAATAACTACCTAAACTGACCCAAGGTTAATCCTGAGAATTAGTTATCTAACAATCCCCCCTTAATCTGAAGGGATATACAAGAACGAGAGCTCAAAATGCAGAAATGCATCTTAGCCAAGAGCTGAATGTCTCTCAATCAACTCCGAAACCTTCATGGTGGTTCTCAGAACAAAAAAAGTGTGGTTTTAAGGTGACCACAAACTCTAGAACTATCATAGCAGTTCCTCGAACAATTTCAAACATGGAAGTGCTCAATCAACTCAATCAACTCAAATCTGACTCAGGCTCGCTTGACATCTCGAACTCGAACCTGTAGCAGACCATCAACCATTCCCTCCTTGTCAGATACAAGGTGAGAAGTACTCTTCATTGCTGCAAGGCTGCTCATCACTCAAGAACATTTTTTTCGACACGCCATGTAAATCTTCTTGGCTGTTTTGGTCCAATCCCAAGAAGCAATCCATCCGAAATTTACCTTCTCTCTTGCAGTAGACTTCTTTCTGGAACATCTATTTGTATGATGATTTCGCTATTTGCAATGTTCACATGGGTGAAGATCAAAACACTGATCTTTCACATGTCCAACCCTGTTACATTGTTGGCATCTATAAACTTGTTCTAGAATGACACCGTCCAGAAATCCAACACTTTGGAATTGTATCGGTTTAGAAAAATCTAGTATGTGAAAAGATACATCCAGAATATCCTCTTTGTAAGCCAAACCAGTTCTTTGTTTATTGTGTCTAATCTCTTCCCATGGCCTTATGAAATTTTTGGGAATATCAGGCTTCTCATAAGAACTTTCAGTTGCATTTCCTTTTGTAGATTTTCGCAAAGGTTCGCTGAAGTGGTTATAAAATGGGCTCAAGAACAAGCTCTTCAAGAGCAAGTTTTGGTCCTGTAGAAACATTACTCCGATTATTTTCTGAATGATGATTCGGCTCAAACAAACTATTATTCGGAACATGAACGGGCTCAAAATTCTTCTTTTGCAGTTCTTCTCGCTGAAACTGGGTTTCTAGTTCCAAAAGTTCAATTTTTCTTTTCACATTTTGCAAATATCACTGGATGTCAGAGAGCGTGCCCTTGTTGACTTGGACACTGTTATGCATAGAAAATGACATTAAATTGTTTAATAATTGTAGTAAATCATCGAGTTTCACCATGTTTTTGAGCAATCAACTTTAAAAATGGGTATCGGCTACCACTGATCATGCACCCATCTATAACATAACTTTAACTTTGAATCTACAATTTAGACTTTTACTTTTCGAATTTAACAAAAAATCTTCTAAAATTATCTGTCTTCGACTTTGACTTTACAACTTTAACAAATTTTGTGATAAAACACAAAAAATTCTAAAATGATCTTGTCAAAGATTTGAACCTATGACCTTCAATCCACCAAATAACTATGTAAATTTTACCAACCACTATGCCTTTGATTTTCTTGTTTTTATAATCATAAGTTAACCAAATTAAACTTTAAGAGATGATAATAAAAAAGATGTCGACTTCTTATCACTTTCCTTGGAATCGGTCTCCTAAAATTGCTGCAGCCTTCTAGTACATCGTCACATGTAAACTGCCCTTGATTGGAAATCCCATCGAAGTTTCCTAATCGTAGTTAGGGTTTCAATGAAGTTGAGTCATGAAGTAATATTGCCACCAATTATGATTTTTTTTTACTCACATATCCCAAATATCCATATATCCCAAATATTTTAAATAAACCTCATACTTCAAATTTATTTCTATACTTAATTAAAAAAGTTGTGGCTTTGTGCTTGGTAGGCAAGTTTATGGGATAAAGAGAACTATTCTGACGATGGCCCACAACCAACGAAATTTACAATTTGCAGAGAATTGTTTCAATGCTCAAATCCAAAAAAAAATACTTCAATGGACATCAAGGTTCCAACCAATTCTTAGGGGTTCAACCAACTTTAAAAGCATCAAAAATTCAGAGTTTATTATGGCAGCAATACAAAGTTCGTTTCTTTCTGCAACAATCTCTCAACAAGCACAACACATTAAAGAATTCTTTCTCAATTTCCTACTGTAAATTTAGTCACTTTCATTTTGCAGAAAAATAAAGTACCTTATGTAATCGCTTGAATCTATATAATAAACTTTGCTTCAAAAATATGAATGTCACTGTCAACAATGTATATTATCAGCTCACATACCAAGCTTTAAAACCACAAGTAATTGCTCGAACGTTGTTCCTCTCTCCTCTTAGTCAAAAGATTCGATTTTCTGGCAGATGGTGGTGAAATTGTTTTTATGCAGAGATAAGATGGCACAACAATCTACATTCGTTGTTCATCATACATACAACGATGCAATGTTGCTTCGAGACCGATGCCTGTAACTGCCATACGAAATTCTACCGCTATGTCTGTAAGACACACAAGACTGCAACACAGGTCCTGCCACTGCACTTTCACCGGCTGTGCTGCTACGCAAACTGATTTTTTTTTGTTAGGTTGTGTGCTGGTTAACGCGACGTTACTATAAGATAATCAAAGTAAGAGGTATAAAACTAATTTCCAAGCTTGAGAATGCTCCAAAAGTAAATCTCTTAAGTCGATGGGACCATAATCTCCGAGTCTGGGTTCCAATAGATGACTCTTTTCATAAATATTGACTCTACGGATTGGACTTTTCATAAAGATTCACTCTACGGATTGGAGAAAATGACATTTATGAATGAAGAGGAAATTATGCGGCCAATAACTATTGTTAACAACTTTGATGAGAAGGAATGCAAAGATGATTCTGTACCTATAAAATCAAAAGTTGGTTTTAATACAGAAGTTGGAGGATGGCCGAGATGAAAAAAAGAAGAAGTCAACATGCCAGTAGATGGTTGGTTTGATTTACTGGATTACTAGAGACATTCTCGAAATGCGAGATCACCAAAGAGGATCTTGATACTAAAAAAAACCATGAGGGAGGACACGCCATGTGATTCTACTAAACACGAAGAGTGTAAGAGAAAAATTCTATCTAGAGATGAAGAAAATGGTGGCTGGGTCATTATAATCTAGCAGACTACATTAATAGTGTATCGAACATGAACATAAATGAAAAAGAATCTCCTGAACGTAGAGAAGATAAGCTAGAGCACCAGATTCTAGATGCACTTCAAACAGAAGAGGAGTGCAGTTTACTCTTTTATGAAAATGATTTTGGGGATGAGAAGTCAACACAGGAATCACTCAACTCTAATGGCAGTCCACCAAGAAAGGAGGAGTGCTTAAGAAGGCCACAACTTCTTATTTTCTCAACAATATTTAGCATACAACATCTTCATCGAATTAAATTGTTACCATAGAATTCTAATGAAGATCAATCCGAAGACCTTGTTTTCTGGGTCTGAACTAAATCCTTATAGTTAGTATCCAGGTTGGCCATGGTGGAACTAACCTTCGCCAGAATATGCGAATCATTATAATGCGCCACGGCATGGACGGATGCTGAACTAGACTGGAAAAGCACTTATTAGGCAATATTATGATGAAGTGAGGACTGCAGCAATTATCGGTCGAAATTGTATCTCTTTCTCGATTTCTCTCATTCCCTCCTGAGGGAACCAATCCATAAACCTTTCCCCAACTACAAATATGGACCGGTAACTATGTCTTGCCAAGTGCATTTCTGTCTCAACTAGACATACATTCTCTCTGGCCACAAAACTAGTGGCGTATCTCAATCAACACGCGGATGAACAACCCGCTCTGATACCACTGTAAGACATTCAACTGGAAACCAAATAAACTGTATATTAAATGATCTCAAAGAATTATGTACATGTTGTATATATAAATACATATAGGAAATAGTTGAATTAGTTATCGAGAGTTTTTTGACTCCAATAACTACCCAAACTAACCCAAGGTTAATCCCAAGAATTAGTTATCTAACAAGACCTAAGTGGCCGAAGGATCAAAGCAACTACCAGAGGTGTTGTTGTTGCCCAACTTAGTGCCCTGAGGGAAGAAATTGTTAGTGGTAGGGGCAAGTTTGAGGACCTTGCGACTCGATATTCTGACTGTAAATCTGCTAAGGAAGCCGGAGATTTTGGGTATCCAAGGAAAAATCCAATTCCATTAAATTTTATGTCATATATCTAATTTTTTCCCTTAATTTTTTTATTTTTTTATTTATTTTTTATTTTTTTAATTTTAAATTTAGATTTTTTTCTTTCACATCATTATTAGGGTTGGTTTATAATTTTGAATTGTTGAAGAATCTAATTCCAATCACCTACTAAGTGTCAAAATCATCCAATTTAATTGGGTTTCACTTCAATAATTTATCACTGAAGTTTCCAATGTCAGATTCATAATATTGAGAAGAGCAATCTTTTACTCCATATTTTTTTTTTTTTTCATTTTTTGTCATGGTGTCTGAACTCAGGCTGAGTAAAACTTTGTGACAACATCATAGAGAAGAGATTAAGTCGCATAAAACTCTAGAGATAAAAGATTAAGTGGCATAATACTCCACAAAGAGCAACGCTTCAAAAAAAATTGGGCTAGCAAAAAAGAAAGTATGATGCCGAAAAGAAAAGTGTGAATTCTGGACCTGTCAAGAAGAAAAAAATATAATTACGCACCTGTAAAAGGAAAACTCAGTGTGTAGCTTTTGCATCTTTTGCATCTCAGCTCGTAATGAATGCACCAAAAATCCTATCAGAGAAGAAAAATTAAAATTAGGGAGCATGACAAATTTTTAGAAAAAGTACAATGTTCGAAAGTGTAATGAAAGTGGAACAAAGGCTCAACTTTTCATTTCATGAATTTAAAAAAAAGGTGCACGTGACATTTGGAGAACATCTCATGTTATTTTTTGAATGTCCCATTTGATATCTTTTTCAAGAGGAATAATTCATATTTTGAAAGGGGTTTCGTTGATTGGTTTTCTTTTGAAGGATTCATGAAATATGAAATGCCCTCATGAGATATGTGTGAGGTTATTATGAGAAGTGGGTGATTTTAAAAGGGTTATGATGAGAAATAACAATTAGAGTAAATGAAATGAAGACAGTTAAGGAGGCCCAGGATAGAGTTAAGGAGGCCCAGGATAGTTTTAAGAAGAGTTTTTTTTGTGTAAGGGGGTAATTCAGTGGAAGATGAAGAGTTTGGTGAATTCTATTGTGCTTCGCCATGAGTAGATGATGAGTGAAGACTTTGCAGAAGAAGAAGAGAAGGAGCACACAGATGCTCATGAACCCCACTGTGCACAACCACAAGTGAACGAAAATTTGGTGAATCCAACAACAGAGCTTGTTGATGACAACTTGGTGAATCCAACAATAGAGCTTGCTGATGACAATTTGATGAATCTAGCAACAGAGCTTGTTGATGACAATTTGTTGAATCAAGCAAAAGAGCTTGTTGATGACAATTTGATGAATCCAACAATAGAGCTTACTGATGACATTGAATTTGTTGTTGGGGCAGTGAGTGTTATGATTAATCTAGCAACTCAACTTGTTGATGTTAAATTTGATGAAGGCTTATTACCTAATGATGAATGGTTGTAGATGATGCAACATAAACTTCATATCGACATGATGTTACTCGGTGAAGAAAGCCCACTTGAGTCTGAAAACCAAGTGGAAGGAAAGCTATCCGCAGCAACACAGCTTAGTATAGAAGTGGGAGAGACAAAAACAAAGATAGAGATGGAGATAGAGATAGAGGAAGAAGAAAAGAAGGAAGCCCACAAAGAGAAAACATAAACAGAGGTAGAGGAAGAGAAATAAATGCAACATGATAAAACTCTCATTGCAGAGCAGAAGGAACAGAGCCAATATGGTTCTACAAATATTTTCAATTCTAACATTGATTTCCAGTGTGCATGTACATAGGACGATTATGGAGAAGAGTGAAATTCTCTTGAAGTATGGCTTGCAAAACCATGTCTAGATGATGTCTTGATAGAATTTGCAGCAATGAACCTTGAAGACAACTTGGATGATGAACAAATTAATGAAATTTTCAAGTATTGAAGTCTTGAAGAGATGAAATTGTATTATGGTCTTATGTTGCAGCAGATTGATGATGAAAATGACACAACAAAAGATGACGTGTGGTAGCAATCCACATACAAGCTGATTTTTGAAGAAGTCCATGACATGCTTAAGCAACCTGAAACAATGGAAGACCTGCATGAACAAATGAAGAAACTAAGGTTTGAAGGGTACAACAAGAAGAAAATGTTGAAACAATTTAGAGGCTACATGATTTGGAAGAAGAGAAGAAGAAAAGTAAATGAAGATGAAGTCAATTTTTTAAATTGTAAGCCTAGCTAAGACATAGACTAGCAGGCATCTTAATTTAATTTTTATGTTGTTGAAATTACGGGGGAGTGTTGGAGAATCTAATTCCAACCACCTGCTAGGTGTCAAAACCGTCCATCCAAGTGTCCTAGTTGAGTTCCAATTAGTCTAGTTTAGTCGAGTATCACTCCAGTCATTTATTACGGATGTTTCTAATGTAATCTCATTTAACTAATTCGTAATAGTGTGAAAAGCAATCCTTTGCTCCACGATTTGTTTTTTCATTTTTGGTCATGAATTTCTCTGATTGATTGGTTTTTTCAATTCAATTATGAGGGAATTTATGCTGAAATTTGATGGGATGCATTTTTTAATTTTCAAGTATTCACATCCTCTTGATAATTTGGTTCTATATATTTCAAAAACTTCCCACTACTTCAGCTCTCTAAAGCTTCTTTACCATTCTACCATATTAATGTGAAAATTTAATCCCATTGTTGCTCATAATTTGACTATTTTTGCCCAATTTGGATGGATTTTACGACGATTCAAGTGAGGTTCAAGCTTGGGTAAATTCTGATGGAAAATAATGGTGAGCTTATGCATTATTCTATGAACTTTGACTTTTTTTCTACTTATAGCATTTATTTTCACTCATTTGAGTTGAATCATAAGCTTTTGACAGTTTTAGTGGTGCAGCACATGGATTCGGGGTTTGAATCTTAGTGTTGCACTCCTCATGTGAGAATAATGAATGTAAATAGCATGATTCACCAGGTTTCAAACCTAGGACTCTAATATGCCTCCCTAGGGACCATTTTTACATAAAACCGTGAAATGTGTAAAACATTAGCATAATACAACGTGTGAAGAAACCATTTATGATTCGTTTCAAGAATTTGAGGTTTAAAGATGGTGTTTAGAGTTAGAAGTACAAAAGATAAAATTATGGACATCTTCTCCTTGCTAATCTAAGGTGAATTTAGTATTTTATAAAGGGGCTAAATTTAGAATTGTGAATGTTAAATGACTCTGTGTCTTTCTTACTTAGGAATCATTTAGAAGATAGGAATCATTTAGAAGAGTTAAATTGAGGCCCTGTATTTACACAGTCTACCAAAGATTGTTGTAAAATTACTCCCAACCACCACATTAAACGACTGATAGCAGCCAATCCCAGAAAGTATGCAAGAAGATCAAACAAGTTGTCTTTTGCAGTAGGGAGAAAATTTTATGTATCAGTTGAAGGAATGTTAAGTTAATGTTTCGTAGGCTTGAGGATGTAGAGTTTGTGACTATTAATCCCAGGTTGTTACTACACAATAAATGAAACAATAGAAAATTAATTTAAGCGACTGCCCACCCATAACTTGTTTTTATTGTTTGTCTTTTCATACAAAATTCAAGTCAGTCGCACAAGTCATCTGAAGTTTCAAGATTTGTATATTAAGATTAAAAACATAAGTATTTTGTGAAGTGTAGTGGTAGCAAAGTCTTTTACAGGGGATCGAAGGTTTATAGACCAGAAGAAGAAAATAACAGTGAGCAGTTTTACTGGTTGATACAGTCTGTTACAACACATAACAAAGAGTAGTTATAGTGAGTAAAATTTATGTCTTTCATAGCAGTGAATGAGTCAAAGTCCCAGTTTTAGTTTTGTAATTTTTTTCCTCAAATAAATTTTAATATAAAATATTTTGGTTGCACACTCCAATTTCTAGCCTTACTGTGCATCCCCTATTTTACTTTGTTTTATTGTGTTGTTACTCTATGTTGTCACTGTGCACAATTTTATGGGTTTTTACCTTTCTGCCTAAAATACAAACATTGGTATCAGAGCAGGTTCAAGAAGTTTTTTTCCTTCAATAGTTAAATATGGCAGTGACATCAAGCACAAGCGTGACCAACCCACAAATACCCTAGTTCAATGGAAAAAATTATTACTATTGGGCTATCACAATGAATGCTTCATTTTCTTCTCAAGATATTTGGGATTTGGTGGAGAATGGGTTCCTAGAACCAGTAGATGTAGAAGCATACAAAGTTTTGTCACTAGCATAAATAGATTTGCGAAGAGACAATAGGAGGAATGCTTCAAAATCCCTCTTCTGTATTTTTCAAGTTGTTCATGAGAGAATTTTTCGAAGGATTGTAGTGGCAAAAAAGTCCAATTAAGCATGACATATTCTCTAGACAACCTATCAAGGCATGGAAAAAGTGAAGACAACCAAACTACAAATGCTAAGAAGAGATTTTGAGACCATATGTATGAAATTGTTTGAGAATATAGACCTATTTTTCACACAAGTTATTGGAATGGTTACTCAAATCATGTCGCATGGTGAGACACTTGAAGAAAGGAGGATAGTTGATTAAGTGCTCAGAATTATGCTCAAAAATCAAAGTGTCAAAATCTTGTCAAACTCGGCTTCAGATTGAAGGGCTCGTCATTTTGAATCCAATGGTGTAAACGACACTTAAATATGAGTTTGTATGCAGAAGATGGGACAAGTCAAAGTTCAAGTTTGACTTGTCTATGTGGCAGGATTGGATGACATGGCAAAGGGTCCCAGCGAACGGGGAAGCGCCAAGTGGCAGGTTGCCACTGGGTCCTGCATATCACATATAGGGAAGAAAAGAGAGGTGCAAGTTAAGAATCGGCCCCAGCAAATCACACTAAACACCCTACTGTTATGTTGTTACCATCGGTAAAGTTCTGATTGCAATAAGACTGTCGGACGTGATACTTTTATGTGTTACAGTTTAACATCCTAGCGGGTCTGTCATATCGCACTAGTTATGTACACGCACCCGATTGCGATAAGACCTTAACACAAGAATTTTATATATCACTATTTAATACCCTGATGGGTCTGCAATACTGCAATCGCAGTGTTCCCATGTTAAGAAGACCTTCGGTCATTGAACTTCATTGATTATGATGAGCGGAGGTTTCAGACGCGGGATTATATATGTTGCAGTTAATTATCCCCCGACGGGTCTGTAATACTATAATCGCAACATTTTGTTGTGTTGGGAGCCCGCAGAACTTGTCGATTGTGATTTCGATGCGGTTGACATGATAACCCACCGAACAATGAATTTCTCGCTCCATTAGCTGATTTTGGAGTGGAAATGGGGTTTTTGGTCGGTTTTGGAGCATTCTGTGGAACAAATAGTGGAAGAACTGGGAGAAGCCATAACTTCTTTAGTTCTTATCCAAATTGGATGCAAAAAGAGGCTAGATGGCCATTTTTTAGGATTCTGAACTCATTGAGACAAGTTTCAAGGGCATATGAGCATTATAAACACACTTTTGTTGTAATTTTAGCATAATAGAGAGGCCCAAGACATTGGAAGCTGGACCAAGGAGATGTAGCCTAAGAGGGATGAACTCCTTTATCATGTGCTTGTTGTGTGTTGTATTTTGATGTTCTTTGTTGTTATTTTTTCTGTTGTTCAACAGATGTTTTATGTTAAATTGTTTCCAACATTTACATAAGAAACTCTCATGGGAATCTGTTAATTAAGCAAAAGTATTGAATCCTTAAACACTTGATAAGAAAATGATAAGCATCTTGGGTTTTATTCTGAGTGGGAAATTAGCACAACATTACTAATCTGCTCCATTTCAAATCAAGTTGGTATTAGAGCACTGGTTTTTTCTTACTAGATTTTCTTTGTGAAAGAAGGATTTAATTGTTTCAAAGTTTATGTCATGCTTACAAGGTTGAAACTCCAAAGAGGTGAAGCAAAACTGGTTGAAAGCCCTAAAGTTGGGTCAAGTAGAAGAAGAAAAAGGTTGCCAAAGTATTCTACACCAATACATCCTCAAGTTGCAGAAGTTGCAGTTGAGACTCCAACACTAGTTGAGCCTCAAGTTGTAGTTGAAACTCCTGAGATCATGTCTCATGAAGGAGAAACTATCATGACAGAAGATGAGAAGACCTTCAAAAAGGATTTCTTTGATATGACATAAACGATTAAGGTCCTCTATGAAGAGAGGAATAGCAGGATGCAAGGAGAAAGTTCCAAGCCTCCCAATGGAGAAGGTTCTTCAGGAGGAGGTAATGGGAATGGAGGAAAACCTCCACCATCTCCACCATATTCTTCATATTTGTCTTCGAAATCATCTTCACATTCTTCCACTAATACCACCGCTACTCATACTCATCATCATTCTTCAAAAGTGATTGGTAAATCACCCTTTCTAAAGCTTGATGTTAAATTCGAGTTGCCTATGTACAATGGTGAAGTTAATGAAGAGAAGCTAGATAACTGGATTCGCCAGTTGGAGGTGTATTGTAGAATTCAGAACCTTCAAGAGGATGATATCAAAATTTGTTGGCTTCATTAAGAATGGAGGGTGAAACACTTGTATGGTGGGAATCAAGGACTCAAGACGAGATCAATAAACATGTTAAGATCTCTATTTCTTGGAATGATTTCATTGCTACTAGAAAAAGACAGTTTCGTGCTTTAGCTCATATGCAAAAAACTATTATGAATTGGCAAAATTTCAGATAGTTAAAAGGTCAAAATGTGAAATAGTATACTCAAGAGTTTAGGAAAAGAGCTCTTATGCTAGGAGTAGAATTACAGTCACAAGATACTTTGTTGAAATACATAGGAGGGTTGCATAGCTATCTTCGACATACCATTCTTATGTTTAGTCCCACGAATATTGATGAGGTCTGTGTTCAAGATACACACCTCGAAAAAAGAGGGAAAAATGTACAAGAAGAAGGTCAGAAGAAGCCATTTCAGAGTGGTGAAAAAGGGAAGAAATTTAAAGGAAAGAACAAAAAATGCTTTTGTTAAGAAAGAAGGGGAGAAACCTGTGTGGAAGAATTTTTGCAATGAGGGTCATGATGAAGCGCATTGTTGGAAGCTTCATATAGAATTAAGATCGAAGAAATTTAACAATAAAGGGAAACAAAGGACAAACACTGATGTACAACATGACTTGGGTTCTGACTCAGAAGATGAAACCAAGATTGCAGCCACAATCACTAAGGGAAAAGTCATGGCAAAAGCAAGTAAAGAGGAAGTCAAGGCAAGAACCAATATAGAAAATAACTCCAATAATGCTTCAAATGAGGAAAACAGAATTGTGTTGTTCCATATCACAATTATTTCTAAACACACCAAGATTGCTACATTTTTTAACAGTGGATCTCATGCAAATTTAATTTCTATGGATTTGGTCAAGAAATTGAATCTGGTAACTGTGCCTCATCATAAACCCTATCTGTTGGGTTGGATAACCAAGGATGCCAATTTGCAAGTCACACAGAAATGCGCTTTCAGGTTTGCAATCACTATTAATTTCATTGATGAAGTCGAATTAGATGTTGTGCCATTGGATATTTCTGGGATTGTGTTTGGAAGCCCATATCTGTATGACAGGAAATCCGTTTTCCACCGATTTGAAAAAAAAATATCATTTGTTCAAAGATGGAGTGGAGTATATTGTGAGATCCCACCACAGAAAGCTTAGTCTGTCTTTAGCAAGCGCAGGGGAAATGAAGCAACTAGTCAATTCTAGTAAGAGTCTCGTGCTCCTTATGATCAAGCAGAAGAATGACATGGAGAAGGAATCCTTTGCAGGCTGTGATTTGAAGCTGAACGCTGAATTGGTTGATGTGGTAAATCAATAAGGAGACATGTTTCAAGAACCAAAAGGATTGCCATCAAAAAGAGTAATTCAGCATGAAATTCGGCTACAAAAAGATTGTTCACTCCCAAACATCTGTGCGTATCGAATGTCAATTCTGGAAAGTATAGAAATTAAGAAACAAGTTTAGGAATTGTTGGGTAAAGGTGTAATTCATCCATCGACTTTCCTAGATGGTTCATCAATTGTATTGGTACCTAAGAAAGATGGAACCTAGTGCATGTGTGTAGATTATTGAGCTTTGAATAAGATTACAATAAAGAATTGATACCCACTGCTCAGAATAGATGATTTTCTAGATCAGTTGAAAAATGAAAAATATTTCACTAAATTAGATATGAGAAGTGGATATCATCAAGTAAGAATACCTGAGGAGGATATTTGGAAGACTTCTTTCAAAACAAAACAAGGATTGTTTGAGTGGTTGGTTATGCCTTTTGGTCTTTGCAATGTTCCAACTACATTCATGAGAGCTATGAATAATTTTTTAATATCATTTCTTGATGAGTTTGTAATTGTCTATTTAGACGATATTTTGATATTCAGGAAATCACGAGAAGAGAATATCAAGCATGTAAGGAAAGTTTTGGATATCATGAGAAAAGAACAATTATTTTTTATGTCTAAATGTGAATCTGGGAAAACTTATTTAGTGTATTTGGGCCACATAGTTGGAGAAGGTGAGTTGAAGATTGACCCCTCTAAAGTTTTCGTCATTGTGAATTAGCCAATACCCAAATAAATAACAGAATTAAAGAGTTTTCTAGGAGCAGCGCAGTACTAGAGGAAGTTTATTGCTAACTTCTCTTCCATAGCAACTCCACTACATGCTTTGACCAATGTGAAGGTTGTCTTCGAGTGGGGAGGAAAACATAAAAAAACATTTGATGCTTTGAAACAAAAGATTAGTTCAGCCCCAGTTTTAGCATTGCCAAACTTGAAACAACCCTTTGAAATACAAACATATGCAAGTCACTACACCATGGGTGCAGCTCTTTTACGGCATGGTAATCCCATTTCATTTCATTCTGAGATTTTTAATGGTGTTGTTATTAATTATCCTACGTATGATAAAGAGATTTATGCATTGGTACAAAGTGTGAAGAAATGGAAGCATTATTTGATGGGAAAAGAAACCATTATTCACACTGATCATCAGCCTATGCAATATCTACAATCTCAAACTAAATTACAGTAGTCAAGGCACTTTCGTTGGATGGGATTTTTACAACAATTCTACTTGGTAATCATGTACAAGAAAGGTATTTATAATAGAGTTTATTATATGCTTTCTAGACCAGTTATTAATGTAGCCATTCTACTTAAGAACCATTATGTTATGCCTGAAAGTTATGTTGAAAAAGACGCACAAGATGCTGACTTCCAAGAGGTAGATTTAAACTTGAGTGAAGGCCACCAAGTTGAGGAATTAGACTACCATGTACATGATAATCTTTTGTATCATTTGGGAAAACTTTGTGTTCCACAGGGAGAGAGAGTAAATGTCACAAGGGAAGCACACACTTCTCTTATTTTTGGACATTTCAGTGTAAGTAAAACAATGGCAAATCTTCAGAGGTACTTTTACTGGCGTCGTATGCTTGAAAGTTTGTCACGTTTTATCAGAGGTTGTTCATTGTGTGCATTCGGTAAGCCTAGTAATAAGAAACTAGGATTGTGCACACCACTTCCAGTGCCTTCATGACCATGGGAAAGTGTTTCTATGGATTTTGTAGGAGGTCTTCCTTTATCAAGGAAAATTCATGATTATTTGTATGTAATTTTGGATAGGTTCAGCAAGATGTACATATTAATGCCTTGTAAAAATCAAATTGCAATTGAAAAATAGCTCAACTTTTCTTTCAAAATGTATGGGTTCATTTTGGATTGCCTACTTCTATTGTAAGTGATTGTGATTCTTTATTTGTTGGGAATTTTTGGTCAAGTTTATGGGACTTGATGAACACTAAGTTGAAGAAAATTACATCCTTTCATCTGCAAACAGATGGTCAAACTGAAGTGGTTAACAGGTCATTTATTCATTTTCTAAGAGGATATTGCAGCAAACATCCTAAGTTGTGGGATGAACAGTTGCATTATATCCAGCATGATTAAAACCGAGCAAAACACTCTACTCTAACTTTGCCTTTTGAAACATGTCTTGGTTATTTGCCTAAATCACCTTTGGATTTCTTCTTTGAGAAATATGTAGCTGTAGATGGACATAGTGACATAGACAGAGTAAAGAAATTCATTAAGAAAATTTAGTTGATTCACCAAATAGTTCAAGAACAACTAGAAAAGATGAAACTAATGCATTATGGTCCATTTAAAATGCTAGAAAATATTGGTAATAATTCTGTCAAGCTTGATTTGCCTTCATATATGCAAATATATTCCACTGTTACTGTTGAAAATTTGAGATTGTATGAACCTAATTCGATTGAAGGTTAAGGAGAGAATGTTCAAATTCCATCTATTGAAGACTTTTCTCCAGAATTCCTTGATGTGCTTCAGCAAGACACTATACTTGACAGAAGGAAAAGGAAAACTAAAACGGGAAGTATTGATTATCTTCGGGTGGGTCTCAAAGGTACACATCCATCAAAGTCCAAATGGATTGAAGTGGGGAAGGTGATGGAACAGTACCCTCATCTATTCAATAACTAAATATAAATATTTTTTGGTCCAAAAGGCTTCCAGTGGGGAGGAGTGATCAGGTGCTCAGAATTATGCTCAAAAATAAAAGTGTCAGAATCATGTCAAACTCAGCCTCAGATTGAAGGGCTCATCATTCTAAATCCAATGGTGTGTATGACACTCAAATCCGAGTTCGTATGCAAAAGATAGAGTAAGTCAAAGTTCAAGTTTGACTTGTCTATGTGGTAGGATTGGATGACATGGCAAGTGTCACACCCACGAGCTGGCATTTGTGATGTGTGATAGGGTGGTGGCATAAACTTCGGTTAAAGGAAATGTGTTGCGATGTCGAGTTGCAACGAGCCAATGGGAGAGTCAAAAAACCAAGAATCAGAAAATTGACGAAGTATGGAGAAGTGCGGCAAGCTTATAAGGAGTGTCGAAAAACCGAACGAGTCGGTGGGACTACGTGCGAAGCAACGAGTTGAATTAATCGATGAGAACTTTGGTATTTTTTGTGGTTGAAACACATCGTCGACTAGGGCAGGCTGACCCACCTTAACTCTTGAGAGAGGCGTATATATTTGATACGACTTGGAGGAGTAAAGGCAAGAAGTTCAATCATCTCATAAAGGAAGTTTTAGTATCCAAAGGAGAGTTCAAGCGTAAGGGTGGATGAGATAAGGAAGAAAATGAACAGGCCAAAGTTGCAAGCGGACCGAGGGCCGCAACACTTGGCTGAAAAATAGAAAATGGAACCGAGGTGGGGTGCGTATGAACGAGCGAGCTGCGGTGGGTTAAGTCTAAACAGATGACCTATGGTGGGGCGACCCTGCCCAGACAAGTTGCGGAGGGGCGCATCTGCCGAAGAATTGAATTGGGGCACCTATTCCTGGATGAGATGCAGGAAGGGTGTGTCTGCAAGGTGACCTAGATGATCGAAGGACGCGGTTGAACGAGGGCGAACCTGAACAACAGAAGGGTGCAGCTGAACGAACAACAGGGTGACCCTGAACGATGGAAGGGAGTGGCTGAATGAACAACCGGGCGACCTTGAAAGATGAAAGGGCGCGACTGAACGAGGGTGACCCTGAACGACAGAAGGGAAAGGCTGAATGGAGGGTGACATGGGTGGGTGACCCTGAACGACAGACTGAATTGGAAAATTGGCAGTTTTGCAAAGGTGAACTTGGGGTTGCCTAACAAAGGTTGTTCATGTAAAAATACTTGTAAAATATTGTTTTTATTATTATTTAGGTAGGCACTAACCAGGGAGTTTCCCCTCCCTTTAAAAGAAGATTTTATCCTCTATGCATATATTTATGATAATAATGATGATGAATGTTTCCGTTGTGTAAAAGAATGATGAATGCTTAGTAAAGTTTAAAATTTTCTAAGTGTTGAATGTTAGGCGTACCGTACTTGAGAGTAGTGGTGAAAAGAAAATAGGTAGTGATGTCGCACTTGACTATGTGTGGTTGAAATAGTACCGCTCGGATAGGGGTGTGACAGGTGGTATCAGAGTTGATTCAGAGAACAAGTTGAGTTTGATTCCATTGTAATTTGTGACAAGGATTAGAGGCTTATTTGGAAGAAGTGATATAATTGCACCTCATGACATTTCATATCAAGAGGCCTTTTGCAGATTGAAGTGAAATACTTCGTGACAGTTGATATTGGGTTTTTGAAGCTGATGACCGTTGAGGGTAAAGTAGGTATTGAAGACTCAACGAATGGATGAAGATACACTGAAAAGAGAATTTAAAAAGCTTTAATATTTGACAGGTTATAGGAAAGATGAAATGCAGAAACGCTATGAAAATCTTATACAAAAATGGGAACTATTGATACATATGGGAGACATGATAATGGACTTGGGAAAGGACTTGAATAATCTTCATGGGAAGACTGATGAACTCAATGAGCTTGATGAGAAGATATGATAGGGTGACCGAAGACTCCAAGAACTCATGGATGAGAAAGTTTGATTAAGGAGAAAAGCAGCATGGCATAGGAAAAAGTCAAGGAACTTGAGGATGAAATTAAGAAGGACTTTCTTGGTAGAAAGACCATTGTGATAGAGCAAGATGAGCTTGATTACATTGACAGACTTGGGGACTATCACTAAAACATGAAGGAATATGTTTAGAACATTAGGTCACTTCAGATGGAAGGAGTCAATGTGTGCTTGATAGGTACACTTAAGCATAAGGCCATGGAGGAGGAGCTTGATGGAACTCAAACTAAACCAGGATCAAATTTCTTAGATGAACCGAATAAGGAGCCAACATACCTTAAGAAGGAATTCAGGTTGAAGCATAATTCAAAAGACTCTTCTGAGGTCGAATTGTTGAAGAAGGTTAGAGAGATAAGACGCAAGATCAAGCCTAGAGAGGATGGTGATGACTTGAAGCTGAGTTTTGTGTAGGTTACCGTATGTGGCAAGAAGTTTGATGCATTGGTGGACATGGGGGATACTCATAACTTCCTTAGCAGGAAAGTAGAAAAATATTTTGGGAAGAAAATCAGAGCGGGAAGAGAGTCGAATGCTTTCAAAGCACTGAACTCTACCATGAAAGTTGTGACAGGTGTATTGAAGGACACTCAAGTGAGAGTGGGTTCATGGCTTGGAAAGTTGCACTTGAGAGTTGTTGAATTGGATGATCATACTATGGTGTTGGGGTAGGACTTTCTAAAAGCTGCACAAGCCATACAAATGGTGGACCGAAATTTTATCTTGATTACAGCTAAATGGAAAACTATGTTGGTACCGATGAATTGGAGGAGTTGCTTGGAATATAAACCAAGGATGGCTTCTATGACTTTGCATCCAAAGGATTTGAATGTGAAACATGATTATCTGGAGGATTCATGAATCTAATAGTGGAGGAAAGGAAGTTAGTTGACCTCGTTTCAAGAACTAGAAGGAAAGATGAAGGTGGAAAGAAAGTTTCACACATCTTGAAACACTTGATAGGTGCATCTTCTACGGAGGATCTTCACCATAGAGTTGTGGATGAAGGGAGTTGATCCGAATTGGATCCATAAAAGACTGTCAAAGAACCATGACTATATCAGATCGGGACAAATCCCTAAAGAATTCAGAACCGTGATCAAAAACACCCCTCAACTAGTGGCAATGGTAGCCAGCGTGGCACGACGAGGACCTCAGTCAAAGCGCGCTGACCAAGGCCCATGGAGACTGTGTAGGAGGTCAAAATAGCCCCTTGGAGCCTCGAATCAGGAAAATAAGGAGGTTTTTAATGCGCGATTAGCACTAATCGGGCTAAGTTGGGCAAACAGGACAAAAGTGGGGGAAGCCCGAGCACACGGACGCATGGCGAACTAGAGAACCGCGGGCGGAAAAGGCGAACAACGCTAAACATACAAAGGTGGGACCCACGCTCTTGAAACCGGTGGTATTTATCGGGGCGCCCTCAAACGGTAAACGGTTTTGGATGGAAGTGGAGTGATCCCAATCAAAAATCGACGCCTGGCAAGCGGAGGTGAGAGAAAACCGTTGTTGATCGCGCATTATCAGTTGAGCAAGTCAATCGTCCAGGACATGCGTATGGCGTCGGATCTGGAGGCCCCAGATCGGATGGCTGAGATCAAGCCTGATGGAGGAAGCAGAATCGACGAAGGAATACGCCACGATTTGTAAAGATTTGGAATCCGTCTAACTGCCACGGTGGAGGAAAGACTTCATCCACGACATAATTGGAGAAAACGAACTGACGAAGCAGGCTGGCGCCATTTAGAGGAGGACATGTGGCCACTTCCTGAGCATTCATGCTGACGCCGAACAGGGAACTCCAAGCGCAGCTGCAGAAGGTGAATCGAAAAAGGCGGAAGAGGAACTGAACAGGCATTGGATCGAATGGCTAAAAACCACGAATATAGATAGAATACACAGAGAAAAATAGGAGAGACGAAAAAGACCAAAATCCTGAGAGGAGGATGAAATACACAGAGAAAGAAGACAGTGAAGCAAAAGCAGGAAGAGACAGAGGGCTGAGCTGACCAGTGACATCATCGAGCACGAGAGAGATTGAGAGATTCGAGCCATCCCATAGAGGATCTGTCTAGGCTGATCACCACATTGGGCTCTTGCCACTGTAGACCAGAAGGTCATAGAGCCGGTAGGAAGAAGAAGAGTCTGTGTACTCCAGTGGCTTGGGGAATCCAAGAACCACACTGCCAAGGAAAACCTGCTTCAGGAGAACTCACATTGAGTCCCTATATTGTAATTCTCTGCTTAAAGGCACAATAAAACAAGGCCACCACTGAAAGCTGGACCGAAGACGTAGCCCTAGAGAATAGGGTGAACTCATTAAAATTCTTGTGTCTTTGTGTTTGCTTACTGTATTTCTCTGCTGTATTTCCATTTTATTGTCTGTGTATTGGAAATCTGATCAATTTGTTGCTTCAATAACACAGAACACACACTAGCACATGAGTCTGTAATACCTTTAAACAATAAATCTTTAACTGATGTCACTCATAGGGTGAATATCAGATCAAGTGGTATCAGAGCTTTAGGCTGTAAGGTTAGACAAGCTTGTGTTGGTTTAGCTGTGAATGCTCACAGGATCAAAGCTCAAATTAGGAGAAGGAGAGTTGGTCAAAACTAATCCTGAAATTGGGAGAGTCTATCCTCAGAAGACAATGTCAGAGGAAGGTTCTATGGGGCCAGACCCTCAATTCCTAGAGAGTTTCCTGGCTATAAAGTCTATGATAGAAGAAATGTATAGGGACTTTAGAAAGCATAAGGATGAAGATTCATCAGGTTCTAAACAAGAAAAAGAAGAAGATGAGTCTCATTCCCATGACCACTCAAAAGGAAAAGGGAAAGAGGAAAGCTTTCTCACACCTCTTAATAGCCCTGTGCATAATAAGAAAGCATCTTTGATTAAGCTAGATGTTAAATTTGATTTTCCTATATATGATGGAGAGTTGAATGCTGAAAAGTTGGACAATTGGATTAGACAAATTGATGTGTATTATAGAGTGCAGAATATCAACTCAGACAAGAGTAAAATTCAGCTGGCAAGCTTACGCCTAGGAAGCACTACCTTGGTTTGGTGGGAAGGTAGAACCCAAGCTGATATGAAGAAACATGGTAAGACCATCTCTGTCCGGAGTGAATTTGTTTCTGCAATCAAAAAGCAGTTCTATCCATTGGCCTACATGCAACAAGCCATGATGAGTTGGAAAACTCTTTGGCAATTGAAAGGGCAAAGTGTGCAAGGGTATACTCAAGAATTTAGAAAGAGAGCATTGATGTTGGGTATCACATTATACTCATTAGAGACTCTTTTGAAGTACATTGGTGGTCTACACAGCTACATGAGGCATACCATCCTCATGTTTAATCCCACTAGTATAGATGGGGTATCTGTACAAGCTACTCATCTAGAAGCTAGAGGAAAGAATGGAAATCCAGAAGTTGGGGGACCATCCCAACCCACTGTAAGAAAGAGCAAGGAGAAAAGAAAGCAGAAGTGGAAAGTAAGGAAGGCTAATACTGCACAGAAAGGCAAAGCTTCATGCATTCACTGTAAAAAGGAGGGCCATGATGATGAGCACTGTTGGATTCTGCATCCAGAGCCGAGACCTAAGAAGTCTGAGGGCAAGAAGAAGAAGACTGTTGCAGCTATTCAGAAAGATTTGGGGTCAGACTCGAGAGATGAAACAATCATTGCAACCATAGGTATAAAAGGTAAGAATTCTAAAGCATCTACTAGTAATTCTGCTCAAACTATTATTGATGAAGAACATGAGAGAAAAAGACATGAGCTTTTTCATATTCGAGTTATTTCCAAGCATCAAAAGATTGATACTTTGTTTGATAGTGGCTCACAAGTAAATTTGATTTCTGAAGCAATTGTAAAGAAATTGGGATTAGCAACTACACCTCACAAGAAAACATACCCATTAGGATGGTTGAATGATAAAGCTCAACTACAAGTGACTAGATAGTGCAAACTCAAGTTTTCTTTTGGGTCAGAATTTGTAGATGAGGTTGAGTTAGACATAATTCCTTTGGATATATGTGGAATTGTTTTAGAAATTCCTTACTTGTATGATAGAAAGACTATTTTATATAGAGCTGAGAACAAGTATCTACTTGTTAAAGATGGAATCAAATACTTTGTAAGAGCTCACAAGCTCAAGAATATTTATACTCTCATAAATTCTGGGCAGATGAAAAGAATGATAAATTCATGCAAACAATTCTTACTAATGGTTGTAAGGAAAAGAAACCTGATAAAACCAATGAATTTGAGGGTTGTAATGCTCAATAGCAAGCTGATATAGAAAACATTGTTTCAGAGTATGATGTCCTATTTCAGGAAACTAAAGGTCTACCACCCAAAAAGGAAATAGTACATGATATTATTTTGCAGCAAGATGTTCCATTGCCTAACATTGGGATGCATAGGTTGTATGCTTTAGGGAATGCTGAAATCAAGAAGCAGGTGCAGGAGTTGCTCGAGAAATGATTCATCAGGCCTAGCACATCACCATGTGGGTCACCAATCATTTTGGGAGAAAGAAAGATGGCTCGTGGAGAATGTGCATTGACTACCGAGCACTGAATAAGATAACAATCAAAAATCGTTATCCCCTTCCTCACATAGATGATCTCTTAGATCAATTGAAGGAAGTTGTCTATTTCACCAAGCTAGATTTTCACAGTGGATACCATCAGGTCAGAGTTGCAGAGCAAGATGCATGGAAGACTGCTTTCAAAACAAAGAAAGGATTGTATGAGTGGCTGGTTATGCCTTTTGGCTTGACCAATGCTCCTGCTACTTTCATGAGATTAATGAATGATGTACTCAGACCTTTTCTTGATGACTTTGTTATTGTGTATCTGGATGACATTTTGATTTTTAGTAAAATGTGGGAAGAACACTTAAAGCATGTTAAACAGGCATTAGATGTTTTGAAAAGAGAAAAAATTTATGTTAAACTCTCAAAATGTGAATTTGGAAAAACATCTCTAAATTATTTGGGTCATATAGTAGGGGGTGGTGAAGTGAAAATAGATCCCTCTAAAGTGGCAGTCATTGTAAACTGGCCTAAACCCAAGTCTACTACAAAAGTAAGAAGCTTCTTAGGAGCAACACAATATTGGAGGAAGTTCATTTCTAATTTTTCCTCAATTGTAGCTCCCTTACATGCTTTTACAGAATTGAACAAGGTGTTTCAGTGGGGAGGCAAACATCAGAAAGCCTTCGACACCTTGAAAGAGAAGATTAGTATAACACCTATATTAGCATTGCCTAATTTACAAAGACCGTTTGAAATCCAAACAGATGCCAGTGACTATGCCATGGGAGCAGTGTTGACACAACACGGTAAACCCATATGTTATCATTCTGAGACTTTTAATCCTGCAGTAGTTAACTATCCTACATATGATAAAGAATTGTATGCATTAGTTCAGAGTGTGAAAAAGTGGAAACATTACTTAATGGGCAAAGAGGCAGTAATACATACTAATCATCAACCACTTCAATATCTACACTACCAAACTAAGTTGCAGCAACCAAGAAATTACAGATGGATGGGTTTTCTACAACAGTTTCATCTAGTCATCAGATAAAAAAGGGCATACACAACAAAGTTGTAGACATGTTATCTAGACCCATTATAAATGCATCTACCACACTTAAGCATAATTCTGTGCTACATGAAAGCTACATAGAACAATATGCTTAGGATGTGGACTTTAAAGATGTATATGCAACTTTGAGTCACGACAAAAAGGTGGAAGAATTGGACTATCATGTGAAGGACCGGCTCTTATACCATTGTGGGAAAATCTGCATTCCATAGACAGAGAGAGTAAAGATAATTAGAGAGACACACACTTCTCTGATATCAGGTCACTTTGGGGTAAGTAAAATAGTTGCACAACTGCAAAGATTTTGTTATTGGCCGAAAATGAATGAGACAATTTTTAGATATGTAAAAGGATGTACTATGTGTGCTAAAAGCAAGCCCAGCAATAGAAAACTAGGCTTGTACATTCCTTTACTAGTTCCTTCTCACCCTTGGGAAAGTGTTTCCATGGATTTTGTTGGAGGACTGCCTAAATCTAGGAAATGTCATGATTATCTATATGTGGTTGTGGATAGGTTAAGCAAAATGTGTATTTTGATACCTTGTAATAAACAGATTACAGCTGAACAAACTGCAAAATTTTTCTTTGAACATGTATGGGTTCATTTTGGATTACCCACTTCTATTGTATCTGATCCAGACACCCGATTTGTGGGGAAGTTTTGGTCGAGTCTGTGGGAACTGATGGACACCTGACTGAAGAAAAGCACAACTTTTCATCCACAAACTGATGGCCAAATAGAAGTAGTTAATACGACAGTGATCCAGTTACTGAGAGGATATTGCAGCAAACATCCTAAGCTTTGGGATGAACATTTGTGTTACGTGCAACATGCTTAGAACAGAGCCAAACACTCTTCTACACAGAGATCTCCTTTTGAGACCTGTTTTGGTTTCATACCAAGGTCACCTTTGGATTTTGTCTTTGGTAAAGATACCATGGTTGATGGACACAGTGATGTGGACAATGCAACTAGGTTCATTGAACAGATCCAGGAGATCCACCAGGCAGTACAGGAACAGCTGGAAAAGAGCCAAGCCAAATACAAGGCTAGGCACGACAATCATCAAATGGAGCATTGTTTTCAAATTGGTGACCAGTTCTGGCTGTATATCAGCAAGCACAGGATGCAAGGTGAATGTAAAAAGCTAAAGCCTATCAGGTATGGACCTTTTAGGATACTTGAGAAGATTGGTGAAATTGCTTTTCGCCTTGATCTACCAGCTTACATGCACATCTACTCATTCATAAATGCAGATTTCTTGAGATTGTTTGAACCTTCAATGATTGAGGATCCTGAAGAGCAAACTCAATTGCCTTCTATTGATGACCTGCTACTGGAATATCTTAATGAATTGCAGGAAGACACAGTCTTGGACAGGAAGGTGAGGACGATGCACAGAGGAGATTTCGAGTACCTCAAAATTGGACTTAAAGGTTCGAAGTCGAGCAGTTCAAAGTGGATTGAGATTGGACAAGTGAGACAACAATATCCTCACTTAGTCGATGCTTGAAAGAAAAACCAACTTTTGGTGATCCAAAAGCTTTTTTAGTGGGAAGGCCATGATCCAAATTGGATCCATAAAAGACTGTCAAAGAACCATGACTGTATTAGATCAGGACAAATCCCTAAAGAATTCAAAACCATGATCAAAAACACCCTTGAGCCAGTGGCAATGGCAGCCAGCATGGAACGACGAGGACCTTGGTCAAAGCGCACTGACCGAGGCCCATGGAGATTGCGCAAGAGGTCAAAATAGCCCCTGGGAGCCCTAGATCAGGAAAATAAGGAGGTTTTTGATGTGCAATTAGTGCAAACAGGGCCAAAGTGGGGCAAGCCCGAGCACACAGACGCATGGCGAACGAGAGAACCATGGGCGGAAAAGGCGAACAGTGCTAAACGTACAAAAGTGGGACTCGCGCTTTGGAAACCAGCAGTATTGGTTGGGGCGCCCTCAAATGGTAAATGGTTTTGGATGGAAGTGGAGTGATCCTACTCAATGATCGGCGTGTGGCAAGCGGAGGTGAGAGAAAATTGTCGTTGATCGCACGTTATCAGTCGAGCAAGTCAACCGCGCAGGACGTGCATATGGCGTCGGATCTGGAGGCCCCAGATCGAACGGTTGAGATCAAGCCCGATGGAGGAAGCAGAATCGATGAAGGAATACGCCATGTTTTGTAAAGATTTGGAATCTATCTATCCACCACGGTGGAGGAAAGACTTCATCCACGATGTAGCTGGAGAAAACGAACTGACGAAGCAGGCTAGCACCATTTAGAGGAGGACATGTGGCCACTTCTTGAGCGTTCATGCTGACACTGAACAGGGAACTCCAAGCGCAACTGCAGAAGGTGAATCGATAGAGGCAGAAGAGGAACTGAATAGGCATTGAATCGAATGGCTAAAAAGCATGAACAGAGACAGAATACACAAAGAAAAATCGGAGAGACGAAAAAGACTAGAATCCCGAGAGGAGGACAGAATACACAGAGAAAGAAGACAGTGAAGCAAAAGCAGGAAGAGACAGAGGGCTGAGTTGACCAGTGACAACATCAAGTACCAGAGAGCTTGAGAGATTCAATCGATCCCATAGAGGATCTGTCCGGGCTGAGCATCACATTGGGCTCTTACCACTGTAGAGCAGAAGGTCACAAAGCTGCTAGGAAGAAGAAGAGTCTATGTACTCCAGTGGCTTGGGGAATCCAAGAACCACCCTGCCAAGCAAAACCTGCCTCAAGAGAACTCACATTGAGTCCCTGTATTGTAATTCTCTGCTTAAAGGCACAATAAAACAAGGCCACCACTGAATGTTGGACTGGAGACGTAGCCCTGGAGAATAGGGTGAACTCCTTATTAAAATTCTTGTGTCTTTGTGTTTGCTTACTATATTTCTCTGTTGTCTTTCCATTTTATTGTCTGTGTATTGGCAATCTGATCGATCCGTTGCTTCAATAACACAGAACACACACTCACATGAGTCTGTAATACCTTTAAACAATAAATCTTTAACTGATGTCATTGATAGGGTGAATATCAGATTAAGAGTTCAAATACTTATTAAAAGGTAGTAGTTGGGGAAGATTATGCAGGTAGAGATCTGGCTGGGACAATGGATTTTTGCAGGTATGCTATGGGTATATATGACTTTCAGTTGACGAAAGACAAGCTTGAGAAGCTTGGTTATACACATGAGGAGGTTGAAGTTGTGCACAAGTACTTGAGGATGTAGTATCAATCATACACATGGGTGGATGAGAGTCAGGGAGGGAACTTCCTAGCCCTCCTTTCTAGATAGACAACCTTGGAGATAGGTGTGTGCAAGTCCTTGTTATCTAGGAGTACTGCACCACCCTTACAAGGGGCCTTTGGAGATGAGGCTTCTTCCTTTGATAGGTTGATGATGCTTGGATGTATGCGACTGTATGATAGCACATCGGCATTAACATCATGGGTAGCATGTTTCATATGAGATGATGGACATGTCATGGACCTGAGCATGGATTACTTTTACAGTTGGATGGATTCTTGATCAAGTTGAGATTGTGGCGGGATGTTGAGAAACAACCAACGGTGACCTGAGGAGGTGCATTCTCGTGGGTTGAGTATTACGGTTGGATTAGCTACCCAACTAGTTCAATGACATGGGGGCATGTAGTGCACCAAGTTTTTGTCAAATAGATGTCTTGGTTATGACTGAGATGTTGTTTTAGATGGAGTATTATGCAATGGATCACATGATGACGATACATGATGAGGTCAGACATGATATATGTTGCAGTGATGGCATGTAGTTGAGTTGGAGGGACAAAACCTTCCATGATGGGGCAACATGTGGATGTGCGATAGATGTGGATTGATGATCATGGATTGAGGAGACTTCATGTTTATGGAGACACAAACCTTGGTGGTTTATGCGAGGTTGGAGAAAAGATGGGTAGCATGAACATTTTTTCAGATGTTGGAGCTAGTGACACTTTGTGACCTCGTATGATGGTGTTGTCGAGGACGAGAACCGTTTAAAGTGGGGGAGTATGTGACACCCGCGAGCTAGCATTTTTTATGTGTGATGAGGTAGCGAAATAACCTTCATTTAAAGGCAACGAGTTGCGAAGAGCCAACGGGAGAGCCGAAAAATCGAAAATTAGAAAATCAACTAAGTATGGAGAAGTGCGACAAGCTTATAGGGAGTGTCGAAAAATCGAACAAGTTGGTGGGTTGATGTGTAGAGCGATGAGTTTGGAGAATCGACACGAACTTTGGTATTTTTTGTGGTTGAAATATATGGTCAGCTAGGGCAGGCCTACCCACCTTAACTCTTAAGAGACGCGTATATATTGGATACGACTTGGAGGAGTAAACACAGGAAATTCAATCATCTCATCAAGGAAGTTCAAGCATCCAAAGTCAAGTTCAAGAATAAGGGTGGATGAGCTAAGGAATCAAACAAATATGCCAAAGGTGTAGGCGGACTGAGGGCCACAGCACTTGGTTGAAAAATAGAAAACGTAACCGAGGTGGGGCATGTCTGAACGAGCAAGCTACGGCTGGGTGAGTCTGAACGGATAAGCTGCAGTGGGGAAACCTTGCCTCAACGAGCTAAAGAGGGGTGCGTCTTCCCGAAAAACTGCAGTGGGTCACTTCTACCTAGGGGAGCTATAGGAGGGGCACGTCTACCTGGCAACCTAAATGATGAAAGGACACAGCTGAACAAGGGTGACCCTAAATGATGGAAGGGTGTGGCTGAATGAACAATTTGATGACCTTGAAAGACGGAAGGGTGCGTCTGAATGAGGGCAACCCTGAATGACAGAAGGGTGAGGCTGAATGAAGGATGACCTGAGGTGGGTGACCCTGAACGACAAACCAAATTGGAAAATTGGCAGTTTTGCAAAGGTGAACTTGGGGTTGCCTAGCAAAGGTTGTTCATGTAAAAATACTTGTAAAAGACTGTTGTTATTATTATTTGGGCAGAGTCTAATGAGGGAGTTTCCCTTCCCTTTAAAATAATATTTTATGCATTATGCATATATTTATGATAATGATGATGATGAACCTTTTCGCCATGTAAAAGAATGATGAATTCTTAGTAAAGTTCAAAATATTCTAAGTGTTGAATGTTAGGCATAGTCCGTACTCAAGAGTAGTGGTGAAAAGAAATTGGGTAGTGGTTCCACATCTACCTATGTGCAGTTGAAAGACTACCTCCAGGATAGGGGCATGATAGCAAGGGTCCTAGCAAGTGGGGAAGTGCCAAGTGGTAGGTTGCCAATGGGTCCCACATATCGCATATTAGGAAAGAAAAGAGGTGCAGGTTAAGAATCAGCCCCCACAAATCGCATCAAACACCCTGTTGTTATGTTGTTACCACCGAAAAATTTGTGATTGCGATAAGACTGCTAGATGTGATACTTTCATGTTTTACATTTTAACATCCCGACAGGTCCATCATATCGCACTAGTTATGTACCCACAGTCGATTTCCGATTGCGATAAGACCCAGATGCGGAAATTTTAGATATCATAGTTTAATACCCCGACGGGTCCGCAATACCACAATCGTAGTGTTCCCATGTTAACAAGACCTTCAGCTATTGAAATTTCCCGATTGCGATGAGCGGGAGGTTCCAGACACAGGATTATATATGTTGTAGTTAATTATCCCCAGCGGGTCCGCAATATCGCAACCACAACATTTTGTTATGTTGGGAGCTGCAAAACTTATCGATTGCGCTTTGGATACAACCGACAGGAAATAACCCACCAAATGGAGAATTTCTCGCTCTATTAGTGGATTTTTGGAGTGGAAAAGGGGTTTTTGGTCGGTTTCAGAGCATTTTGTGGAACAAATAGTGGAAGAATTGGGAGAAGTCATAAGTTCTTCAGTTCTTATCTAAATTGGATGAAAAAAGAGGCTAGATAGCCATTTTTGAGTATTTTGAACTCATTGAGACAGGTTCTAGAGGCATGTGAGCATTGTAAACACACTTTTGTTGTAATTTTAGCATAATAGAGATGCCCAAGCCATTGGAAGTTGGGCCAAGGAGGCGTAGCGCAAGAGGGGTGAACTCCTTTATCATGTGCTTATTGTGTATTTTATTTTGATGTTCTTTGTTGTTATTTTGTTGATTTTCAGCATGTATTTTTATGTTAAATTGTTTTATAACATTTACATAAGAAACTCTCATGGGAATAAGTTAATTAAGCAAAAGTATTGAATCCTTAATAACTTGATAAGAAAATGATAAGCATCTTAGGTTTTTATTCTGAATGGGGAATTAGCACAACATTACTAATCTTCTCCATTTCAGATCAACTCCTTTATCATGTGCTTGTTGTGTGTTGCATTTTGATGTTCTTTGTTGTTATTTTTGTTGTTGTTCAACATATGTTTTATGTTAAATTGTTTCTAACATTTACATAGAAAACTCTCATGGGAATCAGTTAATTAAGCAAAAATATTGAATCCTTAAACACTTGATAAGCAAATGATAAGCATCTTGGGTTTTATTCCAAATGGGGAATTAGCACAACATTACTAATCTGATCCATTTCAGATCAATAGTTGAGGAAATGTTAAGAAGTTTTCCATCAAGATTTGACCATATTGTTGTGACCATAGAAGAGACAAAGGATCCCTCATAGTTTTCAATGGATGGGCTTCAAGAATCACTGATTTCTCATGAGCATAGGCTAAATATAACATCAAATACTTCATTGGAGCATGCCTTCAAGACACAAGTTTTCATTGGTTAAGTTAGAGGCAGAGGAAGATCAAATATAAGAGGAAAAGGAAGAAGTCCACATAGAGTTGGAAGAGAAAACCCTTCAAGCTCAATTGGGAGAGGCAGCAATCAAAACATAGGCCAAGGTTTAAGCCAAACTCGAGAACAAGGTCAGAGGTATGATAAGTCTCATGCTCAATGTCATTATTGTAAGAAGTATGGGCATTATGCAAATGAATGGAGGAATAAACATCATGATCTTAGTAACAAACCAAATACAAATTTCACAAAAGAAAATCAGAACCAAGACAAAACTTTTTAGCTTGAAATGTAGGACAAGGGAAACAAAAAGATGTATGGTTTCTAGTTTCAAGGTGCAACAACCACATGACATGGAACATAGAAATGTTTTCCAATCTAGATGAAAGTGTGAAATATGAAGTGACATCAGGGATTGATAATAAAGTGTCTATTATGGGAAAAGGAAGAGTCAAGATTCTAAAAAAGAAGGGGGATAAGAAATATATTTCAGATGTATATTTTTTCCCTGGTTTCAAACACAATTTGATAAGCATTGTACAACTCATACAAAATGGCTATAATGTCTTTTTCAAAAATAGTGAATGCATAATCTTGGATAAATTTCCAAGCAATAAACTCATTGGAAAAGTGAAAACAAAAAGTAATATAATTTTTCCCCTGAAGATAAAACTAGATTTGAATGGAGAAGGTGCACAAGCAAAAATGTTAATGGATTCACAAGATGAAAGAAAGGTAGTTGTGTTTACACAAACAGTTGTTATTACACAAATGAGTTTTCAAGCAGAGGTCAAGGATGAAAATTGTTTATGGCATCTGTGATTTGGTCATTTAATTTTTGGAGGTTCAAATTTGCTGCATAGGAAAGGCCTGCTAAAGGGATCATCATTCAGAGAAAAATGAAGCAACTTATGTGAAGGATGCATCTTGGGCAAACGACATAGAGAATCATTTCCAGTAGGAAATTCAATAAGGGAAAGTCACCCTTGGAGATTTTTCACTCATATTTATGTGGACCAATGCAAACACCATCAATTGGTGGCAACTATTACTTCTTTACATTCATATATGATTATACAAGGAAAACATGGGTCTACTTCTTAAGGCAAAAAAGTGAAATTTTTTATCACTTCCATCAAAACAAAGCACTTGTTGAGAATAAAAGTCAACACTACATCGAATTTTTGAGGATTGAAAGAGGTGGAGAATACATCTCAAATGACTTCCTACATTTCTTCAAGGAGCATTGTATCCACAATAAATTTACAACAAGGTATACACCTCATCAAAAATGGTGTTAGAGAAAGGAAAAATAGGATCACTATGGAAATGGCTAGAAGTATGTTGAAGTCAAATAATTTTCCAAATAATTATTGGGTTGAAGTTGTCTCTTGCAAAACATATATTATAAATAGGTGTCCAATCAAAAGTCTCAAGAATAAGATTCTTGCGGAAGCATGGAGTGGAAGAAAACATAGTGTCACTCACATGGGAGTGTTTGGATGTGTGGCTTATTCACGTGTCCCATATGAATTAAGGAATAAATTGGACAACAAGGGGGAGAAATGCATAGTTCTTGGATATATTGATGAATCCAAGGCTTACAATCTCTACAATCCATTAACCAAGAAGGTCATAATCAACAAAGATGTGCAATTCATAGAAGAGGAAGCATGGGATGGAAGTTTGGAGAAGACAATTAATGTAAAAAAACAATACCAAAAGAAGACAAAGAGGAATTGGCAGCAACATGTAATTCCTCATTGTTGACTCCTCCTACACCTATTCAAGCACAACAAAGTAGTCATCAAGTGACACCATTAGCAAGCAATAGGACAATGTCACACAGTTAAGCAAATACTACTCCAAGTGCACCGTATAGAATCACAACATCAAGTCCATCTTCTGCAAGCATGAAAAGGAAAAAATTCATAAATTTAAGTGAGATTTATGAGGAAAATGAAGCCAACAATAATGAAAGTTTGAATTCTTTATGTGATCTGTTTTTTCATGTAGATGATCCAATTCATTTTGAATATTTTGTTACAAAAGAAAAATGGGTTGCAACAATGAATGAAGAAATGGAAGAAATAGAAAAGAATGACACATGGGAGTTAGTGGACCTTCCAAAAGGAAAAGAAGTCATAGGCGTCAAGTGGGTTTATAAGACCAAAAATAATATGCAGGAAATATAGAAAGGCATAAAACAAGGTTGGTTGTCAAATGGTAAAAGAAAAAACATGGAAGATACTATGCAAAGACATTTGCGCCAGTCACAATAATGGAGACAGTGTGCACAATGTTGTAAATAGTTAAAAAACATAGATGGAAGGTGTACTAGATGGATGTGAAGTCGAAATTCTTGAAGGGAGTATTGAAAGAGGAAGTATATGTGGAGAAGCGACCAGTTTATGAGGTGTATGGCCAAGAAGACAAAGTGTATAGACTAAAAATTTCTCTTTATGGGCTAAAGCAAGCACCGCGTGCATGGTACAATAGGATATATTGTTATTTGTTTAATAATGGCCTTGAAAAATGTGATGGTGAGCCTACTCTCTACATCAAAGAGAGTAACGATAAGCTTCCTATTTTTGTTCTATATGTAGATGGTTTGATTTTTACAGGGAGTGATGACCTTCTTATTGTTGATTTCAAAGAAGTCATGAAAAGTGAGTTTGAAACGATAGATTTGGGGCTGTAAAGATTTTTTTGGGCATAGAAGTGAAAAAAACAGAAAATGGCATATTTATTTATCAAGCAAAGTATGCCTCAAACATTTTTAAGAGGTTTAATATTTAGGACAACAACCCTGCACCAACTCCAACTATCATGAGGTTGAAATTAGGCAAAAAATATTGTAACAACAAATTAGACTGTAATAAAAACAAATGTTGTAACAACAAGGGACACTATAACAACAGTGTCAATCTGATATTATACAAAAGTATCGTTAGCAATTTGACGTATCTAACAACAACTAGGCCTAATATAATGTATGTAGTGAACTTTGTGTCAAGATTCATGGAGACACCAAAGGAGACACATTGGAAAGAACCAAAATAATACAAAGGTATGTCAACGGTACAAAATAATATGGTATTTTATACTCCACAGCAAGTGATTTCAAGTTGGTTGGTTATAGTGACAATGATTGCGCAGGAAGTGTTGATGATAGAAAGAGCACGTCAGGCTATGTATTCCACATGGGTTAGAGAGCCATTTCATGGGCTTCGAAGAAGCATCCAATAGTGTCACTATCGATAGTAGAAGCTGAATATGTCACTGAAACAACATCAGTATGTCAAGTAGTTTGGATGAGAAGAATGTTGAAGGATTTATGGCAGGAACAAGAAGGAATGACAACAATTTACTGTGACAACAATTCTACAATTCCTTTATCTAAGAATTATGTTTTCCACAAAAGGAGAAAACATATTGACACTAAATATAATTTTATTAGAGAGTTGATTAACAATGGAGAAATTGTTTTGCAACACTACTGATCACATGAGTAGTTTGTAGACATCTTCACAAAGCCATTAGTAAGAGATAAGTTTTTCCATCTGAGAGATTTTTTAGGCATGGTGAATATTGATGGTTGTGATTAAAAGGGAAGTGTTGGAAAATTACTCCCAACCACTGCTTTAAATGACTGACATTAGCCAATCTCAAAAAGTACGCAAGTAGATCAAGCAAGCCACCTTTTGCAGTAGGGAACATATCTTGTGTATCAAGTGAATGAATGCCAAATTAATGTTTTGCAGGCCCAAGGATATAGAATTGATTACTATTAAGCCTAGGTTGTTAATGAACAATAAATGAAACTACAGAAAATTAATTTAAGTGACTGTCTACCCAAAACTTGCTTTTATTTTTTGTCTTGTCATGAAAAAGTTAAGTGGGTTGCACAAGTCATGTGAAGTTTCCATATTTCTATATTAAAGTAACAAAATAAGTATTTTATGAAGTGTAGTGGTAGCGAAGTCTTTTATAGGGGATCGAAGGTCTACAGACCAGAAGAAGAAAATAACAGTGAGCAGTTTCACTAGATGATAAAATTTGTTACAACGCACAACAAAGAGTAGTTATAGTGCATTAAATTTATGTCTTTCAAAACAATGAATGAGATGAAATCTCAGTTTTAGTTTTGTAATTTTTTTGGTCTCATATAAATTTTAATATAAAGTATTTTGGTCTCATATACATTTCTGCTTCAAAAACAAATAGAGATTTTGAATTCAAATATATGTATGAGAGTAAACTTTAAGTACGATGATTTTAAGTTGAATTTCCAGACAATTGGATTTCAGTTTAAACTTGAGACCTTTCGATAAAGGGGATTGAGATGAGGCGATAATTGTGTGTTTTACATGAATTCCTATGTTGATGAAGAAAATGGGGAAAGGGTAAAAGTTTTTAGGCTTCATGTGTATATTCTTGTTAAAATTTGTTGTGACATATAAAATGGATTTCCTTTTGCTTTGGTGCTAGATATGAGGTGTATCTATGTCAAAGTTGTTGGGAACTTACATTAGACCTAGTTTCTCTTTTGGCACACCCTTTGGATGGGATACATCCTTGTTAGAATGAAACGTTGGTGGATAGCTTAATTCTCTTTCAACCTCACTAGTGAACTAAAGTTTAATTATCATTCGTTATATCTACTTGACAAAATTCTAATATTTCGGCTGATACATTGAACTGTGTGACTTGATAAAATATATGAGGAATAATTAGGATTTTTAACTTACGAAAAGGAGGGATTTCATTTTATCTTGTTTGATATTGACTTCTGATGTACTATGCTCAGATACTACAAGTAAGACATCCAAAAAATCCATGGTTTCCTGCAAGTCATTTTGGAGTAGATGGTTTCAATGAGCTTCTCATAGAATATGCTTTCTCTCTTATGAATCTCTTTCTCTATATGATCGATGCCTGGGAGATCCATCCATTTCAATTTGGGTATAAAGTATCAAATATTGAAAGCACCCAACAATGAAGAAAACTTGGGAATCATTTCCAAGAATCCTTGAATGTTATATCCCTCCTCATCTGAATACTTTACACCAAATACTAACCTGCACAAAATATCAATTACTACAGATAATATAGTTTCAGTGACATTTGATGGAAAGGAAGAGGAGGAAAACACAACATACACAAAATAATCTTATATTCATAAAAATTCTCACATACACAACTACCCATAGAGTAGTGACTTTTGGATTTTCACACACACAATACAATGACGTAGTCACAAGTATATAAGGACCACACTTATTAATTATGGAATTATGCAAACTCTAACTTGAATGCAAAATCACACTAAGTCAGAATTTTACAAATCTATACTAAACTCGAACTCACTCACATTGAATCTCCATGCATTGCATGCATACAAGAGTAATTTATTATTTCCAGCAAAATCCATAATGGGATTCGAAACTGCGGCACACTTTTGTAAAAGAGAACACATCATAATAATAGACACTTCTTCCTCTCTTTGAAGTCGAAGTATTCAAACCTTTTAGGACTTAATATCTCTAAAACACATATCCTTCGCACCATTTTCCAGTAATGAATCAAAGATGAATGCTAAAAAAAAACTTGAATATTGCATTCTCAACTATTATAATTTATACACGGAGCCTGTTTATAGTGATTCCACCAACTGTCACAGAATCCTACTGACTATCACATACTATTAATTACTTCTCTGATTATAGATTATTTGTCATGATTATTCTAACACCTCCTCTTAATCACAACCTATATGTTAACTTGCCTACTGGTTTAAGGCTCATCTAGGCTTACAACATAATTAGGATTTTCTACAATACATAACTTGCTTCTAGAAATTTCAAATTTAGTCTTTCCAATAGGATTTCTAAATATGTCATCCAAATTTTCATCTGTATTACAATATGTTTGGTCAATAAATTTCGATTGCACGTTTTCTCTTACAAAGTGATGTTGTGTTTCTATTTGCTTTGACTTTGCATGATATATAGGATTGTTTTCCAATTTGATAGTGCTTTTATTATCACATCTAATAACTATAGGTTCTTGTTGTATTTCTCTAACATCTTTGTTGGGTTATTTAATTGCGAGTTAAATCTCTGCCATTAATTGTGAACCCGGGTTTCGTTAACTGATGAAGTATACTTGTACTATATGTACTAGATGGTTATTTATCAGAATAGATTAATCTAATGCAATTTAAACTAATCAGAAAGATAATTAAATCAATCCAATCCAATCCAATTCTAAACATAATTGAATTAAAATTACACTTGCACAAAGGAAAACAAACTTTCTTGAAAATGAAATCACACTTTCATAAATGAAATCACACTGCACTTGCATAAATGAAATCACACCACACTTGCATGAATTAAAATCACACCACACTTGCATAATTTAAATCACACCACACATTTATAATTGAAACCACACTTTCTAAATTGAAATCACACTCATACCTATTGAAATGAAATCACACTTGCTGAAAGGAAAAGCACACTTGCATAAAATGAAAACACACTTTCTGAAAATAAACGAAATAACATAACTATACTATGTTACCAATATGTAAAAAGATGTGCAAATTACGGTTGATGAGGGCCCTCCATTCCTCAGCAAGAACATTGGACAACTATCACGTCTTGGAGATAAAAGTGGAAATATGTATTTCATAAAATGAAGTTACAAGATATTACAATAATTATCTATCCTCACTTTACAAATCACATCTTGGATGGAACTTGGAACCTCCAACTAGCAACTAGCTACCTCTTAACTTGACAACTAACACTAACACTAACACTAACAACTCTAACACCTAACAACCCTTTGTATGAAGGGTGCACTCCTATTTATACAAAAATTGAGGATAACTATTCATAGATCCTTGGATTTCTCCTAAATCCACATTTATCTCATGTGGTTACAACCAATCACCTAAAAATGTAAGATAAAAATCCTCTTAAAATTCTCTCATCCATGATTGTTCTCCATTGAATGTGCATAGTGAATGATCCACATCTTCTACAATTATTCCACAAATCTTCATGAGTTGGAATTTGAAATTCGAATTTGTGGTTTGGTGGAAAAATAGGACCCTTCTAGAATCTCCAAGTAGGCCTACAATATCACAAAACTCATAACATTTTTAGATATATATGAAAACATTTTAATTTCCTAATATTTAATCATAAATTCTCTTAAAATACTTAAAATCAATGACTTGGAAAATAATAATGATAAACTCATGCTATTATGAAAGTGGTTACTTAATGTAAGGTTATGGGGCTATAGAGTTACAAAATGAAGGTAGGATGATGGAAATGTGGGTAAAAGTGGATGACATTTTGGAGACCCAACATACCCCCCATCTAAAGATGTTGCATGTCCTCATGCAACTTTGCATTAATTCACTTAATCATAAGTTGATGTTCTTGAAATGTTTTGCTTCTTTATGAGCTTTGGATTTGTATTGATTCTCTTTTAACTTTGCATAATCATATCATTTGACAATTTTATTCTTTTTGCAAAGTGTACTTTGAAAGATATTTGATTGCAACATATATATATTTTTATGGTTGGTTTTTGTGTGACAACCAAAATTTTATGAGTATTGGTTCTTAGGTAACAATACTTTTGTTATTTTTGTTGCATCAAAATACTTGAAAACATTGAGAAATCCTTTTTAGGTCTCATAGTGATTGTCAACCATTTAATGTGCTCATCAATCGATCATTGCAAAACATATAAAATTTTTGAATCAAAATGCAATAATAGTTGATTGGGAAAAATATGTTGGTTAGGGTGAAATGAAATGTGACATTTGGCATGAAATGTGAATATGAATTGATATCCCTTCCCCCCAACTAAAGGTGTTTTTAGTTTTTGTCAAATAAGAAAGGGAATATAAACGAAGTGAATTATTTTCCAAAGTCACAAATTTAGCATTTATGGAATACATGATTAAAGATTAGAAAACAACATACCTTCACTTACCTAAAAAATAGACAAGCTATGTATATAGAAGAATGTGGTTGTTGCTGTTGGATCATGAAATATGAAGTAAAAGAAACTTATATGCATATTTTTTCTCTTGGTTGTATGAATAGAGGATGAGATTGGAATCTTTATTGCTATGGCTACTGAATTCTGAATTGAGTCCTGTTGCAAGTTGCTGAAATCATATAGTCTTCATTTGTTCCACTCAGTGGCATAATTCTTATCTATGTGAATATATCTGTCGATATCAAACATATAAAATAAAATTTTGGATTACTGGCTATTGATGAATTCCATTAACCAACACGAGACTACTCACCATTGATGTCAATGAGAGCCGAGATTCCTAAGTACATCTTGCTAGGTATGAATAGATGTGTCATAGTCAAGTCACCTAGAAGATCCGAAAAATAGGGGACATTGATGTGTTCCCACTATTTATTGGCGAGAGAACTTGCCATTAAGGCATGCAAGCCTCAAGGTAATTGAAAGATCTCTATTCTTGATCCCAGATGATGTGTCAGAGTCAATAGGTCAACACTTGTTATAAGGAAGTCCTAAATGAATCCTCCATCATCTAAGGTGAGTATGAAATAATAATTAGAAGAACCATAGATGAAAGATTTGCTTTGAAGCAAGGTTTATTCGACAGAAACGAAAAGGAAAATGGGGTGACTCAGCTTTGTAAGGGAATTTAATGACTTTATTTTTGGGTCAAGGGTGAGTGAAAATGAGGCAAGAAAGTATGATGATTGCAATTGGAAATGACTTTTTGGTAGTAGGGAGATGAAAATTTATGGTTCAACTGTAGGTTTAAAAGGTACAACAATGGTAAAATTGGTATATGTTCAGTAGAAATGGTGTAGTGGATCTGATTTGACATGGAATGATCATCCTTTTCTAAAAGAAACTTGGTATTTAAAAGGCACTCATGCATATAGTGATATTCTTCATTGCCCTGGAATCTGCAAAAATTTAGCAATTTCCGCAATAAAATGTAAGACTATCAAGAGAGAGAGAGAGAGAGAGAGAGAGATGATTAGTCTCTCTTCATCTGATATATACACAAAAAAACTCAGAAATAGTACTAATAAAACAAATTCCAGAAACAAATTCAGGAAAAATTAAATTCACTTTTACCTGTTTAGAAAGAGGTACCTTCTTCATTTTGTTTCTAACCAATTTTGAACTTGAGACATCTTTTCCACACACTTAATGCTTCATCAATAGACAATAAACCAAATTTTCATAAGCTACAGAATTGTGTCGACTCTACAACTACCAAAAATTTGGATTGTTGCATTGTTTTATCGCTTTACAACTTGCAATCAGACTCGGATAGTGGTTTGTCAATTATCACAGTTGGGTTTTTATGAAAGTCTAATTTTTTCACTGCGTTTGTTCTTTTTCTCTAGTGCTCCACCCTTGTCCATGATCCTGTAGATCAAGAAAATAATCAAAATTTAAAATTCTTGGATCAACTTGAAACCAATCCCAAAACTTATATCTTGTTTCCCTGAATCTAATGCAATTCGTTTCACTGAAATCCGACTTCGGATGCTCCTACAATTACGTTTTATTTATTCTAGGAAATAGTAAAAAAATATGAATTTTGACTTGCAAGAATGCCCAGTCAGTAGTCCGTAAGATGACTGGGTCATGACATGACAAGTTGATTGGACCTTCATTGGCCAATGAGTTGTTGACACATGGCATGAGTTCATTGGTTGACACGTGTTAATTTTTTAGCGGTTAATGGTTTGTTGTGGTGGCCCAACGAGGGAGTGACACATGGGCCAACCATTAGTTGGCCTCATCCTGGTTGATTTTTTTTTGTGTGAGGCCAAATAGCCTCCACACGAATCGAAACCACAACCTCTCATCTAGCAACAAAGCTCCTTTACTAATCCACATATTTGTTCTTTCTTATTAACCAAAGTTCTCAATCCCTATTTAAGTTTAATGGGCATGCCATTTGGGGAAATGGGTCAGGCTAAGGCCTATCCCTTGGCCACTCCAGTGCCATAGAACCATAGGCAGGGGCCAAGGGCTAGGCCTTACCTCGATCCACGGTCACGGTCTATGCAAGTTAACCCACCATATGACCATGGGCGTAGAAGCGGAATGGGGTCAACCCACAATCATATATCCTGCATATGACCACATTGATAGAATAAAGGATGTTAGCCCACGATCCCTTGACTTTCGATGCTTAACGTGGTTGTATGGCGCCATGTGACCGTGATTTTCATATCTGGGGCTAAATGTGGATTTTAACTGTCCTACAAATTTGAGCGCGGATCGGGAATGTAGGCCAAGTTTATGTGCATTTTTTGCGTTCGGGGTGCACAAGTCGGGTTTAGTTTGAATTGTAGGATTATTAACAACCAAATTGGGCAGGAACTTGAAACAATGATATTTTACTCAATTTTTGTCCAAATGAGGTGCAAAAAGAGTCAAAACATGGGTTTTTGATAGCGTTAAATCCATTGGAGACATAAGCTTTGTTGTTTGAACTTTATAAAATATTGTAATTATAATTTTGAGTATGAATTTAGATCTCTTATCAAAATTTTATTGAAAAATTTAAAACTAATTATGTTCAATTTTCTTTTCTGATCTTCCAGATTGCAGAGAGTGCAAGAAGAGAGCATACTCAGCAATATTGAAACTCCTTATTCATTTGGAACCTGAAATTAAAAAGAGAAAGTGAAATGATTTGATCTCTAAATACAAATTATGGCTCTCAAAACTCTATTTGTTCTCCTTCTCAAATATTCCTTCTCTTTCTACATCTTCCTGCAATTGATTAGTGAGTTGGGTGGCTCTTACTGCTCCACCAATAAATAAATTTGCGAATAAAATGAAATCTAACTTAAAAACTTAAAAAAAACACATCACCAAACTTGGTTTTTATTCATTGATTCTATCCTACTCTACTATACTGGAAATAGAAGAATTTGTTTCAAGTTTATGCATATTTCCAGTGTAACCATGTACATAACAAGAGTAAAAATATATTCATGCTTAGTTTTGAAAAATATGCATTAAAATACATCAAAGTATGAAATACCAGTTGTTTTAATTATGCAATCAAGAAGTAAGGAAGAACGAAAGAGTGATGTGACTTGATCCTTGATTGGAACAATCTTTTAATAAAGCCATTACATTCTTGATTCCTTTCTTCGTTTAGATCACATTGAATATCCTCCTTTATTATGCATTCCTCAATCTTAGATTCTATTGGTTTCTCCACATCAAAAGTATTGCATGATTCTTTAGTCTCTTCAACAGATTGACAAGAGGAATCAAAAGGGACTTGAATATATTCTTATGGAGGTAAGATAGACAAGTTTCTACATCTAGTTAAAATATACTCTTCCTGAGAGGCATATATCCTAGCTATTGCTAAGATTCAATAAAGTTCTTAGAAGAACATTCTTCAAATTCTTAATTGTCTGTGAATTACTCCAACTAGTTGATAATTCCTGTCATGCACACAAATTAGTACAAAGTTTTGAAAAATTATTGAAATCTAATATGCATCCTAAATAGTTTTAATATTCTTTTAACCATGTATCTAATCATGAATGAAACTATCATGAATTTTCTAAACTTTAAAAATAAACACCTATGTATACTTCCCCGGAAACGATGCCAAAATGTTGGGTGATTTAATTGTGAGTTAAATCACTATCATTAATTGTCAAACTGATGTTCGTAAATTGATGAGTTATACATGTAATATATGTATTAGATGGGTTTTTATCAGAATATATTAATCTAATACAATTGAAACTAATCACAAAGCTAATTAAATCAATCCAATCCAATTCCAAACATAAAGAAATTGAAATTGCACTTGCTTGAAAATGAAATCACACCTGCATGAATGAATTCACACGAAACTTTCATAAATGAAAATCACACCACAATTTCTTTAATTGAAATCACACCACACTTGCATAAATGAAATCACAATTGCTAAATTGAAATCTTAGTCACACCTACTGAAATGAAATCAAACTTGCTAAAAGGAAAATCACACTTGCATAAAATGAAAACACACTTGCTGAAAATAAATGAAATAACATAACTATACTATGTTTCCAATATGTACAAAGATGTGCAAACTAAGGTTGATGGGGGCTCTCCATTCCTCAGCAAGCATACTGAACAACTATCACATCTTAGATATCAAAGTGGCAGTATGTATTTCATAAAATGAAGTTACAAGATATTACAATAATTCTCTATTCTCACTTTAAAAATCACATCTTGGATGGAACTTTGAACCTCCAACTAGAAACTAGCAATTAGTTACATCTTAACTTGGCAACTAACACTAACACTAACTACTCTAACACCTAACAAGCCTTTGCATGAAGGGTGCATTCCTATTTATACAAAAATTGAGGATAACTATTCAATAAATATAAATCCTTAAATCTCTCCTAAATGCACATTTATCTTTTGTGGTTACAACCAATCACCTAAAAATCTAAGATAAAAATCCTCTCAAAATTCTCTCATCCATGATTTTTATCCTTTGAATGTGCATAGTTAATGATCCACATCTTCTACAGTTATTCCACAAATCTCCATGAGTTGGAATTTGAAATTCGAAATTGTGATTGGGTGGCCAAATAGGACCCTTCTAGAATCTCAAAGTAGGCCTACAATATCACAAAACTCATAACACTTTTAGATATATATGAAAACATGTTAATTCTTAATATTTAATCATAAATTCTCTTAAAATACTTAAAATCAATGACATGGAAAATAATAATGATAAAACCATTTGATTATGAAAATGGTTACTTAATGTATGGTTATGGGGCTATAGAGTTACAAAATGAGGGTAAAATGATAGAAATGTGGGTAAAAGTGGATGAAATTTTGGAGACCCAACAATCTTCAAGTATCCTTCTAAGCCAGATTGCTTCATAGGTAGCACTAATTAATGCTTTATACTAAGCTTCAGTTGATGACAAGGAAACAATTGGTTATTTCTTACTTCTCCATGTTATCGCTCCTTAACCTATATTCAAGACATATCCAGTGGTAGCTTTTTTGTCATCTGGATTTCCAATCCAATCAGAATTAGAATAACCTGCCAACTCAACATCAAATTCACTAGTATACATAATACCAAAATTTAGTTTCAGATATTGAAGGACTTTGTTTGTTGCCTTCCAGTGGCTTTTAGAAGGCTTAGCCATGAACTGAGTAAGTATGCTAACAAAATATGTTATACCTGGCCTCGTAGTGGTGAGGTAGTTCAAACTTCCCACTAATTGATGATACAAGGTTCCATTCACCTCTTCACTTCCATCCTCACTATATAATTTAGCATTTTTTTCTAAAGGAGTAGATACTACCTTTCATTTAATCATATTGAACCTTTTAAGGATTTCTCTTGTATATTTGCTTCACATGATTAATGTCTTGCCAAATTTCCTCCAAACTTCAAGACCTAAACAATAATGAAATTCACCAAGATCCATCATCTCAAATACCTTTGATAATTTATTTTTAATTTCTTTAATCAACTTGGATGCATTGTCTGTTATGATAAGATCATCAACATATACAGATATCAAAGAAACATTTCCATCTTCATATTTCTTTATGTACAAGTTAGGATCACTACTACTTCTTCTAAAACCTTTCTCATAAAGGAAAGAATCAATTTTCACGTACCAAGATCTTGGTGCTTGTTTCAAACCATATAAAGTTTTTTTTAACCTGTAGACCAAATGCTCTTGTCCCTCTTTTACAAACCCTTCAAATTGAACTAAATAATCCTTCTATTTTAATTTGCCATTCAAAAAGGCATAATTGACATCTCACTCATGTGTTTTCCAATTATGTTTTGTAACTAATGCAATCATGATTCTAATTGTGTTCAACTTAGCTACAGGTGCAAAAGTATCTTCATAATCAATTCCCTCTTTTTGTGAATAACCTTTTGCAACTAATATAGCTTTATACTTATCAATAATTTCATCAACATTAAACTTGGATTCATACAACCATTGGAATCCTATGGGAACTTTATTTTTAGTCAATTTTGTTAATTCCCATGTGTCATTTTTCATTATAGAGTTATATTCTTTAGTTATTGCATCTCTCCATTCTTTATACTCTTTAGCTTCTTCATAACTCAAAAGTTCTACAACATTCATTACACGAGACACCAATGCATAATATTTTTACCTTATAGGTGCCTAAATTTGACATGATGGCCTTCTTGGAGTTTTAATGATTTCACCTTTCTTTCTACTTTATGGAGTCTTTTCACCTCTTCTTAGGGTGTCATGATAGCTTGATGTTCCTTTATCTTGAACATGTACCTGTTCATGTGCTTGTTTTTTTTATTGTTCAAAACTTGTATATATTTTGACATATCATCAATATCATGTCACACACCAGTATTATTCATTTTATCACCTTCCTCTGCATTCTCATGAAACAACACATCCCTACTTGCAAGCAATCTATAGGAACAAGTATAAAGCAACTTGCATTCTTTTTATCATCACAATAACCAATAAATGTGCACTTAATTGAATTTCCATCAAGTTTTCTTCTTTCATCTTTTGGAATATGAGAAAATTCCTTGCATTCGAAAACTATTAAATGACTCACTTCTGGTTTATAACCATAAATTTATTTAAAAGGTGTTTTAAGATCTAAATTTTTGGTTGGAATCCTATTTTTCAAATAAACAACAATATTAATGGCTTCAGCCCAAAAACCATTATAATTTTTTTACCTTGAATCATACTACATGCACATTCTACTAGGTTTCTATTTTTCCTCTTAGAAACTCCATTTTGTTGAAGTGTATGTGGCACTATAAATTGTTGTACAATCCCATTACTTTTAAAATATTGATTAAATTCCCTTTATTTATGTTCTCCCCACTGATCAGATTTGAGAATTTTGATGCACTTCCCAATTTTTTTTTTTCCATTATATTTTTGAAGTCTTTAAAGTGCTCAAAAACATCACTTTTCTTTCTTATGAAATATACCCATGTATACCTAGATCTATCATAAAAAAAAAAAAATAAAAAATAAAATACCATGCTCCATGAAGAGATCTAGTTTGCATAGATCCACATACATCAATATGAATTAATTCAAGTAATTCGCTTTGTTTTTTCTCTTTATGTACAAGAAATTTATCTCTATTCTTCCTTCCATGTACACGTGCTTCGTTTTAAACATGATCATTCTTCATAACAGGAAGTTATTCAACCATTGTTTTCTTTTGAGGTAACATTAAATCATTGTGATTTGAATGGCCATACTTTGATGCCATAACTCTATTGTTGACATTGTTGTAGATGCCAACACTTGATGACCTATCATAGTCACATCCAACTTATACAACCCTCCAACTTTGGTACCTATGGAAATAACCTTGTAGTGATCTTGAACGTCTTTAACAACACACTATGATTTAACAAATTCCACCTTCAAATCTTGGTCAGAAATAGTAGAGACAAAAATTAAATTCTTTTTTATACCAGGAACATAAATCACTTTATGAATTTGTCTCTCTTTTTCATTAGGAAAATTCACGCCAATTACTCCATAACCTCGAACTTTAAGTGATATGTTATCTCCTAGATAAACATATGTTGCATCAATGTTCTCATAAAATCCATCAAACCAAACCTTATTACAAGCCATATGGAGTTATGCACCAGAATCAATGAACCAATCATTCACATCATTTTTTTTGCAAAAAATGCAACATTAGAAACAAACAATCTAAGATTTTAAATCCATCACTAATTTAGGTGTCTGTGTCCCTAAATTTTCCATCACGCCTATGCTTATTTGTTTAGTCTCATTATATTTTATTTTATAGCAATATTTAAAGTGATGCCCAGGTTTGCTACAATAATAACACTCATCATATCTCTTATCATGAGGTGGAAATTTAGTTTGTGTCATACCTTTATGTTTTGCTTGAAACTTGCCTCATTTGTTCTTCTCCCAGAGCTTGCCTCTATATGGTTGTTTACCCTTGGCTACCAATGCAAAATCTGAACTATTATAGCCCAAATTAAAGCTCTTCATCCTCTCTTTCTCTTGTACAATAATTCTTGCCAATTCATCAAACATAGGGGGCTTCTCTCTAGCTTAAAGGCCTGACACAAAAAATTGATAATCTTACACTATGTCTGATATAGGTGGATATTGGTAGCCACCCGCCTATTCCACTTGGACCCCCACTGATGTTTCCTTTTAGTTTCCTTAATTGTAACAAAACTTACTTTTTTTGTAGTTTTTCGGGTCCTAAACTTCTGGAGTTGTTTTGAGGGACTAAAAGATGTTTTTTTAGAGAAAAATGGATAGACTGAAAAAATTTCCAAATTGGTTTACTAGTTTGTTTTTAGTCTCTTCTTCAAGATCTTTGACATGAGGTATTATGATAGCCAAACGAAGATCGTATGCCAAAGTTACAACCCCAGTAACTTGATGTACAGATTTACCCAAATGGGGTCCACAATTTTGGCACTTCATCTCCTAGGGTTAAGTTTTAGATGTTTAGAGTTTTCCATTGTTTTTCAATAATAAATATTCCTTTGAGCCTCATTGTAACACAATTTAGAGGCATGTAACTACCACATCTCTTCTCAGAGATAAGCTACCATCATTCGAGCTAGTTTATTTCCATTTCTGTATGTAAGCATATTTTAGTTCTTTGATATTAATGAAATGAAGTTTAATTTTTGTTACATCTCTATGTTTATGTGTATATCTGTATTTTTTTGTGTTCCTGCATAAGTCTAGATCAAAGCCATTTAATGTGATGGTCACCAAGTCAATATTGGACACCTTTTCACCAATTTCTCCTAACTTATCACTTAAGTCTTTAACACAAGATATGAAATTTCTTATATTTTCATTTGCTTCCATTTTTATAGACAAAATATTAGTCTTCAAAAATAAGATCTGGTTTGTATTTGTTGTTTTATGCAAACCTTTGAGTAGATTCCATGTTTCTTTTGAGGTCTTGCAATCTCGAATGTGAGGAATTATATTGTCCTTTACAGACATACACAACACCTTTGTTTTCCTCTCTTGTTTCTCCCAATCTAGAATGTAGGCTGCAACAGTGGGTTTGAGCTCATCTCCTCACAATTGACAACAAATTATAACCCTCTAAAATTGTCAGCAACTTGAATTTCCAATTCACATAATTTTCTCCATCAAATTTAGTGGATTCATTCAAATAAAAATAAACTAGAATATGTTGAGATTTTTCTTTACAATTTTCTAAAAAAAAGTGCACCAGATTGGAAAGAAATACAAAATGTCCTCAAATCGACAAATGCCTCAAATAAAAAATACACCAAATTTATATTAAATTGTGCCTGATTTATTGAAATATTATGCCAAATATATATACCAGTTTTGCAACACCCAAATTCTTCTATTCGACCATGCTTTATTTTTGGTCACTTCCCATTTTTTATTATTAATTATGACCACTCCACTCCAGCTCGAATATCATTTCAAAACAATTTATATGAACTCACGTGCATTCAAACAATTATAAAAACTCACGTCCATTCAAATCAATGACTTTGACTAAAATCAAAGTTTCAATCCACGTCACCTTCCAAAAAATAAATAACAGACGAGACTGCAAAATGATGGTCGATATTGCAAAAGAATGGTCGAGACTACAAAAAAATACCTTAGATTTTTCAAATAACTTGTAGTTGAGGGTGAAACATGATGCATCGGCTACGAATGCACTCTTCTTGTATTATTATGGCGCCTAAATCACAATGATGATTGCTTTGTTGACAACGTGCAGGGTGGATCCTTCTCTTAACAAAAGTATCCTCTTGTAGATCCTCTAGCGAATGGGATTGCAGACACTCCCTACAACTTAGTGGAAACAGGTTACAACGACACCATGAAGCTTTATGGTCTACAGAGAAATGAAAACACCACACAATGATGATGATGGTACACTTAAGTTTGCAGCCCAAAAAACTGTTGGAAATAATAATCCCAACCACTGCAATAAACACCCCGACAACAACCATACTTGTCAAAAGTATTTTTGCAAGTTGCATCCTGTTTGAAGATGGAAGGACTGGCACGAGGAACAAACCATTCCAAAACGCAACAAGGAATTTAAAGCATTTAATGTATTTTGGTAAATAGATATGGGAAAGCATTCATTCAACGATTCTCCCACACTCCACAAACACCTGCGCGATTTTGATCACACTTAACAACAACATCATATTAATTATTTTGCTCTGTCATGTATTAAATGTAAAATTGTATGTTGAGTTAAATATGAATGTAAAAGTAATTTTGTAGTGGTTAGAAAGTAAGAGAGTTGGAGACAAAGAGAGCAAGAGTCTCTGAGGAGAAAATGGTGGAGAAAATTTTGGTGGGCACGTGAAAACAACAGTTACTGTGTTTTATTGTGTGTTATTCCACGTGAAGTGTAAAACCTTTGTTTTACTTGGTGAATGAGCCGCATTCTCCTGTGATTTTTTTTTCATGATTTAGAATTCAATCCTAAGTTTTTATGGTGTTGCTCCAACCTTTCTTTGTTTTACTCTCTATTTTTGCTATGAGTGAAATCTGTATTGTTAAATCTCTGGAATAGCTATGCGAAATCTAGGTCTGTGAAATCAGCTTCGCAAAGAGTCAAAGAGCTGCGAGAAATCTAGTTGTGCCGAATCGAGCTCCGTGGTAGTCACACCCCTCTGCCTTTCTGCATAAATTTTTTTAACATGTGCTGCGAGAAATCGAGTTGTGCAAAATCGAGCTCTGCAGTAGTCACACCCCTCTGCCTTTCCGCATAAATTTTTTTAACATGGTATCAGAGCGGGTTAAACTTTGTTAGTGTAAAAATAAGTGTTTTTACTAGCAGTAAGAATTGTTTTGAGGGCAGATTGTTTTTAAAATATTTACCAGCAGGTAGAAAGTTTTTTTCACTCAAAAATGGCAACATCAAACACGATCTTGAATAATCCTAAAATACCTCAGTTTAATGGAAAAAATTATGATTATTGGGCTATTACAATGATGGCCCTGCTTTCTTCTCAAGACATTTGGGATTTGGTGGAGAATGGTTTTCAAGAACTAGCAGATGCAGTAGCATACAATGCCTTATCTCAACAAGAAAAATATTTGTTAAGTGACAATAGGAAGAAGGATTCAAAAGCCTTGTTTTATATTTTCCAAGCAGTTCCTGAAACTATTTTCCCAAGGGTTGCAGTAGCAACGAAGTCAAGCAAGCATGGGACACCCTCCAAACAACCTACCAAGGCATGGCAAAAGTCAAGATAACAAAGTTGCAAATGTTGAGAAGAGATTTTGAAACATTTTTTATGAAAAAGTCTAAGAATATAGACTCATTGTTTACACATGTAAGTGGGTTGGTTACTCAAATCAGGTTTCATGGTGAAACACTTGAGGAAAGAAGAATATTTGAGAAAGTTTTGAGAAGTTTTCCAGCAAGGTTTTATGCCATTGTTGTGGCCATAGAAGAGACAAAGGATCTCTCATAGTTCTCAGTGGATGAGCTTAATGCATCATTGATTTCTCATGAAAATAGACTGAATAGAGAAACAAGCTCCTCATTGGAGCATGCCTTCAAGACACAAGTCTCATTTGGTCAAAGTCGAGGTAGAGGAAGATCATATGCTATAGGAAGAGGAATAATCCCACACAGAGGTGGAAGAAGTAGCCCTTCAATCTCAAATGGAAGAGGTAGCAATCAAAATCCAAGTCAAGGCCCAAGCCAAAATCAAGCACATGGTCAGAGGTATGATAAATCTCAAGTTCAATGTCATTACTATAAGAAGTATGGTCATTATGCAAATGAATGTAGAAAGAAGCAATATGACATTAGTAACAAACCAAATGTAAATTTCACAAAAGAAAATTAGAACCATGATAGCATTTTTTTAGCTTATAATGTAGCACAAGAAAAACAGAGTGATATATGATATCTAGATTCAGGGTGTAGCAACCACATGTTAGGAAACATAGAAATGCTTTCCAATCTAAATGAAAGTGTGAAATCTGAAGTGACATTAGGGACTGATAGTAAAGTTATTTTCATGGGAAAAGGAAAAGTTAATATCCTAACAAAGAAGGGGGAGAAGAAATACATCTCAGATATTTACTTTGTCCCCACTCTGAAGCATAACCTCATAAGCATTGGACAACTCATGCAAAAGGGCTACAATGTCTTCTTCAAAAATGATGTGTGCACAATTTTGGATAGGCCTCCAAGCAGACAGCTGATTGCAAAGGTTCAGATGAAAAACAATAGAATGTTTCCCCTAAAATTAAAATCAGATTTGCAGAAAGAAGGTGCACAAGCACAACTCTCAATGAACTCACAAGAGAATGGAAGAAAAGAGGCAGTTGTCACACAAGTAAACTTTCAAACAGAGGTAAAAGATGAAAACTGGTTATGGAATTTGATATTTGGTCATCTCAACTTTGGAGGTTTGAATTTGCTGCATAGGAAAGGCATGGTGAAGGGACTACCACTCATAGAAAAACTAGACAGCCTATGTGAAGGATGTATCTTGGGCAAGCAACATAGAGAGACATTTCCAACAGGAAAGTTAGTAAGGGAAAAGGCAACTTTGGAGATTGTCCACTCAGATTTATGTGGACCAATGCAGACACTATCAATTGGTGGCAGCCACTATGTATTGACCTTCATAGATGACTACATAAGGAAGACATGGGTCTTTCTCCTAAAACAGAAAAGTGAAGTGTTTGAGTGCTTTCGCCAATACAAGGCTCTTGTTGAGAGGCAAAGTGGACACTACATCAAAGTCCTCAGGACTGACAAAGGTGGAGAATACATCTCAAATGACTTCCTTCGTTTTTGCAAGGAGCATGGAATTCACAAGAAATTTACAACAAGGTATACAACTCAACAAAATGGTGTGGCAGAAAGGAAGAATAAGACCATTATGGAAATGGAAAGGAGTATGATGAAGGAAAAGCATTTGCCAAATGATTATTGGGTTGAAGTTGTCGCTTCTGCAACATATATATTGAATATATGTCCAACCAAAAACGTCCAAAACATAGTTCCTGAACAGGTATGGAGTGGAAGAAATCATAGTGTCACCCACATGAGAGTTTTTGAATGTGTGGTGTATGCACATGTCCCAGATGAGTTGAGGAAGAAGTTGGACAACAAGGGGGAGAAATCTATATTTGTTGGATACAGTGATAAATCCAAGGCATACAAACTCTATAATCCATTGACCAAGAAGGTCATAATCAGCAGAGATGTGCAGTTCATAGAAGAGGAAGCATGGGATGGAAGTTTAGAAAAGACAGTCAATGTAAAAGCATGTATACCACATGAGGACAAAGAGGAATTAACAACAGTAAGTAATTTCTCAACAGTGACTCCTCTACTCCTATTCAAGCACAACAAAGCAGGTAGCAAGAAACACCATAAAAAAATAATAGGATAGTTTCACGCAGCCAAGTAAGTGCTTCTCCAAGCACACCACAAACCGCAACACCAAGTGACATGTCAAGCCCAGCGTCAGCAAGCACAAGAAGACCAAAATTCAGAAATTTAAATGAAATTTATGAGCAAGAAGAAGTTGATACCAGTGCTGGTCTGAATTCCTTATTTGTATTATTTTGTCATGTAGATGACCCAATCCATTTTGAAGATGGATTCAAAGAAGAAAAATGGGTTGCGGCAATGTAGGAAGAAAAGAAGCAATAGAAAGGAATGACACATGGGAGTTAGTGAGCCTTTCGAAAAGAAAACATGTCATTGGAGTAAAGTGGGTTTATAAGACGAAAAGAAACATTGAGGGAAAGATTGAAAGGCACAAAGTAAGGCTAGTTGTCAAAGGATAAAAGAAGCAACATGGAAGAGATTACGCGGAGATGTTCGTGCCAGTTGCGAGGATGGAGACAGTGCACACTGTTGTGGTGATTACCGCGCAGCACAAATGGAAAGTGTATCAAATGGACGTAAAATCAACGTTCTTGAATGGAGTGCGGAAAGAGGAAGTGTATGTTAGGCAATTGCTTGGTTATGACGTAGAAGGCCAAGAAGACAAAGTGTATCGATTAAGGAAAGCTCTTTATGGGTTAAAGAAAGCACAACGTGCATGGTACAATAGGATATATGCCTACTTGTTTGACAATGGTTTCAACAAATGTGACGGTGAACCCACTCTCTACATCAAAGAGAGTGAAGGTAAGATTCTCATTGTTGTCTTATATGTAGATGATTTGATTTTTACAGGCAGTGATGATTTCCTCATCACTAATTTCAAACAAGTCATGAAGAGTGAATTTGAAATGAATGACTTGGGATTGTTAAGATAGTTTTTGGGCATAGAAGTGAATCAAACAGAAAAAATGCATTTTTATCTCTCAAGTGAAGTATGTTGTAGAAGTTTTGAAGAGGTTTAAAATGCAAAACATCAAGTCCGCACCAACTCGAACTGTCATGGGGTTGAAGTTGAGCAAAGAAGATTGCAACAGTAATGTCGATCCGACATTATACAAAAGCATGATAGGCAGCTTCATGTAGTTGACCACCACTAGGCCAGATATAATGTATGCAATAAGTTTGGTGTCAAGGTTCATGGAGACACCCAAGGAGACACATTGGAAAGCAGCGAAAAGGATTCTAAGGTATGTCAATGGGAAAAAACTGTATGGCATCTTGTACACAGCAACAAGTGATTTCAGGATGGTTGGTTACACTGACAGTGATTAGGCAGGAAGTGTCGATGAAAGAAAGAGCACGTTAGGATATCTTTTTCATTTGGTTTCCGAAGCCATTTCATGGGCCTCCAAGAAGCAGCCAATAGTGTCGCTATCAACAACAAAAGTTGAATATGTGGCAACACTAGCAGCAGCATGTCAAGCAGTTTGGATGAGAAGAATGTTGAGGGATCTTCGTCATGACCAAGAGGGAGCGACAAACTATTTTCTATGACAACACCTCAACAATTACATTGTCAAAGAATTCTGTCTTCCATAAAAGGACAAAACATATTGATGCTAAATATCATTTTATTAGAGAGTTGATTAAAAATGATGAAATTGTGTTGCAGCACTGCAGGTCACAGGAACAATTTGCGATATCTTCACAAAGCCATTGGCACGTGAAAGTTTTGTTTATCTCAAAAAATGTTTGGGAATTGTCAATGGAGGCAATTGTGATTAAGGGGGAGTGTTGGAAATAATAATCCCAACCACCACAATAAACACCCTAACAACAACCATTCTTGTCAGAAGTATTTTTGCAAGTTACGTCTCTATTTGAAGATGGGAGGACTGAAGCCAGGAGCGAACCATTTTGAAATGCAACAAGGAATTTAAAGCAATTAATGTATTTTGGTAAATAGATATGGGCAAGCATTCATCCAACGACTATTTCCCACACTCCACAAACACCTGCGCGGTTCTGATCACACTCAAGAAAACATCATATTAATTATTTTTCTTTGTCATGTATTAAATGTAAAAATGTATGTTGAGTTAAATATGAATGTAAAACTCATTTTTTAGTGGTTAGAAAGTAAGAGAGTTGGAGAGAAAGAGAGCGAGAGCCTCTGAGGAGAAAATGGTGGAGCAAATTTTGGTGGGCATGCGAAAACAACATTTACTATGTTTTACTGTGTGTTATTCCATGTGAAGTGTAAAACCTTTGTTTTACTTGGTGAATGATCTAAAATCACATGTGAATGTACTTTTCATGATTTATAACTCAATCCTAAGTTTTTATAGTGTTGCGCCAACCTTACTTTGTTTTACTCTCTGTTTTTGACTTAAGTGAATTATGTATTGTTAAGTCTGTGTACTAGCTGTGCGAAATCTAGGTCCATGAAATCAGCTTCGCGAAGACTCATAGAGTTGCATGAAATAGAGCTCTATGGTGCACGAGATTGAGTTGCGCGAAAGTCACACACCTCGCAAAAAGTCACACCCCTCTGCCTCTCCACGTAGATTATTTTTACTCTACCTCTATGCGTAAAAAAATTTAACAACAATGATTACTCATAGACTACACACTCAAATAATGTAGATCACTCATATCTAGAGCCCTTTGGATGTTAGCCCTCTGGCTTTGATACCGAATCAAAGATAAACACTCAAACAAAAACTTGAAGATTTCATTCTCAGCTATTGCAATTTATACACAGGGCCCATCGAAGATCTTACAGTGATTCCACCGACCTCTACTGACTATTAATTACTTCACCGAATATATAATAGTTGTCATGATTATTCTGACGTAATGTCCATAGGGAGAAAATGTCACGTCGAGGGAATCATAAAACAAGTTTTTTGCACAATGCATTGGAGGTCTACTCGAAAAGACATGGCCATGAATCTTGAGAATGTGTTCAGCCATTTCTGTAGAATAGAAAATTATAGTCGAAATGGAGCCTAAGTAAAGAAAAATGAACAGTCAATATCTTTGAGATAGAAGGGAATGATTCCCATGGGGAAGCTTTCTTATCATGTGGATATGTCCTATGATCAGTAATGAAGGTGGCCCTGGAGGTAACTAGTCCAATTTATTACTATTTTTGTGAATTTTACGGAAAAACAGCCATGTTGAACCGAGAACTACTCTGATATATATATATATATATATATATATATATATATATATATATATATATATATATATATATATATATATATAATAACTGCAGAAAGGTTACCTTTCATGTTAGTAAATAGACACATCGCTAGTTTAAGCACATGCCACGAAAAACACAGGGAGTGTTGAATTATCCTTGTACACTGCCATTAACGGGGAGCATTGGATTATCCAATTCCCAACAATCCACAGCCTCTGAAAATCTTTCCAAAATATCCATTCCGGATGACAATAGCACTTATTTTTTTAAAAGAAAAACCACACAAAACCTAATCTCTTTTGGGTAGGCTTGGACGAAAATCGTGGAATGTGTCCGTTCATGAATACAAAGAATTTTTTTTTTAGGATTGAGACTTTAGAGGAGTATGTTCCATCAAGCGGTGGGAAATTCCATTCAAACATTATCATCGCCATTTTCTTTTTATTTTATTTTCTTTTTGATAATTTGGAAAATATAAAAGTTGAACTTATCTCGATTGTATATTTTTTTTCATATTTTTGGAATATCTTCTAATTCTAGGAACAATAACAAGGTTAATGTTTTACCTAGATGTTATTCATGTCATTCCTAAATATTTATGAATCTAGTAAAATATATAGGAATATGTTTTGGGGTCGAAGTATGCAGGAATATTTTTTATTTTTTCATAAATAAATTTATCTTTACAAGTTTTTATGTAAAGTAAAAATGTTATTATATTATTTATTTATATATGAAAGAGGAGAATGAAAATTAAGATAATATTAAAAATATCTTTACATCAAATTTAAGGAGATATTTGGGAGGATACAAAGAAAAAAGAAACTAAGATATTATAAGGAGATCATCAAACCAAATCTCGAAATTCAAAAGTGTCTCTTTATCTTTCATTAGTGTAAAGAATAAAATAAGTAGTGTTAAAATAAGAACAAAATCTCTTTTTCTTTTACCAAAACAAGAATTTTCTATTAAGAAAAATTCTATAGTCAAAGCCCACAAAGGAAGTGCATCAGAATCAATATTATAGAGAAAACTAGAACACACCACTTACATTGGAATCAATACCATAGAGAGAAGTTCTTGAACCAAAAAAAATCCATCCTCCTTGGACAAAAGAAGGGGGATCCAATACCAGACCATCTAAGACTTGAGCCTACTACTTCTTAAGAATAAGAGTATATTCTTACAAATTACTTACACAAGATAGAACAAAAATAAAGCATTTCTAAGATTTAATTGAAATTGACCCCGCACTAGAACCATGGGAAGTTAAAGAAAGATGAGAACTAGATTTCCAGGATTTCTTGATTCATTCTTTTCTATTTCTTGTTAATGTAGAAGAAGATCATTGAATGATTTTTATAACGTTTTAATAGGAAGGGGAAAAACAAGATAAGTTAAGATCCTTCTCTTCCACCTAAGTTATCTCTTCTTCCTTCTTACCTATAGGAGGGGTTTTGTGTTGGTTTTGCCAATATCCTTAGATGTAGTCACTTCCTTAGTGAGTGAACTAGTGTTCTATGAAGGCAATTGGGATCAATCTAGGTGATCTTATTTAACTTCTTCCTCTAAAGACTTCAAGCATTGTATCTAGCATGATTTCCAAGTTTATTAAGGAACCTAAAGAAATGCATTAGTAAGTTAGTAAAAGGATTTTTAGATACATAGCGGAAATAACAAGGTATGAGCTTTTATACTCAAACATTGAAAATTATTTTTTGTTTGGCTATATTGATAGTGACTTTGCAATCAACTTAGATGATAGAAATAGTACTCAATGTTGGAATTATGATTGTTTCTAGACCAAAAATCGTATGCACTAGTCTCTTCTACAATCAGCAAAGTTAGGATCCAGGAGAAGTGGTTATTCCATGTTGTGAAACACATGGGGAGCGGTGAACCCAATTTCCAACAATCTCCCCCCCCAGCACGAGCCAGGTGAGTTTTGAACTTGGAACCTGTCACTGTGATACGACTTGCTGGAATCACAATTGTTGTTAAACTGAAACCCATAGGCATTAATCTCTGCTACAATCACCAAAGTTAAAATCACGAGAGGAGGTTAGTCCATGTCGTGAAACATATAGGGAGGGTTGAACCTAATATCCAACACTCAGGGTATCTCTTTTATTTTGGTTTACGTATGGTTTCATGGGAATTTAAGAAACATCTTAGTTTGATAATTTCATTAGTAGAAGGTTAATATGTAGCATCAATGAAAATAATTTTTCAATTCATTTGGTAATGTGGAGTATTTGCTGATCTTAAACAAGGATGAAAAAGACAACTCTAGTTTGTTGTAATAACAATTCAACCATAACTCTATCTAAGAACCAAAATTTTCATAGAATATTTAAAACATGTAGATCGATGATATTATTTTATTAAAAGACTTATAAACAATGGTGATATATATTTAGAATTCTGTAAGTCAACAAAACAATTGGGTGATATATTCATAAAGTCATTAACAAGATAGGTTTTTAAATTTCATAGATAAAATCTAGTAGTGTAAATACTAAAACATTTCATGATTGTAATTAAGAGAAATGTTTGAATAATATACCATTCTTAATAACTTAGTTAAATTAATTAATTTTTGTGAGTACAAAATTAATATGGTACAATTGCATCTAAACAATTCTTGATAATTATGCTTAAATAGTTCTTAATATTAATTATTATTCTTTTAAATCTTCTTCAATATATTCAACACTAACCCAACCAAATTAATAATGTGGTTGATATACACATATTAATATAAATAAATAATAAATATAACAATAATAACAATTAATATATTTTAATAATATTATTGATATTAATAATAATATAATATATCCAAGGGATTATTGATATTATAAACTCAAGTGATTATTAATATTATAAACTCTAGGATTAATATTACAAACACTAGGATTAATATATCAAACCTAATATTAATATTATAAACCCTAAGATTATAAAACCTACTATATTATTATACATATTGGGCATCAATAAAGCCATGGTATTATTAATATTACAAACCCAAATGATTAATAATATTATAAACTCAAGGGATTAATAAATCCAAGGAATAATATTAAACCCAAGGAATTAAGATTAAACCATAGAATTAATTTTATATACCCTAATATTATAAATTATAAACTCAATATTAAACCTTAATATTATAAACCACGCATTAAAAAATCCCCAATATTAGACTCCATCTTTGCAATGACGTTGAATACATTGTAATGAAATATAACATTGCGATGATGATTGTCAAATTGATTGTCACATTGAGAGAATGTTTGTCACAATGCAATGTTGGATATATTTCTATACAAATCCAATGTCATAGTATTAATTATGGGAGGGTTACCCTCGTTTACACCCACAGTATGCATATAAATGCATTCACTCATTATTCCTAGGTATTTAACTCTCAAAAGAGTCAAATCATCAACCTCAAATGATTAAGGCCCTCTTTATTAGTTCCTTTATATTGGAACTCAATCACACCACTTAAACCTCCTTCCGGGACTATTTACCTCCTCATAACCTTCATTATCCCTTTTACTAAATCCTTCCTCAATCTCTCTTATCGGGACTTTTAAAACCCTTCGTAACGTTTATACAACCCTTTAAGCCGCATATATATATATATATATATATATATATATATATATATATATATATATATATATATATATATATATAACCTTCCCACTTGAAACATTAGCTACACATATATTTAACCCACAAAACCTTTTATCGGCACCATTTTCCTTATAAAACCATTTACAAAGGAAAACATAGGCAAACACACTTTTTTCCTCCTCGGTACGGCCTCTACACAGATATTGATGCCACCTTTATCACAATCAGGTATCGCTCCTCTGCGACACACCACATATATATATCATCACCCCTTCCCCTTTGATATGCAACTATCGGAATGATAATATATGTTTTAGCCTTAAAAGGCCAACACATCTATCGAAAATACATGGAAATATGTTGAAATCCTGCTCTAAACACATATAGCGGATTTCATATTCTATGCACTACATATATTATTATCGTCGAGTCCATCTTCCACTTCCTTTTCCACAATACTCTCCTTCAAACTCCGATTGTCCTGATCTCTGATCACTGATTTATCACTATTGCATATCGGCTATTGCTTGATCTTTATGCTTGACTCCTCCACTTAAAAACTTTGATCCAACATATGTTTCGGACCAGATGGGGTTCTAGGCTACATTCGATAAGGTTTTAGGTCTGACTATCCATTACATGTCGCAATCATACTTCGCTTCTTCCCTTTGAAACATTGTTATGTGATCTTGATTCTTCCACTCCTGCGATTTAATCCTGGCCGTTGATCTATGAGATCTAACGACTACTGTACATTAACACTTACTCTTCCGATACTCTGTTATGTATGTTTTTCCACCATTTTCAATGGTTTTATGTGGTTTTTTTTTCAAAGGTTCTTCCCCCTTCGCTGTTTCGCTATGAATCCCTCTTGAGCTTGACTTCTGTGATTTTTATCACTGACTCTGGACTTTACTTGATATTTCGACTGGATTCAAAGATCCATTACAACCCTCTAGATCACTCTTCTCCTCTGTACTCCATCTCGACTCTGCCTGCAACCTCTGTTACAAAACCTATAAGTTCACACAATAATCAATCATAAAATACTCGATTCACACATTTGCACACTCGAAATCAAATTCCTTTGTATATAAACAAATAAATAGTTGATTACATAACGAGACCCTGTTATGGAACCAGCTCAAGAAAAAGATAGAAAAGATAGATCAACGCCTTAGAATTCAGCCTCTTCGAGGGGGCAACCTCCTTTACATTACATAAATGAACAATTCTTGGATGATTCAAATGACAAAACCTCCTTTCTATATATAGGAGTCTAAGGAGTCACAATATAATCCAGCCGACCTAACAATAATAATATAAAGCCACAAAAATAACAATAGAGGGATTCTATGGGGCACAATAATAACAATATGGGGGCAATAGGGGCACAACAATATTAATAAGGGGTATAACTACAATAGTAATGGGGTAATCACTAGTATTATAGGGACCCAACATGCCCCTCTCCTTCAAAAAAGTGTTGTCCTCAACGCTTGAGTAGTTCTGGATACTTCTGCATAAAATTCTCATCCTCCCATGTGGAATCTTCAGCGGATAAGTTCTTCCACTTGATAAGATACTCTGAAATTGATCGATTTCGTAGCTGTCGAGTTCTTGTTTCTGTGACTGCTTCCGGTTCCAATATAATTTTTCCTTCCTCGTCAAGTTGTGGCAATATTGTTTGAACTGGGAGCTTGTCGCCTATAACCTTCTTTAAACATGAAACATGGAAAACTGGGTGCAATCGAGAAGCTGCAGGAAGCTCCAATTTGTATGCCATAGTAGCAATCTTTTGCAACACCTTGTATGGACCATAATACTTTGGTGATAATTTATTATCCTTCTTAGCTTGCTTGAGGGACATTTGCTTGTATGGTTGTAGCCGTAGGAATACCCAATCACCTACATCAAAACTTCTTTCACTGCGATGTTGATCTGCCTGTTGTTTCATTCTATTTTGTGCCAACACGAGGTTATCCTTTAAGAGTTGGAGGACTTGTTGTTGATGTTTGATGTGATGTTCCACTGCCTGAACCTTAGAATTTTCTCTTAAATATGATGTGATGGATGGTGGTTGATACCCATAAAGTGCCATAAATGGGGTCATTTTTGTTGCTGTATGGAAGGAAGTGTTATACCACCATTCAGCCAGAGGCAACCATTTGACCCATTGTGTCTGTTTATCCGATACAAAGCAACGAAGATATCCTTCCAAACATTTGTTTACTATCTCAGTTTTCCCATCAGATTGAGGATGATAAGATGAGCTATGAGCTAACTGAGTACCAAGACAAGAAAATAATTCTGTCCAAAAATTTCCAGTGAAAATGGGATCTCTATCACTTACAATAATCTTTGGGTTTCCATGTAGCTTTTGAATTGTTTCCATAAATGCAGTAGAAACTGTACTGGCTTTAAATGGATGTGATAATGCACAAAAGTGTGCATACTTGGTAAGTCTGTCAACTACCACCATGATGACACTCTTTCCCTCAGACTTGGGTAAACCTGTGATAAAATCCATTGAAACCTCCTCCCAACGTTGGCTTGCAATGGATAAAGGTTGTAATAGACCCGGTGTCTTAATAGTTTCAACTTTATTTTGTTGGCAAACCAAACATTCCGCCACAAACTTTTGAATATCTGATTTAAGGTCATCCCAAAAAATTCCTTCTTAACCCTGTGGTAAGTTTTTAAAAATCCTGAGTGCCCTCCTAAGGGGAAGTGTGCAATTCCATAAGAATCTTTTGTTTTAGCTGGGAATTCTTACAGAGGTATAAGCGATCTTTGTACCATAACGAATCATTTTGCCAGCTAAATGTATCAGACGTACTGGAATCTTGTTGTAACTTTCGAATAAGTGCCCACACTTCTTCGTCATTCTTCCATTCCTCCCTTGCTTCATTTATCCAATCTGGTTGGATAATAGAAATGGCGCACAACAATGCTTCCACATCCTCATCCTTTCTTGAGAGTGCATCTGCCACCACATTTTGCTTCCCTTTTTTGTAGATGATTTCAAAGTCATAACCCAACATCTTTGTGACCCACTTTTGTTGCTCTTCAGAGGATAATCTTTGTTCTAAAAAGTATTTAAGGCTATCATGATCCGTTTTTACCTTGAAGTGTCTTCCCATTAGGTAGGGTCGCCATTTCTTAAGTGCATGGAGTATTGCCAACATTTCCTTCTCATAAATAGCTTTGCTTAAAAACTTTCCCTTGATTGGACGACTTTCAAAAGCAATGGGTCTTTCATCTTGCATTAGAACAGCACCAATTCCATTTCCTGAAGCATCACATTCCACAATAAAGGTTTTTGTGAAGTCCGGTGTAGCTAAGACTGGTGCTTGGCACATTGCCTCTTTAAGATGTTCAAAGGCCTTTGTTGCTTCTGGAGTCCATGAAAATGCATCTTTCTTCAATAATGTTGTTAGAGGTGCTGCTATTCTCCCATAATTCTTAACAAACTTGCGATAATACCCTGTCAACCCGAGAAATCCTCGCAGATGCTTTATGGTTGTGGGGATTTTCCATTCCTTAATGGCTTTAATTTTGCTAGGGTCTACCTTAACTCCTTCATGAGATACAATATGACCCAGATATTCCACCTCCTGGACTCCAAAGAAACATTTGGATCTTTTTGCATATAATTGTTTCTCCTCCAATAGTTGTAGCACCCTATCAACATGTTTAACATGATCCTTCCAAGACTTGCTGTAGATTAGTATATCATCAAAAAATACTAACACAAATTTTCTAAGGAATGGTTTAAAAATTGAATTCATCAAACCTTGAAATGTTGAAGGTGCATTGGTAAGGCCAAAAGGCATGACCAAAAATTCATAATGACCCTCATGAGTTCTAAATGCTGTTTTCGGAATGTCTTCAGTCTTCATTCTGATTTGATGATATCCTGAACGAAGATCCAACTTGGTGAAGTAAATTGATCCATGCAATTTATCCAGTAATTCATCAATGACAGGAATGGGGAACTTATCTTTAATAGTGAGCTTGTTGAGCTCCCTATAATCTGGACACATGCGCCATGATCCATCCTTCTTGTGCACCAATACTACTGGAGCAGAGAAAGAACTTTGACTCGGTTGAATTATACCAGCCTCTAGCATTTCTGCAACCATACGTTCAATTTCACTCTTTTGGTCATAGGGATATTGTACGGCCTGATGTTTGGAGGAACACTTCCTGGAATCAGATGAATAGCATGATCATGATCACGCATAGGTGGGAGACCTTTGGGAGTCTCAAATACCTTGGAATGATTGTCCAGGACTTTTTGGAGATCTGGAGAAATAGATGATTCTGATGTGGAAACATCTAGTGAACATAATTGTGCAATTACACCTCTTTGCTCCTTTTTTAGAAGCTTTGTCATACCATTAGAGCTGATTATCTTTCCTGGTTTCCCTGCAATACCCCTTAATTCAACTTCCTTTCCTTCCGTAGAAAATTTGATGAAAAGTTCTTGAAAATTAAAAGCTATTGTACCCAAGGATTGTAGCCATTGGACTCCTAGTACAACATCAGCACCTCCCATTGGAATGGAAAGCATTGGGCTAGTCAATACATATTCTCCCATGGATAGCTTGATATTATGGCACTTTCCAGAGCAATTTATTGTTCCTCCATTTGCAATCATCACTTGACACTCTGGTGCTGGATATAGGAAGCAATTCAATTCTTTAGCTACCTTACAATGAATAAAATTGTGGGTGCTTCCTGAATCAATCAACACTATTACCTTTTTCTTCTTGATTTGTCCTTGTATTTTGATGGTTTGAGGAATGGTAATTGCTGCCAATGCATTACAAGATATGGTTGGATTTATTTGTTCTTCATCTAGGCTTTGTTCCTGGAGTACATCCTCTTCTTTTGACCTTTCTTGCTCCTTTTCTTCTTCCTCTTCACAATCTATGTAGAATAATTTCTTCTCAGCACACTTATGACCTTTAGTGTACTTGCTATCACAACTGTAACAAAGCCTTTTTGCTCTTTTTTCTTCCAATTGTTGTGGTGTCAACCTTATAGGTTGTGGAAGACTAGGGGCAACAACACTTCCGTCTTTATAGTTGTGAGTGGTATGCTTCCTGGTTGCCATAATTTTGCTTTCCATTTTTCTTGCTAACCTGAATGCCTTCTCTAATGAATCAGGTTCCCAAAGGCGAACATCATGTTGGATATTATCCTTTAAAGACCCTATGAACACATCAATCCTATGCTCCTCTGGAATATCTTTTACCCTTATGTTCAATTTTTGGAACTCCTCAATGTGCTCCATTATTGAACCCTTTTGTTTGAGACTTATCAGTTGGCTAAAAAAAGTGTTGCTTTTTGTATCCTCATAATGTGCTATCAATTCTTTCGTAAAAATTGCCCAAGTGATAAATTGTTTACGAGAGCAAAGCCATTGATACCATACAAACTGATTTGGTTCCAAATATAAAGTTGCCATATGTACCTTTTGTGTGTTTTGCACATTATTGAGATCGAAGAATTGCTCCATCTGTAATATCCATGTGGCGGGATCCTTGCCACCAAACTTCCTCATATCGATTTTTGGAACATGGTGAGTCTTTGATCCAACATTAGAGTCTATGAAATCATGATTAACATTTCTTTTGTTCTCATCATGAGTTTCCTTTAGTACCCTTTCACCCTTAGTGACCATTTCTTGTAGCAAATTATTCATAATTGTCTTCAATTCTTCCATCTTATCATCCATGCCATCAATTTTAGCGTCCATGCCATTCACCTTAGCTTCCATGCCATCCATCTTAGCTTCTACACCTTTCTTTAAACCATCCATCTTAGCTTCTACATCTTTCCTTAAACCATCCATTTTAGATTTTGTTTCTTTTTGTGCAAGTGACACTCATTGCACTTGTTCTTGTAATTTTGATATATCATATAGCATTTCTTCTTCTTCTTCATGAGTCATGCTAGAGCTTTCAGGTTCCTTACTAGGTGTTTGCATTTTCTTTCCTCGGGGCATCAGTTACTGATAATAATGCTCTATTATGCCGTTTGAATTCCTTCAAAATAAATTTTCAAACCAAGCTTAAGAAAAAATTTAAGAAAATCTACACACCTTTTTTCACTTTGTAGGAGCTCGATATTGCCTCTGATGTATCTCTGTACTTTTCGATCATCTAGTTCTGAATTTGTGACCTGCAGTAGCCCTCTGTGTCCTTTTTCCAATGCCACAATTCTGACCCAAATTGGATTCTCCAAGGAAGAGTTATGTGAAATCGCCCACAGTGACTTGATTATAGACTAGTTCAGTAGAGCAAACTTGTACGACGTGCCACGAGTCACTGTTTCAACCTTTGGATCTGAAAAATGCATACAAGAAACTACAGTCCGTCCTCTTTTTGTACCTTCTTACGAAATTTCAATCCGATCCCCAGAGAGAAAGTTATGACGATTTTCCCCAGGTCACCTATTTTGAATGTAATTCAGGAGTCTGCAAAAAGACCAACTTCCTCAGATCATATCTCCACAAATATCGCGCAAAAAGCTCTGAAATTCGGACCCAAGGTTCAGAGCGATTTCTTCTCAAATGGGTTTTTTTTCGACTTCTGAAACGTCACAGAAAAAAAGTTATAGCGAAAATGCCACGATGACCTGTTTGGAGCAGCGAAACCCTAGAATCCAAAGCTCTAATACCAAATGTTATGGAACCAGCTCAAGAAAAGATAGAAATGATAGATCAACGCCTTAGAATTCAGCCTCTTCGAGGGGGAAACCTCCTTTACATTACATAAATGAACAATTCTTGGATGATTCAAATGACAAAACCTCCTTTCTATATATAGGAGTCTAAGGAGTCACAATATAATCCAGCCGACCTAACAATAATAATATAAAGCCACAAAAATAACAATAGAGGGATTCTATGGGGCACAGTAATAACAATATGGGGGCAATAGGGGCACAACAATATTAATAAGGGGTATAACTACAATAGTAATGGGGTAATCACTAGTATTATAGGGACCCAACAGACCCTCTGTCTCATGCCTTGATCTTCCACTATCAGTGGCCTCCTCCCCCACTTTGCTCGTAGGCTTACATTTATACCAAAAAGGTTCGTTGAAATAATCCTATTTCAACTCCTAAATCTACTGAACTGACTCCTAAATCCTCTATCCTCTACGTCCACTTCTAATCTCCATTTAATTCCTAATATCTCTCCTTAGTTCCTCGAATCATGGAAATGCTTAAAGAGTCCTAATTGACTTTAGACTCTTTTCTCATTATTGCCCACTCATGTTCTCATTTATTTGAGAGCATTTACAAACATCTCACATTATCTAATTAAATCACTTAAAAGCCTAAATATTACATTAACTTGAGACTTAGGAAACTAATTTCCCTAAAACACATTACCCCCTATGTCTACTTAATTACAATGATTTTCTCTTGGGTTGAATGCTCCTGCATCAAACTCCCAAAGTAGAAAATATTCATGATCTCCTGATCATGTGTCTTCTGGTCTTTGTCTTCCTTGATCCCATACTTTGTTTTGTAATTGCTCAAATGCTTTGCTCCTTTGTTGCTATTGCATGTCTACTGTCTTCTGTTTCATCTTCCTTTCCTTGTCAATTAGGTTCAAGTTCTGATTGATCATCCTTCATGCTGCTACCATTTTCCTCCATATGGACTGCTTCATCATTACCTGCCATAACTCTTCAATATCCATCTCTAGGATATCTTTGGGCTGGTCCATATTCTGCCACTCATTGTTACCTCTTCCTCTCTGCTTTAGGTTGTTGCTGTTGTTAACTAACTCTTTAAATTGGTGCTTATTTTCTTCTGTCTTTTCTCTTGCCATCAATGTAGACATTTGTCTTTCTCTGGCTATCATTGTAGACATTTCCTCCACCCAAAATTCCTGAATATATAAGGATATCTCCCTCTACAACATCTAATTTCTGCATTGAACTCTGACTTTCCAGCATCCTCTCCAGCAATTGAACATTTCTGTTCCATGTATTAAATTCTTCCACAAAATCTTCTTCTTTCATCTTTATTTGGTTTCTCATCTATGCTAAATTTCCTCCATTATCTGCAACTAAATCTGCATTCACAAAACACTTGTTAAAATAAAAAACATAAGGCTTCAGTGCATTATTTTCCTTTGGCAACAATTCAATATGCTGCTCTGTTTCTTTCTCCTCTGTCAACACATCAGTATGTTGTTTTGAATTCTCAAAAGAATTCATGAGACTATCAATTAGCCTCTCCTCCACATCATCTGTTTCAATGTCGCCTCCCTACTTTCATTCACAGTAGTGAACTTCTCTTTCCTTAGCCTGCTACTGCTTAACTCTTCTTTGAAATTGTTTGAAACTTATTGCCTCCCTTTCATCCTTACCCTCTTGTTCTTTAAGAACCTCCATATCATCTTTAAACAATCTTTGTCCTTCCCCAATGACATTCATTGGATCATTTCTTTGGGACAACATTTCTTTAGTCTTCATTGAAATATGACTACCATCTTTCTCCTCTATGATGGCTCCAACATTCTGCTGCCTACTCCTAGGTGACTCTTCTATCTCCTTCTAGTTCTGAGATCTTTCCATCTCAGCCTTGATCTAAACATATTTCAGATTCTGCTCCCCCTCTCTGACAAACTCTAAAGTTTGTTCATCCTCCTGTGATGTACCTATAATCATCCACAAATTATTAATTTTAAAATTATAAGACCTGGCAGTCTTACTCGACTCTTCAGTCATCACATTTCCTTGCTACTCTGAATCTTCTACGTGATTCAGCTCCTCAGGATCAACTTCATCTCCTTCCTTCACAAACAATGGTTCTTGTCTTGTAAGAGCTCCAATTATTAATTTGTCAATGAGTTCTTTCTACTATAATAACTCAATACTTTCCTCATTTGAGAGGTCTTCTTCATCATACTCTGCTGCTCTAAAGTACCTTTTATCCCCAAAAACACATTACTCCTTATACTTTGGTTCAAGAGCTCTATTCAGCTTTACTTCAAAGTATTCATCTTTTGTAAGATATTCCTCCATGTTTTCGACAACTTCACAAGATTGTCTATCCCCTCCTATGCATCCTGCTAGCACACCAAAACTATTAGGTTCAAAAACACAAGGCTTGATGGCCTTATACATCAACTCTTCATCTTCAGTCAACATCTCCTCATGTTGTTTTGAACTATCCCAATAGTCCATGAGATCTTCACTTGACCTCCATTCTTTATCTTTAGTGTGGTCTTCACTTTCTCCTAGAATTCCTCCCTGTTCTAGTTCACAAATGTACTCTTCCATTTCCAACTCAACTTCCTTGATTTTTTCCCTCAGCCACTTTACTTTCTTTCTCTGTAGCCTTCTCTCCATCTCATGCCATTCCACTGGCTTCTTCCTTAATACCCAACCTTGCCTCTGGTTTTCTTCTAGCCGTATTGTTAACACATCAAGTTATTTTCTCATCTCAGCCAACTCCTTGTCAATCTCCTCTTGACTCAGTCTCTTTCCATCCGCTTTGGTATTCTTCTTCTCATATCCTCTGTTGTGGCTTCTCTCTGAACCTCTGCTATGACTATCAGTAGTCATCTTCTTCTCCTCTTTCTTCATGAGCTCCTTACTTATCTGTAACAAGCCTCTGGAACAACTAGTCCTCCTCGCTGCAGTCTTACCTCACTAAGCTCTCCTCACTCGGTCTTTTGGTAAGCATGGTTCCTCTGTCTGGAACCTCCTCTTGAGAAACACCTTTGCTCCTTCTAGGCTTCTGCAATCTCTCACTCTCTCTTGAGAACACTTTAGCTGTCCTCTTTGTCCAACCTCTTGTTGGATTCTTCAGGTTCATTGCCGCTTTTCCTTCAGAGTGTTTTCCTTACTCTGTCTTCAAGAACACATTTGGTTCTCCTCTCACAGCTTCTCTTGCTATCCTTTGTTGAGATGTTTCATCTGCAACCACAATATTCAATTCATTTTGAAACAAAACACGCTATCTTACCTCCAAGATCTATGGATGATCTTGTTCTCCCATTCTTCTGCACTTTGAACGGATTGTCCTCTATTTGGTCTCCAAGTCCTCTTTCCTTCAGAACTTGTACTAAGAAATCTTGCTCTCACTTTTCTTCAAGGAATCCTCTGTTCCTGTCTATTCCAAGCCTCTGCTGGAACTGCTACAATCTTCCAAGAACTTCAAAAGTTCCCATTACAATCTTCTATTGTAGTCTCTATCATTCATTCATTTAACTTATGCACATTACCTTCTTCTGTGTGCAAACTCCTTTTCATAGGAAATCTTTCCCTACTCTGATTACAATTCTTCTCTGATACCACTAATGATGGCAGGGTTATTCCTGCTTACACCCACAGCATGCATATAAACACATTCACTCATTAGTCCTAGGTATTTAACTCTCAAAGGAGTCAAATCATCAACCACAAATTGTTAAGGCCCTCTTTATTAGTTCGTTTACATCGGAATTCAATCACCCAGCTTAAACCTCCTATCGAGACTATTTACCTCCTCATAACCGTCATTATCCCTTTTATTAAAGCCTTCCTCAATCTCTCTTATCATGACTGTTAAAACACTTTGTAACCTTTATACAACCCTTTAAGCCGCATATATATGTAACCTTCCCTTTTTAAACATTGGCTACACATGTATTTAACCCACAAAACCTTATATCGGCACTATTTTCCTTATAAAACCATTTACAAAGGAAAACATACGCAAACACACTTTCTTCGTCCTCATTACAGCGTTTGCACAGATATCGATGCCACCTTTATTGTAATTGGTATCGTTCCTCTGCGACACACCACACATATATATATAATCACCCCTTCCCCTTCAATATGCAACTATCAAATCGATAATATATGTTTTAGCCTTAAGAGGCTCGACCAACACATCTATCGCAAATACATGGAAATACGTTGAAATCCCGCTCTGAACACATATAGCAGATTTCAAATTCTATGCACTTCATATATTATTATCGTTGGGTCCGTCTTCCACATCCCTTTCCACAACACTCTCCTCTGAACTCCGATTGGCCCGATCTCCGATCGCCGATTTATTGCTATCGTGTATCGGCTATCGCTTGATCTTTATGCTTGATTCCTCCATTTAAAAACTCTGATCCGACATATGTTTTGGACCCGATGGGGTTCTAGGCTACATTTGATAAGGTTTCGAGTCTGGCTATCCATTACATGTCGCAATCGCACTTCACTTCTTCCCTTTGAAAGATTGCGATGTGATCCCGATTCTTCCACTCCTGCGATTTAATCGTGGTCGTTGATGTATGAGATCTAACTGCTGCTGTGCATTAACAATTACTCCTCCACTACTTTGTTACTTATGTTATTCCACCATTTTCAATGGTTTTCTATGGTTTTTTTTTCAAAGGTTCTTCCCCCTTCATTGTTCCACTGCGACTCCCTCCTGAGATTGACTTCTATGATTTTTAACACTGACTCTGGACTTTACTTGATCTTTCGAATGGATTTAAAGATCCATTACAACCCTCTGGCTCGTTCTTCTCCTCTGTACTCCACCTCGACTCTGCCTGCAACCTATGTTACAGAACCCATGAGTTCACATAATAATCAATCATAAAATACTCGATTTACACATTTTCACACTCAGAATCGAATTCCTCTGTATATAAACATATAAACAGTTGATTACATAACAAGACTCTCTGTCTCATGGCCTGATCTTCTACTATCAATGGCCTCCTCCTCCACTCTGCCCATAGGCTTACATTTATACCAGAAAGGTTCGTTGAACTAATCCTGGTTCAACTCCTAAATCTACTGAACTGACTCCTAAATCCTCTATCCTCTACGTCCATTTCTAATCTCCTTTTAATTCCTAAGAGCTCTCCTTAGTTCCTCAAATCATGGAGTTGCTTAAAGGGTCCTAATTGACTTTAGACTCTTTTGTCATTATTGCCCACTCATGTTCTCATTTATCCGAGAGCATTTATAAACATCTCACATTATCTAATTAAATCGTTTAATATCCTAAATATTACATTAACTTGAGACTTAGGAAAATAATTTCCCTAAAACACATTACCCCCCTATGTCTACTTAATTACAATGATTTTCTCTTGGGTTGAATGCTCCTGCATCAATTAAACCCTAATATAAAACCATAACATTTTAAAACCCATTATAATATTATAAACTCTAATATTAAACACCACTATTAAAAATTGTAAACCCAATATTAAAAACCCTAATATTAAACCCCAATTTTGTAATGTCGCAATGTGACGTTGAATTAATTGCAATGTAATGTAACATTGCGAAAATGGTTGCATTGAGACAACGTTTGTCGCAATGTGACATTGGATAGATTTTTGTACCATTCCAGTGTCACAGTATTAAACCCTAATACAAAATCCTAACATTATAAAACCTAATATAATAACCCCGAAAATTATTATTATAAACCCTAAGATTATAAACTTTAAGTTTAATTTATTAAATCATAGGATTAATATTATAAATCTCATGATTAATATTGTTAACCCTGATTGTTCACTATAAGCTTTCATGGTCAACCATGGCCATGATTACTTTATATCTAAAACTTTATAAATGTGTAAATTAATATATTATTAATGTATCATTAATGCTATGTGAAACTCTTATTAATATTATTTTAATATTTTAATCATTTTATTAATTTTTTATTAATGTGTTGATAATGTTATATATATATATATATATATATATATATATATATATATAGATATAGATATATACATATATATATATATATATATATATCATAATTGATTCCTGAGGTATGTATGGTTCACCAAAGTAGTCATGTTAACGATTGTTGACTATGATACCCATGTTGACTATAATTAACCATGTCAACAATAATCAACCATAGTTAACATGTTTTAATGTATAGATTATTTTATATCTAAAACTTTATAAATGTGTAAATTAATATATTATTAATGTATTATTAAACTCTTATTAATATTATTTAAATATTTTAATCATTTTATTAATTTTATATTAATGTGTTGATAATGTTATATATATATATATATATATATATATATATATATATATAATTAAATATTAATATTAGTATATTAATTAGGTATTAATTAAATAATATTATATTGATAAATTAATTTTTATTAAATTAATGTTTTAATTAAAATAATTATACATCAATGTATTAATTAATATTTCAATTCATCAAAGCATTATATAACATTAAATTAAATTAAATTAAATCAATTTATTAAATTTTAATTCTAACCTTTATTGAATTAAATGATTAGATATAATAGTTATTTAATAACTATTAAATTAAAATTTTGAACCCTAATTAAATCAAGAAAAATAGAGGATAAAATTTTGAAGAAATAATTCCCAAAAACTCAAGTTTGTATTCTTTGGTTCATCATGATATTCATGTTGACTATTGTTAACTATGATGCTCATATTGGCTATAATTAACTATTTCAACAATAGTCAACCATAATTAACATGTATTAATTTATAGTTAAAACTTTATAAATACATAGGTTGTTGTATTATTAATGTGTCATTAATCTTATATTAACGTGTAGATTAATATATTACTAATGTGTCATTAATGTGGATAAATTTGTGTACCATTCAACCATCACAGTATTAAACCCTAGTATAAAACCCTAACGTTATAAAAATCAATATAACAAACCTTAAAATTAATACCATAACCCTAACATTAAACCCCAATTTTGTAATGTCACGATGTGACATTGAATAAATTGCAATATAATGTAACAATGCGACAATGTTTGTCAGATTGATTGTTGCATTGAGATAATGTTTGTCAAAAAACGACGCTGGATAGATTTTTGTACCATTCCAATGTCACAATGTTAAACTCTAATACAAAACCATAACATTATAAAGCCCAATATAATAAATCGTAAGATTATTATTATAAATGATAAGATTATAGGCCCTAAGATTAATATATTAATCTCCACGATCATAAACTCTAAGATTAATAATATAAACCTTGAAATTAATATTAAATGTAGGATTATAAACCCTAAGTTTAATGTATTAAATCTTAAAATTACTATTATAAACCCTAATATTAACAATTAATATTATAGAACCTTAAAATCATAAAATCTAATATTAAAAACCTTAATATTTATATATGAAATGCGAAGTTTAATATATTAAACTTTAAGATTAATATTATAAATCCCAAGATTAATATTATAAACAGTAATATTATAAACCTTAGAATTAATATTGTAATATCTATTATTAATATTATAAATCTTAAGATTAATATTATATACCCTCAGATTATATTAAACTCTTATTAATGTTGAGCATGTGTTATCATGGCATTTAAAAATTGATTATAGTGACTATATATCACTTTAGATGTGTCTATGGTTAATAATAAGCATGTTAATACTAATATTCACATTCACATTAATATTCATACACTATTAAAATGAATGTTTAATAATATTAATATTAATCTCTTCTATTATTATTATTAAGAAGAAGTAAGTATTATTAATATTATTTATATAAATAATATTAATATAATTAATAATATTAAATTATTAATTTAATGTTATTAATGTTAACCTGTAAAATTTAAAATCTAATATTTAAATCTAAAGCGTAATATTATTATTATTATAGAAGCTTCACTTAATGAACCTATGACATATCACGTGTATTCATGGCATACTAAACAATATCCTTAATTTGACTATATATTGAAAAATCTCTCTAAAAATCACATTAACCCTCTACCAATACATCTTCCCAATTTAAAAAGACCCCTACTTTCACTAGATATTATAAGTATTCATTTTTCATTAACAATTTTTATACTAGTGTATAAAAAACTTTCAGAAAAAATCACATTGAAAATTTTGATCGACGCATTTTTTTAAACTCCTTTATATTTTTTCATTAATATATATCCTACCCTATAAAATATAACTCCCCAATCAATCGTTTTTATGAAACTAATATTATATAATTTTCCTCATATTATAATACCCTAATTATAAATGTTAAATTATAAAATCCTAATATATTAAAAAACTTATAATATAAAAACTTGACAAAATAGAAGTATGAAATGTGACGCTGAATGTAAACAGTTGATGAATCCAACTTTGGATACCCAACATTCGATTATGTGCGAGCAATAAGGAAATACTGTTAGTATGCCATAGATGTCATTAATTTAGATGAACAATACAAAATTATACAACTTACATTGAAACATTGAAAATTCTAATCTCAAAAAACACAATAAAATAAAATAAAATATTAAAAATAAAGAGGAACCTAAAAAAGACGATCACTTCAAATATGTTTAGTGTTCAAAAAAATAAAAATAAAAAAGAGCCTATAGAAATAGACTCGATATCTGGGCAAATTTGAAATCAAATTGTATTCAATAATATGACATGATGTTGGAATCTTCCCATACAGCACATGGAAGGTGATCATACATTAAAAATAATTTTAACCATGAAATCAAATTGTATTCAATAGTATCGCATGACGTTGGAATCTTCCCATAGAACACATGGAAGGTCTTCATACATTAAAATAATTTTAAAATGCTGAAATATTCGTGCAACATATAAGCTCATTAGGCAAACTTAATTAAAAAACATATTAGTTCATTCTTTAAACTTAATTAATACAACATTTGTGGCAATCTAGGTCATGAAATTGAAATTAATTTTTAAATTGTATTTTGTAATAAAATATTTATAACCACATTATATGCAGGTAAGAGAGTAGAAGAATGCCCATCGTAAAGAAAGCCCAAGGGATGATAAGAACAATTCAAGACTATTTTTAAAAGAACTATAATAATAGAAGTTTGAGCGGTAACTGAGATTGTATGGTGGACAAATATAGTAAAAGTGTGTTGAATAATAACAAATTCATAATGATATTGTACTATTTGTCACAAATATGTTTATAATTAAGTCTAGGGAATTATGTTGGAGTTGATAGAGTACCTAGTATTCCTATTAATGGAAATTGTAATCTTAACTGAGTCATACCCACAAATTGTAATAGTTAGGTGGTGTGTGCCATGGAATAAATTTTAGTGATATTTTAATGGGACACATAAAATAAAATGGGGACATGAACCCATCATTGAATATTATCATGTGTTGATATGTGTGTTGTTCTTTTGGTGCATAACTATAATCCTAGTAATAGTTGAGTATCTCATTGGGCCTACTAACACTCATACATTGGAAAATACTAGCCAAAGCTAATGCAGATTTTAGAAAATTAGTCACCAACATATATGTCTTTATCATTGATTTCATCAAGCCTACTAACACCCATACATTGGAAAATACCCAGAAAAACTAATCTAGATTCTAGAAATTCCACCACCAACATTTATTTGTCTACCATTGATTTCAGCAACTCCTCCAAGTTGAGTGGGAGCATGGTAAAATTGGACACACAATTTCAATTCTTTCGGTAGTCCATGCATAAAATTCTACAGTAGTATGTATTTTTTTCACCATAGTGATACTGTAGTGTTAGATGTCTGTCAACATTTTTATAGTTCTTTACATAGAAATAAGTGTAGCTAACCATATAAATGAATTCTTAAAGTGTGTAATGATTCATTGTTTGAGGTATTTTATAATTTAGTAGGGAGGAAATGTTCTGTTAATGTTAGTAAGTCAGTGTAAATATTTAAATGTCAAACCAATTAAAAAGGTAATAAAATGTAAAAAGTGATAAAATTAATAAATTTATTCAATTCGAGAAATAATAAAATGTAAAAGTAATAAAAATAATAAATTTATTCAATTCAATTTGTTATATTTTTTTTCTATTTATAAAATTACAATTTTTTTCAGGGAAAATTTATAATATGCATATCACATTAAAATAAATTTAAATATGAATCATTTGAGGCAAATCTTCCTAGTACAAATAGTAATATTTCATAGATGTCAACTTATGTGGATGTTAGAGAACCATATATATATATATATATATATATATATATGGGGAAGCGGAAGCAAATCCTTGGAAGTGGATTAGATAATAAAAAGTATTGAGATAGGAACAAGTATAATTGCTGGAAAATTAATGCAGTCAGCATTAGTACTTAAACAAAAAATTATGGGCGAAAATTTGTGGATAGATGTGTCTTACATGGAGCATGGTGGACATTGATTGTTGGCATTGATTATGAAACCAATGCATGGATGCATAAGATACCAGTGCTAGGCTTATTTTGGCTCTTTTTTCCTCTGACATAATATCTAGATTTAACAACTATCCAGTTTTCATTAGCCATTTGACTAATTTGAATCAAGGAGAACTCATCCAATCTAGATTTGTACATCATGTAATTGCATATATTTGTTTTAAATCTTTCAAGATTTTTAGATCTCTAGTTAAGTATATCTGCCATTTTCTTGTTGCAGTTGTTGCTGCTTTGATTAACGGTGTTGATAGAAAAATATCGGTTGGATGCAGGTATATCAGGCACGAATTGGAAAGAGGGAATTGGTAGACAAGAAATGCAGCCATTCTATAATTGTGGTTTTGGGTATGCATCAGAAACTCACTATTGTAATGCTTATTGGTTGTCCAATGTAGTGTCTGTGTTTCCTCTTTGTTTATGGATCAGAATGGGTAGCATAATTGTGTCAAGGTTGTTGTTTCAATGAACAGGATACAATGATTTGATTTATTCTCACATAATTTATGGCAATCTATGACAATTTATGGGTTCTTCCTGTTAAAGCTAGCAGGTTTAAATTATTTATATTTGGAATCATAAATCCTCTATGTTTTTAAATTCCTTTTTGAAATTCATAATTTCAATACAAAACTTGCAAATAAGAAGCACATTATGTGTATTTTTCGACTGATTGCTCAAAATTTTGTGAAACAATTTGAAAATAGGCAGAAGATAATCCATTTTTCGTCTAGGTAGACATAATTTTATACAAAATATTACAGATAGGCAGTAACCGTAATAAGCAGAACCAAATTCATGAAATTCAAATCATAATTTATTTTTTCTGGAGATTTGACATAGCACATCCATGAAAAACAGTGAAGCATTCAGGAAAATCGACTTGCCATTGGGTGCGATGCTTACCTATTATTTCTATAATATTCATAGTTAACACACATAACTCAAGCCTTGGATTAAATGCAAAGATTGTCGAGCGATTGAAAGGCCTGCAATTTATCCCAAGTTGGTCGCCTCGTTTATGATCTGCCTTTCAAGCTTTCCTAGTGTTGCTCAAACCTTTGCCCAATGCAACTGTAAAAGAAAACTAGGTACAATCTCTTTATGCTTAATTTCTGTGCCTTTTCTAAACATAGAATACATGGTCTCTTTCGGTTAAAGTTCTTAGCTATTTTTATGTCCTTGATGAATAGTCTGTTGTGTCTTTATCTCGACAAGTTTGTTATTGTATTCATTCATGATATATTAGTATATTCTAAGAATGAGGAAAAATATGTCAAACACTTAGCAACAATATTGAGATTTATAAGAGAGCATCATTTGTATGTCAATCTTATCAAATTAATTTTATTTCAAATAGAGGTACATTACTTGAACATGTTTCCAAGGAAGGAATAGCAGTGGATCCAAAAAAGATAAGAGTTATCATGGAATGGGAAGTTCCTAGAAATGTGGATGAGGTAAGATCATTCGTGGGGTTAGCAAGTTATTATAGGAGGTTCATCAGGAACTTCTCTTGAATTGGCTATCCCATTACATCATTGCAGAGGAAAGGTAATAAATTTGAATGGAAAGAGGAATGTGCAACTAGTTTTGAGCAGTACAAGTAGTTGTTGACAAATGCTCCAGTTTTAAAGATTGCATATCTGAAAAAAGAGTTTGTGGTATGTATAGATGCTTGCAATAGAACACTTGGTGGAGTCCTAATGCAAGAAGGACATGTAGTATGCTATAAATCAAGAAAACTGAATGAGAACGCGCAGAATTATCCAACACATGATCTTGAGTTGGTAGCGATCATCCATGCATTGAAGATGTGGAGACACTATCTTCTTAGTAGGAGGTTTGTATTGATAAGCGATCGTAGTGGATTGAGGTATCTATTTGGCCAACTAAATCTGAATGTCAGGCAAGCTAGATGGTCGGCCATGATTAGCAAGTTTGAATTTGTGATTTGGTACATTAAAATAAAAGAAAATCGTGTTGTAGATTCTCTTAACATTATATTGCAAGTGAATCATATAGCAGCTATGAGTTCTTATGGGACATACTTACAAGGATTTTATAGGAAAGATTGCAAGATGACATGTACATGGAGTTTAGGCATAGGTTACAACAAAGTACAGGTAATCAAGATGTGGTCTATCATTTCACAACAGATGGTTTGGTCAGATTTAGGGACATGATCTATGTGTCGAATGACAATCATCTCAAGAAGACTATCTTGTGAGAATTCCATGCAAAACCATATTCAGGGCACCCAGGATACTAGAATACATTGACATTGATGAAAAAGTTGTATTATTGGTTGAATTTGAAGAAGGAAGTGGCAGATTTTGTGGCTAAATTCTTAGATTGCCAACTGGTAAAAGTAGAATGTAAGCACCCAAGTGGATTACTACAACTGATTTTGATTCTAGAGTGGAAATGGGGAATCATTTCCATGGATTTCATCAAAGTTTTACAGAGGACATCTAGACTACATGATTCCAACATGGTTGTGGGATAGGTTGACAAATCTAGTGCACTTAATTCCAATGAAGTCTACCTATTTAGTTAGTGATGTAGCATAGGTCTTCATCAGAGATGTAGTGAGGTTTCATGGTGTTCCAAAGAATATTGTGTGAGACAGGGATGCTAAGTTCACTTCTAGATTTTGGAAGGATTTGGTTGCGTGTTTGGGCATAGAGTTAGCCTCTAGCACAACTTATCATTCATAGGCAAATGGACAGATAGAGAGGGTCAACATGATATTGGAGGACATGTTTAGGATGTATTTGATGCATCAACAGAGGAGATGGGAGGAGTACCTTTCATTGGTTGAGTTTGCATACAACAATGGGTATCAAGAGTCACTGAGGATGAGTACATTTGAGGCATTGTATGGGCAGAGTTGTAATACTCCCATCAATTGGAGTGATACAGTGAACAACGTGTTGATAGGAATGTACATGCTGGCAAAGATGGAACATGAAATGTAGGTAATTAAGAAGAATTTGAAGGCATCACATGAAAAAAAACAGAATTTATGAGGATCAGAACAGGAAGTTTAAGGAGTTTTAGATTGGGGAACTTGTGTACTTGTGCATCAATCCCAAAAACATTTCCTTGAGGATTGGATCACGTGCCAAGCTGAAACATCAGTTTTTTGGACCTTTCAAGATTCTTGAAAGGATTGGACCAGTAGCCTATATACTTGCACTACCTCCGATAGTGAAATTCCATGATGTTTTCCATGTGTCATTTCTTGAGAAGCATGTTAAAGATGTTGATCATATGATTGACGAGTTTGTATTTTCGGTGGATCGAGATGGAGAATTACAGCCAGAACCTCATTGTATTTTGCAAAGAAATATGTTCTTGCTCTGGAACTGAGTAATCGAACAGGTTAAAGTGCAGTGGAAGCACTTTGGGATCAATGAAGCTACATGAGAGATGGCAGATCAAATGCGGGCTATGTATCCTTCTCTATTTTCTAATTGAGCGAATGCCTTCGAAATATTTTTTGGTGTGATGTTTTAGTATATGTGTATATGGATATGGATATAAATACCACCATGAGTTGTGTTATAAAGCTTCAATAATAGGTATAGGTGTCATGTTGTTATGTTGTCACATTGGTTTTCTTCTTAATAGGATGATCATTTTAAATACTGCATCAAGTTAAGTTATAAAGCTCTATGGGAAGTATGTGTTGCTTACAATAGTCTTATTGGTTGTAGGTGTCATTGAACACTGAGCATGGTGTTCCCTTAAGGGGGAGGGTTTTATAACAATCCTGGTAAAAAATTCCATGTAATAAATTTAATAAAGGAAAAATAATAACCAAGGTCATGGGACACGTATTCCAAGTTAAATGTGGGAAAACAATCCTAGTATGGATGCTCATTTGGTTTATTATGGCTAAGGAAATTGTCAAATGCAAGGGGTAGAAAGAGGCAATAATTAGGATTTTATTTATGAAAATAATGGAAATTAGGAGAAAAGGAAGGTGAAATCTTGGGATGGGGTCCCTTGTGGTCAGTTTTGGGGTTAAAATAACCCAATTTTTGATGTAATTGTTGTAAATATTGTAATGTCTCCATGATTTGTGGATGCTAAGTGCGTAGATGATTAGAATTCAAAGGGGTTTTATCCCCTTGTTTATGTAAAGTTTGAGTCGGTTTTAAGACCCACCCATGGTCTGCGGGCCATGGGATTGTATGAAAAATGGTATCAATAGGTGTGTCTTAAAGAGTCTAAGCCAGAAGGTCTATATCTTGGGAGAAGAAAAGGGCAAGTAAGAAGCATGTAGATAGAAGGAAGAAGGCTATGCAACTGAGTGCGCGGAGGCCTAAGGTAGAATCCACAGTTGAGTGCACAGACCCCTCCAGCTGAGTGCACAGGGAAGTTTTGAGTCTGTAATCTGAATTGGAAATAAATAAAGAGTTGTTTATGAAGAAATCTTGGGTATTGTTGTTTACCTCTAGTTATGACATATGTTTTTGATGAATAATATGTTTATGGAATGTTGATGTACAACAAGTTTCATTGAAGGTGTCTACTTGCTTGTGTATTTTTCTTGCTGTATTTGGTATGCATGGAAATGCACGTGTTTCTTTTCTACCATGCCATGGCTTTTTCCAGGTGTGATAGTATTTCCAACTTAGCCTTGCCATTTCTTGATAGCTTTGATGAGATGGGTTCTCTCATGCAGTTTATGTGGGATGACCGGATTCGATTTGAAGCTGAGTGGGGTGGATCTCCAAATTGACAAACACATGGTGGTAGTGGTCCTTGAACCAGACTGAGAATGCACGAAGCCACTGGCATAGTAACCCCTGAACCAAACTGTGGATTGTGGTAAATCCAGATTGTGTGCCTCGGTGGGCCTAGGAATCCTTGTCAGTGAATGGCGGGATACACAGTAAAGTTAAGAGGTGGATTTTCTCTTCGTCGGGCCTAGTGATTTCGGGATGGAATGCATGGTAAATCCTGGAGAGTATGTCTCAGTATAGGGCCTAGCGATCCTTGGATCAGACTTTGGATGCATGGTAAATCTTGAGAGACTAGGAGGCACTCAAATTCCTCACGATGTAGGCAGAGAACTTCCATGGAATCCACATTGATTGGTGTTTTTTGATGTGTTCTATGAGTCCCACATTCATGCTTGGAATATGGAATGGGGGTGATTGGTTGAAGAGAGACTTGGCTTAGCAAATCTATGGTCGAGTAGAATGTGGTAGTCTCCTCACTGGTTGGTTCATTGCATTGATTAATGAGAAATTCATTCCATTGATTTTCATGTGTAAATGTAATGACATATATATATATATATATATATATATATATATATATATATATATATATATATATATATATATACGTATTTTGATGGATGATATGTTCATTGTAAGTATTTTCCTATTATGCTGGTTAGATGTATATTTTGTGATAGCAGTTATATATGGCTCTCAGCATATATTTACTTGTATTTGAATGGATAATATATCTATGACCTAATACATGATAAGGCAATAAATGACATGAGGAAACAATGGTTCATGGTGATTCTCATATAAGTATGAGATCTCTACACTCAATTCTACTATTTACACCTATACGTAACATGTTGATGATATGTTTGACAAAATGCCTGTCATGACTAGTATGGGTATGGTTAAGGTTTTGATCAACTATTTACTTTTGCATCATTTTTTCCCTATAATTTAGTTGATTATGAGCTTTCATCCATCATGGGTAGTGTCCTGGGCTCTGGTCCTAAAAAAGTGGCTTAAATCCCGGGGTTGCTGGCATAGAACTTGAAAATTTAGTCCACACTCATTGGCATGCAGACCTATGAGAGCAACTCTAGGTCTCTAATTGCTTCCTTTCCCATAACATTCGAGAGACCATGCCCTCAAAGGTGCGGAACAAAAAGGCGACCTAGGAACAAGATTTCTAAGTGGCTAACTTGTCTGCTGAGGTTTCTGTTGATGAAGTTGGATGACATTGTGTGATGTTCCATCGATTCCACTTCCTTAAGGTATCATAGGAGGTTGAATCTGATCATAGTAGCCTATCATCTCATGTTTACCTCGGTTGGCATGGTTACTTGGGTGGATGTGGGAGGAGGGTGTTACAAAGTAGTATCTGAGCATGGTTCAACTTTTGGACTCGATGGGTTGAATGTGTTAGTTGTGCATGCATGTCAGTTGCATGTGTGTCTCCTACACTTGCATTTCATGTGCTTGTTGCATTCTCTTGATGATTGATTAGGGTTGTAGTAGGGTTATCATGGAGAATTTGATATTGATTTCATCAAATGTATTTGTCATATGGTTATATGTCTCTTATATGTTGATTTTATGTCGCCTACTTTCATCCTTGTATGTTAAGTTACATTCTTGAATATTTTGGATTACATGTATCAATATTGTAGGTTGATTACAAGAATTGATTGCTTATGTTTGACTATATGCATCTATGAGTAAGTGTAGTTGATGTAGGAGCATGAGGCTTGGAGGAAAAAGTCTTCAAACTTATTCCAAAAATATAGAAAAATCTACAAGAAAAGGAGTGGGATCCTTTAGCCATCAATTTACCAGCTTTCTAGATAGGATTTTGAGCTAGAATTTAGGATTGAATGATTCTGTAATTAATTAGAATAGTTTTGATTTAGTTGAGAGCCTTGAGGAGGATATTTCTTAGATTTTATTTTTGTCTAAAATAGGTAGATTCGATCTAGTGTTTAAGGATCTGATAGTTAGAGTGGAGTGTATTAATGAAAGTTTCGAATGATGAAACGGGGCTTTTGGACTGATTGGAATTTATTCGGCTTGTCTAGCCTTATATGAATAAAATTGTAGAAACTTAAGCTCTGTGTATTTCCACTATAAATTGGTCAATCCGGAGGTGTGCATTCCTCCGTAATCCTCTATTTATCATCAATTCTGGTTTGGTTGAATTTATAAAGGTAATTTGAATTTATGTTTGGTTGATAGAATCAGTCTCAGTGTGACTGTTTTAAAATCCTTTTTCGTTATATTTACAACCATGGAGGGATGGAAGAGTTATCTCCTAAAGCAAGAGTGACGTACTACAATCATCCTAGACCGTCGATTTCATTGACTAACCTACGCGCTACTGTAATCCCGCAAGCCATAGAACACTCAGGCCTCATCATCTAATGAATTTCGGGTTGAAAAAGTGAACGGGTGTTAAGCGAGATGTTGGACCCAAAATTTTTTACATTGGCAATTTATAATTTCATCGGGATCGACATTTGATTAAGGGTCATGCAGTTAGTGCACCCGAAGTCGCTATCGATAGTCAGATCAACTGGAGATTTGATTTACGACGGAGGAACACCGAACAACTTTATCGATTGGGCGAGGAGTTGGCCATCGGATTAGGGACTTTATCGGATGATGGAGGTTGCATCGCATCATTTAAATGTTTGATACTCATCTATGGTTGCAATATGCAATTATCTAGAGAGTAGTGGAACCACTATGGTTGGGGGCCATATTTGGCGACCCTGCTAAATCAACAGAACTATCAGTGTTTATAATAGATGACTCATACTCCACCTGAGACTAATGAAAGGATCCGCCTGAATTAGAGGAGATAGTAATTGGTTTTGAACGCTTGTCAATCACACCTGCACCCTAGCCACCATTTGTGGTATCAGAGTAGAATATTGACATTGAGTAAGATCTCAAGGAGTAGAAGAAGAAATCCAACATGGCTTTCAGAGTTGGAGGAAGAGGTGGTGGTCGAAGAAGAGGACGACCAGTAGAAAATGCTGAAGTGTTAGAAGCTGTGCAACAGATGCAAGCCATATTAGAAGCAGTGGAGATGGGAAGAGATGCAGATACTGGAGATGTCAGTGAACCTAATGCTGGCACTACAGAAGATGAAGAACCTGCAGAGGTAACTCCTGAAATGAGATTTTTTAAGTTTGTATTGAGATCAACATCCAAGCCTAGACTAGAAGTCTTGATCTACACAGGAAGCTTAAGCCCTGAGGAATTGATTAATTGGATAAATGATATGGAGAACTTCTTCGATTATGAAAAAATAGATGAAGGGAAAAAGGTAAAGTTTGATGTCACAAAATTGAAAGGACATGCAAAACTTTGGTGGGATGGAGTATAGGCAGAAAGGAGAAGACTTGGCAAACAACCAATTAAGAATTGGAGCAGGATGGTGGCAAAACTGTGAGGTAAGTTTCTACCAAGTGACTATCAACAAACATTATTTAGACAATGCAGAATCTTGGACAGAGGTATATGATAGTAAAAGAATACATAGAGGAATTCTATAAAGTAAGCATAAGAGCAGGACAGATTCAAGATACAGATGAGAAGGTTGCCAGATATGTGAATGGTCTGAGAATGGACATTCAAGATGAGATAAGTGTACTGACTCCTAAAACAGTAGAAGAGGCTTATCAGATGGTACTGAAGGCTGAAGAAAAACTCTTGAGGAAGCAGTCTGCTAGAAATAGAGGTACTTTCCAAGGAAGGGGAAAACAAGGTGGTAGAGGAAGATCTACAGCACCTGGAGATGGAGCTAGTAGCAACTCAAGTTAGCATGCATCCATAGGAGGTGATGCAAGTGGCAGAGGGAGTTTTTCTAGAGGAAGAGGAGGCAGAGGCAGAGGAAGAGAAGTAAGATGTTATAGATGTAACAAACTGGGACACAGAGCCTATGAGTGCCCAGAAAATGTGGGAATGAATCAGAGGAATGCAATTGTTGCAAAAACTGAAGAGGAAACAAAAAAGGTAATTGATGAAGAGAATGTACCAGAGAAAGGGGAATCTTTGGTAGTCAACAAAGTTTTTTTGAATCCAGCTAAGGAAATTGTTGAACTAGCACAAAGGAAAACCTTGTTCAGGACTGTGTGCAAAGTTCAAGGGAAGTGTTGTCAGATGATAATAGATGGTGGTAGTACAGATAATTTGGTCTCCACAGAAGTGGTGGAGAATCTGAAACTGGAAACAAAGAAACATCCAACACCTTATAAGGTGTCATGGCTTCAAAAAGGACATCAGTTGATAGTGAAGGAACAATGCGCAGTAGAGTTGTAGTTGGGAAAATACAGAGACAAAATCCTGTGCGATGTGATGCCTATGGATGTGTGTCATATACTGTTGGGTAGACCATGGCAGTATAACAGGGCAAATATACACGATGGAAAGAAGAATACATACCAATTTAGCAAATATGGTGTCAATCATACATTGTTGCCACTAGAGGAAGAAGATACATCAAAGAAACCTAATTCAAAAACCCTTTTGCTGAGTGGAAAGGAGTACTTACAGCAGATGGAGGAAGATGAGGTAAGTGTTGGTTTGAAAACCCAAGGTAATATTTACTTCCACAAAAGCTTCTGATTTACCAATTGAAATTCAAGAGATGTTGGATAAATACTGTGATATCATTGTAGATGATTTTCTTGATGAGTTACCACCCATTAGAAAAATCAGTCATCACATAGCCTTGATTCCAGGAGCAAATCTACCTAATAAAGCAGCTTACAGGATGACTCCCATAGAGAATGAAGAGATCAGGAAATAGGTTCAAGAATTGTTAGACAAGGGACTTGTTAGAGAGAGTTTGAGTCATTACGCAGTGCCAATAGTGTTGAGCCCAAAGAAAGATGGAGGCTGAAGAATGTGCACTGATTCGAGAGAAATCAATAAGATAACAATCAGGTACATATTTCCTTTACCTAGAATTGAAGATTTGATGGATTGTTTGAGTGGAGCTAGATATTTTACAAAATTAGATTTAAAAAGTGGTTATCATCAAATCAGAATTAGAGAGGGAGATGAGTGGAAAACTGCTTTCAAAACCAATGAAGGATTATTTGAGTGGATGGTAATGCCTTTTGGATTGTCAAATGCACCTAGTACATTTATGAGACTTATGAATGAAGTTTTAAGGAAATTTATTGGTAAGTTTGTAATAGTATATCTGGACGATATATTAGTATATAGCAAATCCAGGGAGGAGCATATAAGACATCTGCATTATGTCTTACAGAGGCTACAACAAGAGAAATTACTGTTAAATTTAAAGAAATGTTCATTCATGAAGGAGGAGTTGGTGTATTTGGGTTTTGTTGTTTTTGTTGAAGGATTAAAAATGGATCCAGAGAAGATCAAGGCTATCATGGAGTGGCCTTCGCCAAAGAGTGTCTTTGAGTAAGAAGCTTTCATGGTCTTGCTAGTTTCTACAGGAAATTCATAAGAAACTTTAGTAAGATTAATGCACCAATTATTGACACAATAAAGAAAGAAAGACAACCATTTAGATGGACTGTTGAAGCAAAAAAGAACTTCCATCTGTTGAAAAGAAAGATTACTAAGAAGCCTATTTTAATTTTGCCTCATTTTAATAAACCTTCTCAAGTGAAGTGTGATGTGAGTGGAGAAGCCATTGGAGCTGTCTTGAGTCAAGAGAACAGGCATGTAGCTTATTTTAGCAAAAAGCTAAATGAGACAAAGAAGAAATATTCTTCTTATGACAAAGAGTTTTATGCAATGGTGCAGTCTTTGAAGAAGTGGCAAGATTACTTGATGTCCAAAGAGTTCATACTGTATTCAGATAACCATGCATTACAGTACATTATGCAGCAGCCAAAGCTTAACCAGAAGCATGCAAAATGGGTAGAATACCTACAAATTTTTAATTTTGTATTAAAACATATAATTGGTCAGTCAAACAAAGTAGCAGATGCCTTAAGTAGGAAAAGATTTTTAACTCAAGAAAGTAAATTTCAAGTGTTGGGTTTTGATTTTCTTAAAGAGTTATATGAGAAAGATCTAGATTTTAAAGAGGCATTTGAAGCTTGTAAGAATCCTATTTTGTTAGACAGAAGCAAGTGGCTGGATTATTTCCTGCAAGAGGGACTGTTGTTTAAAAGGAATCAACTGTGCATACCAAGTTGTTCCATGAGGGAGAATTTGATCAAGGAAAAACATAGTGGAGGACTTGGAGGGCATTTCGATGCAGACAAGACTTATGAACATTTGAGAAGGTTTTATTTTTGGCCAAAGATGAGGGCTGAAGTGGAAAAGTATGTGAAAAATTGTAAAGTCTGTCAGTATGCAAAAGGAAGGAGCCAGAACACAGGTTTGTATGTTCCATTACCTATTCCAGATAGGCCTTGGGATATGGTAAGTATGGACTTTGTTTTGGGTTTACCAAAAACTCAAAGAGGAAATGATTCAATTTATGTAGTAGTTGACATATTTTAAAAAATGACACATTTTATTCCATGTTATAAAACTAGTGATGCTACTCATATTGCTAATCTGTTTTTTAAGGAGATTGTAAGATTACATGGGTTACCTAAGAGCATTGTTTTAGATAGAGACACTAGATTTGTTGGACATTTATGGAGGACATTATGGAAGAAGCTTGGAACTAAATTGAGTTTTAGTTCTTCTTATCATCTTCAGACAGATGGACAGACTAAAGTTGTGAATAGAAGCTTAGGTAATCTTTTGAGAAGTCTTGTAGGTGAGCATCCAAAATAGTGGGATCAAGTATTGGCACAGGCAGAATATGCATATAATAATTCTCCTAACAGAATTATAGGGTAGAGTCCATTCCATATAAATTATGGAATGCACCCAAGAGGAGTGATTGAATTACTAAATTTGGGACAAGCTGAGAGGAGAAGTGCCAAAGGGGAAGATTTTGCTACAAAAGTTCAAGCAATACATGAACAGATAAAGCAACAACTATAGGGCAGCAACATCAAATACAAGGGCAGAGCAGATTTGAAGAGAAGAGAAATTAATTTTGAAGTTGGGGATCTGGTTTTAGCACACCTGAGGAAGGAAAGATTTCCAAAAAGAGAGTATAATAAACTGAAGTTTAAGAAAATTGGGCCATGTAAAGTATTGAGAAAATTTTCTGCCAATGCATATGAAATTGAATTACCCCCTCATATTGGAATATCTCCAATATTTAATGTTGTTGACTTATATAGGTATGAAAAGGAATAGGCAGAAGACACAACAGAGGATCAAGAGGAACAAGAGGTTGATTGGATAAAATAGTTACCTATAGCAAAGAAATTGGAACCAGAGAGGATATTGGACAAGAAATTGTTGAAGAAGACCAGAGGACAGGAGTACTCTCAGTATTTGGTCAAATGGAAGGAAAAACCAATTGCTGAAGCTACTTGGATGACAGATGCCATGCTACAGAAGTTGGGTAGTTCTGTAGAAGAGCTCATGGACAGGATCCCATGAAGAATTTTGTCCTGAGGAGTCTGATGCAGGAGCATGAGGCTTGGAGGAAAAAGTCTTCAAACTTATTCCAAAAATACAAAAAAAATCTATAAGCAAAGGAGTGGGATCCTTTAGCCATCAATTTACCAGCTTTCTAGATAGGATTTTGAGCTAGAATTTATGATTGAATGATTCTGTAATTAATTAGAATAGTTTTGATTTAGTTGAGAGCCTTGAGAAGGATATTGCTCAGATTTGATTTTTGTCTAAAATAGGCAGATTCGATCTAGTGTTTAAGGATCTGATAGTTAGAGTGGAGTGTATTAATGTAAGTTTCGAATGATGAAATGGGGATTTTGGACTGATTGGAATTGATTCGTCTTGTCTAGCCTAATTTGAATAAAATTACAGAAACTTAAGCTCTGTGTATTTCCACTATAAATTGGTCAATCCCAGAGGTGTGTATTCCTCTGTAATCCTCTGTTTATCATCAATTCTGGTTCGACTGAATTTATAAAGGTAACTTGAATTTAAGTTTGGTAGATAGAATCAGTCTCACTATGATTGTTTTAAAATCCTTTGTCGTTATATTTACAACCACGGAGGGTTGGAAGAGTTAGATCCTAAAGCAAGAGTGATGTACCAAAGTCATCCTACACCATCAATTTCATTGACTAACCTGCACACTAGTGTAATCCTGCAAGCCATAGAACACTCGGGCCTCATCATCCGATGGATTTTGAGTTGAAAAAGTGAACGTGTGTTAAGCAAGAGGTCGGACCCAAAATTTTTTACATTGGCAATTTATAATTTTATCGGGTCTGGAATTTGAATAAGGGTCGTGCAGTTAGTGCGCTCGAAATTGCTATCGGTCATCGGACCAACTGGAGATTTGATTTGCGATGGAGGAACACCGAGCAACCTTATTGATCGGGCGAGGAGTTGACCGTCGAATTAGGGACTTGATTGGATGGTGGAGGTTGCATCTCATCATTTAAAGGTTTGATACTCATCAGTGGTTGCGATATGCAATGATATAGAGAAAAGTAGAACCGCTATGGTTGGGGACGATATTTGGCAACCCTGCTAGATCAACGAAGTAGTCAGTCTTTATAATAGATGACTGATAGTCCGCCTAAGACTGATGAAAGGATTCCACCTAAATTAGAGGAGATAGTAACCGGTTATGAACACTTGTCAATCACGCCTGCACCCCGAACACCAGTAGTTGATTTGGCATTGCTTATGGACACTATTAGTTGTGTGTGGCAATGTGTACAATGGAGTAATGGTTTTTGTCATGCATGAGGTCATGGTTTATGTACTTGATATGGCCATGCATTGAGAACTGGACTCTAGCTAGAATGATTTGTGTATGGTTTGGTACTCATTTGTTATATATCTATATACAGTTGTTATGCATGTATGGTCTTGGTTATAGTTTGAATAGTAGGTCAAGCATGCATTGTGAAGTCATTGTATGCAATTCAGGTCATCAAGGTGCTATTGGTATGTTATGAGCCTAATGTGTTGAATGAGGTAAAGCAAGAGATGCAGATCATCAAAGTGAAGTTGCAACATTGCACCTTGAGGTGAGAGCATGTCGTCATATAGGTATTATATGGCATGCAGGTATGTAGGTTAAGGATTGTTATATGCATTAGGGTTATATACATTAGGTTATGTACATGTCTTTTAATGCTATGGTTATGTACTTGATAGATGATAGTTGATCAGCATAGTCATATGCACATGAGTCATATAGTCAAGAATGATAGTAACATGTGGTTGTAAATATTTCTATGGTTGGTTAGGTTAAATAAATTGATGATTATGTTATATGATATGTTGTTTATGAGTATGTTATAGGTTAACTTGTTGTTTCTATATGACAGTTAGCTTGACAATTAGGTTTTATGTTGTTGATGAGCATGATATATAACTTATTGTTCTTATGTGTTATTAACTTGATGATTACGGTTATTTCATTGAGATCTTGGTGTTGTAATTTGGATTGGTCATATGCGTGATGGTTATGTTCATTGCATTAAAGATATTGATGTTATATGTATTGTGTTAACATCGTTTGACCTATGCGTATGGTTATGGATGCAATATTCAAGTATGAGCCGACATATTTGTGATATAGTGTCGCACTAATCTAGATTGATTGTACATATGTGATTTTTATGCAGGAACGACAAATTCTTATGAGATTATGACGTGAACATGTTACTTAGTTACTATTATGGAAATAATAATTTATGTTTGAGTTGATACGTTGTGAAGTTGTATTGTGCTAACCTAGGTTTATTGTGTAGACAAGATAGCCTCCTCTGATATACATGAAGTTATGAGTTTTCTTATCTCGTATATTTGGTGCTTGGTTGTTTGATTATGACGTCTATTTGGTGTTTGAGTGTTTGGTGTTTCGTTGATTTATTTAACATGGTAGGTTTACAAGTTGGTTGAATGTTTGACGAATTTCATAATATGAGTATGTGTTCCAATGATTGTACTAATACATATGTGTTAAGATAGTTGATAGGTACTTGAATGTAGTTGATAGCTATAAAATTTTGTCTAATCACTATGAGTTGACTATGGATTATGACATGATTGTTTGTGAAGGTTGATTTCAAATTGATAGATATGATTGTCTTGATATTTGGAACATGTGGTTGAAATGTGTGAGCGGTTGCATGAAGTATGCCGATATTAGCCTGACAAGGTAGTGGTTGATGTGTTTATATCACTAACAATCGGGTTATGTGACAATGCATAGTAAGCCTCGATTGCAACAAGGTAAAAACGTAGAAGAAGGTAATTGGGCAAGAATTCCTTTGGCTATGTTTGGAAACCTAATTCCAAACGAATGAGTGCTTTGCATGTAGGAAGTCTTCTTAACCTTGATTTTGTATGGCATTATGTGGATATGTGCTATAGTCATGAACATGTACTTGACAGGTGTATTAGCCAGTCTCTAGTTGTAGGTGGATTTGTCAAGGGAATTGGAGTCGCTTGAGAGATGATATGGATGTGTTCAATTGCAAGCAATGTGCTTGGCACAACAAGATAAGGTAACTGATGTATTGTTATACACTGAAAGTTATGTGTTTATGGTAATATGATGCACGGGGTTGCATGGCAAGAGAAATTGCCACGAAATCTTGAAGAAGGCTCAGGTTGAGATTTCCTTGGGAACCATGGGGATTGAGTCATGGTGTTTGTTGCTAGTCTTGTGCTTTTTGTCTTTTATGATTTTTTGAGCTTGATTTGTGGTTTTGTTTATGTATGGTGCAAGGCCTTGCCACTTGGGTTGTGATGTCATTATTTGTTTGTGGTTTTCTTCTTGGTTGTTTCTTTTCTTGCCTTTTATGTTTTGAGTGCCTTGGGAATTGTTTGGGAAAGAGGAAAGTTAATGGAGATCAGAGAGAGATGTGTGGCACCCAACAGATAATGTAAGTTTCAGATGAAGCTTTGTGCATGAGTAAGCGCAAAAGAAGGTAAGACTATGATAGTCGTTGGACTAGTTGGTCCATTGTGGTAAATTGATGGTGGCAGTACAAACATGGGAAAGGTAATCAAGAAAGGTAAGGTGAATGGATTGGAGGAATCATATGCCTTGGCTATTTTGGGAACTATTGTTCTCAATGTTGTGCATGGTGAGCACAGATAAAGGGAGTTATCTTAACCTAGACCTTATGTTATCTGGTAATTATGTTGTGATCATGATTATGTTGATGTTTATACATGTAGGTGTGTATGTATGTCATGTTTGATAGGTTTGTTATGGATCATGATTATTAATGCTAACATTTATATGTATACATGTATGTATGCATGTTGTGGTCTAACAAGATGATGATTATTTTATGCTAATGTTTATATATATGTATGTATCTATGTATCTATGTCACTATCTGATAGGGTTTTCAGGGATCATTCTTATGGAGGAATGATTACTTACACAGGCGAATGACAGGAAGAGGTTCCTGCTCTATAAGGAATCAGGTGGGAAGAGTAGTCATGACAAACATATGAGGTCAGTATAATGTGAATATGAATTTATATTTTATGATTGTATTATGCCTATGATTATGTTATAGACAGGTTATGTCGAGGGATACATCAACAAAATGAAGTAGTGTGGTCTACGACATGTTAGGATAAGCATGGATAAGACAGGAAGCAAGGTTGCTTGGTAAAGACAATGTGGTTTTGGATGTTTGGTACTATTGTTGTGGACATGCTATATATGTTGTACATGTTGCATTTGTGATATTTTGTGCATGTGGTGTTGTGCATACATAGCATGTGTACATGTTGCTTATGCAACGTTATGTACAAGATGGTACAGATAATGTTGTATGAATATTGCAAATGCAATGTTGGGTATAGATGGTGTTATGTAGATGTTGGGTATGAAGTACTACGTACATATTATACTACGTGGATGATGTATATGCAGCATCATGTGTATATGGTGCTTTGTGCATGTTGAAATGCAGTGTTGTGTACGGATGATGCTATGCAAATGTTGGATATGTAGTTGTATGTACAGGTGGTGTTGTGTGCATGTTGTACATGTGGAAATATCTACATATGGTGTTCTATGCATGATTGTACAAGTAGTGCTATGTGCATGTGGTGTTGTGTACATATTGTACAAGTGGAATTCTATGTAGGTGGTGTTGTGTACATGTTGTACAAGTGGCACTGTGTGCGGTTGGTGTTGTGTACATGTCTTGCATGTGGTGTTGTGTACATGTGGTGTCACGTACATGTTGTGCGTGTGGTACTGCGTATATGTGGTATTGTGTACACATTGTATAATGGTGCAATGTACATGTGGCATTGTGTACACGTTGTGTAGGTGGTGTCATGTTACATGTGATGTTGTGTTGTGTACATATGGTATTGGTGTAGATGCATGTATTGCATGGTGTTGTATGACATGTGTGGTTGTGTGACACACACTATGCGTATGTGCACCTGTTGGAGGGGAAGGCACTAGATGTTTTTTGGGAGTGGCAACCGATCTGGTGTGTGTACAAAAGAAAAAAGGCAAAAGTAAGGATCGATGAAGGATAATTATCAGTATTGTAATGTTAGATTTTAGACTTCTGTGGGCGTTTTTTGATTCATGATCCGGATTAACCACAGTTCTTAGTTCATTTTGCCAACGTTTCAAACCCCAAAGGGGGTCCATCATCAGGACAAATAGAAAGAATAGGAATGAGAGAATATTGAGAGAGAAGAGAATGCGACCTGGAAATAAATACAAGAACCCTAAATTCATAGAAAAAGGCCGACATATGATTTAAACTAGTTAATATAAATTAATAATATGATTTATATAATTAATATGATTAATATAATAATCAATATAAATTAATTTTATATTAATTTATATAATTAATATAATAATAATATAAATTTTTGCTTTAATTGTTTTTATTCTTTTCCTTTAATTAGATTAGGATTTTATTATTTAGATTTTTATGAATAAACTTTTTATCATAAAAATATATTAATTATTAAATTATAAATGAATAATTTTTTTTTTTTAAAAAACCTATATTATAATTTATTTATATTAATTAATATATAGCTAAATTAATTTATTTTATTTATATTAATTAATATGTAACTAAATTATATCTAATTAGTTTGACTATGAATATGATTTATGATTCTACTCTATGATGATTACATGTGATCTATGCTTTATGATGGTTACATGTGACTTATGATTTCGATCTATGATGGTTATGTTTTGAGCAAACCTATGATCTATGCAGGTTACGCATGTACCATGAAGCAGGATATGCCTTGGAGTCTCAATTTATAAACCATTTTGCCAAAGAAGCTTATAGCTTGAATGATTAAAGCACTGCTCTTAAATCATCACACATGATAGTAATAAGTTCAGAAGTCCATAGATATTTGCTGCAGGTCTGAGTGATGGTGTCCAATGCCCTTGAAGCAGACACCCTAGCATAGGAAATGGAGTCTCAACCACAAAAAGAATCAAACCATTGGTGAATTTGACAGCTGAGAAACATTTACTAACGGGGCATTCTAAGTTAGACGGAGAGCCCATTCCCTGGAATATTGAGTCTTGGCCATACTGTAGAATAAAACTCTTTCATTCAGTCATGTACAAGTTGTACACCTTTCAAAGCAGAAGTTAGTATGAAAGAAATTTAGCTGATTTGTAAAAATACAGAAGTGTCAATGGTTTAAGTTTGCAGCCTCGGGCTTGGTTTTTATCCAGCTTTATTATATGTGTTACAAAATTTTGAGTGTGTGCTGTAAGGATGTGTGCATTGACCAAGACTTCCATTGCCTATTTGTACCAAAACATTTAAAGAGCAGTCGCAAATAACCTGAACACCAGGGCTGTCAGAGGCGATGAGAATTAACAATCCTTTCTCCATCTCGTAAGGCATACTTGATTTGGAGCCTCCAAGCAAAGTTTTAGCATTTTGTACAGCAGGAGGAGAATATGTTGCAACCAAGACTGATGATGACACCTCGTTTGCTGGTAAAGGCAAGTCATCAAGCAATGAATTGAACACACTGCCAAAGTAAATTACATCATCAGTCTCAAAACAGACCAAGCAGAAGAATGAATTAAGTCTAGGATAGAGAAATAAAATGCTAGTATTTTATTTTTTTTAACAAACAGTATTTATGACCATTTTGCAGAAGTTGGTATCTGAACTGAATTAGAATACAATATCTCGTAATACATACATTTTAAATAGAAAGAACAAAGTCCTTTAAGAACCTGCTCTTAACTTTTATCTGATTTTAAATGACAGTTCGAAATGCCCCTCAACCTAGGCATTAATGTCATAATAAAACACAAGCTATGAACTTCTATTGCGACCTCATTTTCGGCATCTTATTTCGGTTCAGACATTATATTGTCAATCTAACTCTGAAATGTTATCCAGAAAAACATTGAAGCATATCTAGCGAACCAGACTTATCTTGTAACTGATCCCTGGGATGTGAATTTTGAAAATACTAGAAGAAGCTTGGCTCCAAAAATAACAGTTCTACAATTAGGCCCAACAATGTGAAAATAAGAAAATTAGATTAAAGCTAGCCTTCCAATCTTGGTATCTGAACTTAATTAGGATAAATATAATGTATCTGATTAGACATAAATTTAAGGTACAAACCACAAATTTCTCAAAGTACTCAAATTTATTTTTCTTTACTTTAAATGGCAGTGTAAACTGACCCTAAATATAGGCAGGCTATTATCATTTTAGTATGATGTTAAATTATGAAGATCTTCTATTGTGACCAAGTTTTCTGAATTTCCTTCAGCTCAAGCACTGGAATTTGTCAAGCAAGAAATAAAATTACAGCTAGCAAAAAGAGTTCAGGCTTCTGATTGAATTGTAGGGCATGAATTTTGACAATAGTCACAGAAATTCAGACCAGATAATAATAATGTTATAACCAAGATCAAGTGAAAGTGACTTTATAAGTGGTAAAGTCGGTGTTAAATTATAAAGTGAAAAGTGACTTTAGACATAAAGTACAATGTAGGTACTTTATTTAATGGGTGAGTTAAAAAATAGAAAGTGAGAATTAAATGCACATTTATTCTCATCTCTTGATCTAAATGAATCTGAGCCGTTAGATTTTAGAGTTGCCCAAAAGTCATTTAGGGAAACAAAGGGGGAAAAAAAGAGACTGGATTCATTCTTTATGAGCAGATTGGAAAAAGGAGGCTAAGAGCTGGAGAAAAGTTATGAAAGGGAAATTTGTTGCAACAAGCTAAAGAAGTGATTTCTGGGAAAAGCTGGACACAGAAATCGAGACATAGAAGACAGCAGAAGGTACAATACAAACAACATTTAATGCTGTGAGCTGCACGCCGTTCGAGAGAAATTTTTGAATACAAAATTGTGAAAGAAAAAAACTGCACAGTTCATACAGCGGTACAAAAATCTGTACAGCGGAAAAAGGAGGCTAAGAGCTGGAAAAAAGTTATGAAAGAAAAATTTGTTGCAACAAGCTGAAGAAGTGATTTCTGGGAAAAGCTGGACACAGAAATCGAGACATAGAAGACAGCAGAAGGTACAATACAAACAACATTTAATGCTGTGAGCTGCACGCCGTTCGAGAGAAATTTTTGAAAACAAAATTGTGAAAGAAAAAAACTGCACAGTTCGTACAGTGGTACAAAAATCTGTACAGCTCGTACGAAATTTTTACAATAAAGTTTGTACGGTTTATATTCGTACAGTACATATTTTCAGCTTCAAGTGGGCACGGAAATCAAGGTAAAGCGGGCACAGTTTTCAAGGAGTTTTGGGCTAAAGAGATAAGTTGTATTTTGATGTTTTTGTTTTGTCTACAAATGTATTTTTCCTGAACTTGAAAGATAAATAAATTTGAAGAGCTCTCTAACAGGGTTTCCCCGGAGAAGATTGAAGGGATTTTGCTTGGATCTAAGTTGACCAAAAATCAGTGTGTATTTTTTGTGTGTTGCTGATCTGTTTATGTCCATATTTATTTTCAGCATATGTTGACAGTCCCATGTTTTAATCTAAATATTTCATTTCCAAAATTCTATATGTTGAATGCATGTTTATAAGAAAGGGCATTTAACTAAATGGGAGTCATAAGGTGAAATTAAAACCGGGTTGGGATTGCAGAAAACCTTTTTTTAGTCATTAAATTTCAATATGGTATCAGAGTTACAGGCTGGAAATTGCAGTGTGAACAGCAAACTAATATTTTGGGACAGCAAGGTGAACTTTCACACAGACTGAACTTTTGGGACAGCAAGGTGTGTTCGAAATTCATTTCTCTATTTTCTTGAATTTGTAAATTTTGGACAGCAGTCATGGCCATGTTCTTAAGGGTAGAGGACAGAACTGGATGGGATATCCAACTATGTCGTTTGGAAGGACGGAATTCAGACGATGTTTGAGGAGGCAGTAGTTTGGGACATAGTGCGGCAAGTGGTTGTACATCCCACTGCAAAGGCAAAAAGGATTTTGTTGGGCAGTCTGAAGGATCATGTGGTTCCTCGGGTGAGAGAAAACACATGCATATCAGATGTGGGCAGCTCTAACCACTCTCTATCAGAGTACCAATGGGAGCAAGAAGATGGTACTCAAATAACAATTGAAGAACATTAGAATGACAAAGGCTAAAAGTGTAATTCATTATCTTGGCAGGGTCAAACAGGTAAGTGATGATTTGACTGCTATTGGTGGAGTAGTTGCACCCACAAAGTTAGTCAGGATAGTTGTAGCAGGACTTGCTAAGTCTTGGGAGGTCTTTGGAGATTTTGTTACCTCTAGGGAGAATCTTCCCAATTGCAACAGATTCTGGGATGATTGTGTGCAGCATGAGATATGGAAGACTGGCAATGGTGGGGTGAAGATAGCAGATGAGGAAGATGTAGCCTTGACAACCAGGGGGAAGAACAAAGGGAAGGCCAAGAAGGGGGCCTCATCAGATGGGGCTAAGGGAAAGGAGAAGAAGAAGAGGAAAGATACGAATATGTCCAAAGTCAAATGTTGGGCATGTTAGAAGATGGGACACTATGCTGCTACGTGTCCTAAGAGGAAGAACAAGGGGAAGAAGGGTACTACAACTTCATCAAAGGTGGGGTAGTTTGCTTCACAGTTTGAACAGGACTTTGCATTTATTACTTCTACATCTAGTAAGGGTATATCATCTGATGTGTGGTACATAGACAACAAGGCTTCCCGCCAAATGACAGGTGCGCAGGAATTCTTTTCAGAGCTTGCAGAGAGGGCAATTGATAGTGAGATTGTACTAGGAAATGACCGCACTGTGAGAGTTGTTGGTGTGGGCACTGTGACCTTTGAGAGGGAGTCCTTGCCTCCTTTGAAGGTCATGGATGTTTTGTATGTTTTGGGGATGAAGAAGAACTTGATTTCAGTGTCTGCTGTGGAGGAGAAGGGGTTTGACGTTACTTTCTCAGGAGGCCAGGTATTGATGCATCCCAGGGGAGCTTCCATCACTTCGGCCAAAGTGATTGGAGTCCGCTCTGGGAAACTATACAGGTTCAGTTTTCAGTCAACAGGAGCATTGGTGAGTAGCACATCTAGTAGCACTCACACTGGTACCACCAGCAATAGAGATTTGTGCAAGTTATGGCACCAGAGGATGGCGCATATGCATCATGGAGCTTTGAGAGTACAGAGGGAGATCACTACTGGAGTTCCTGATTTCAGTGTCGAGCATTATGAGGTCTGCAGAGGGTGTGCTTTGCTCAAGTACACCAAGTTACCATTCCCAGCCAGCGACAGCAGATCTACAGGTATACTAAACTTGATTCATAATGATGTTAGTGGTCGTATGTCTCATGTGTCTTTGGGTGGTGATGAGTATTATGTTATATTCATTGATGACTACTCTAGGAGGACTTGGATATATTTCCTGAAGACCAAGTTGAGGTCTTCAGTTGCTCTAAAGAGTTCAAAGCTCTTGTGGAAAAGCAAACAGGTAGGAAGATTCGGATCTTGAGGTCAGACAATGCTGGTGAGTACACTGGTGGTGGGTTTTCTGACTTTTGTGCACAGGAGGGCATTAGGAGAGATTTCACGGTTCCTTACAACCCCCAGCAGAATGGGGTGTCTGAAAGGAAGAACAGAGCTATTGTTGGGGGATTCATGATTAGGGGTTGCCTTTGTTTTTGTGGGTTGAGGCTTGCAATACTGTTGTTTATCTTCAAAACAAGAGTCCTCATAGAGTATTGGGGAATATGACTCTGGTGGAGCCTTTCACTAGAGAGAAGCCTCATGTGGGACATCTTCGTATCTTTGGATGTCTCACATATTCTTATATCCCCAAGGAGCAGAGGACGAAGCTAGAACCCATGGCAGAGAAGGGTATCTTTATGGGTTACAACGAGACTTCGAAGGCCTATCAGATTTTCATTCCTTCTAAACGACGAGTGGTGATTAGGAGGGATGTGAAGTTCGAAGAGCAGAGCGCCTATCGGAGATCATGGGCATATGATGAGAGAGAGTCACAGACTTCTCCTCAGCAGGGAGGTCAAGTATAGGGAGCAGGACCTCAGGGTTTTGAATCGACTTGTATAGGAGGTACTTCAGTGCCAGTGACATCTAGGGCACCAATGGCGAGTTCATCGAGCACTTCTTTAGGGAGTCCACTAGTTCAGAGTTCACATGGCACCTCAACTAACACAGGCACAAGTGCCAGTACAGGTTCTTCGAGGACAAGTGTTGGTACAGGCACACCAGGGTCAGTTGGCAGACCTTCGAATTCACCAGACTAGGGGCAGAGAATGAGGTTCCCTATGGGGAAGCTTCTTTAGGGAAGAGGAGTCCCAAGTGGCTTCAAGACACCTTGAAGGAAGCGGAGTTCGTTGGTCCTCCGAAGAGGGTGAATAGGGAGAGTGTGCCAACTGAGCGGTTTTGTAGTTATGTAACCAAGGCTAACAGCATTGTTGACTCTAAGCCTACTAGCTATGAGGAGGCTGCCATCTAGGAGGTATGGAGAGAGGCTATGGTGGGAGTATGCCTCTATCATTAAGAAAAATGTCTGGGAAGTGGTTCCTAAGCCTGAGGGCAAGTCACTTGTGACTTCCGGGTGGCTCTACAAGATCAAGCATGATGTGGATGGCAGCATTGAGAAATTTAAGGCGAGGTCTGTGGCTAGAGGGTTCTCAAAGATAGAGGGAGTTGACTATGATGAGACCTTCGCTCCCGTAGCTCGATACACTTCTATCTGGTCCCTTATTTCTATTGCTGCAGAAATGGGTTGGCAGATCCATCAAATGGATGTGAAGACCCCATTTCTAAACGGTTATAGAGGAAGAGGTGTATGTTGAGCAGCCACAGGGATTTGAGGTGCTTGGGCGGGAGACCAATGTATCCCAGTTGAGGCAAGCACTCTATGAACTTAAGCAAGCTTCGAGAGCTTGGTATTCGAGGATTGATACTTAGTTGCAGCAGATGGGTTTCACAGAGAGTGATGCAAATCTGAACCTATACTACATTGTTGTAGGGGATGATCCGCTCATTCTTGTGATGTATGTTGATGACTTGTTCATTACTGGGGTAGAGGGACTGATTAGTGGTTGCAAGGAGGATCTTGCTACGGAGTTCGAGATGAAGGACATTGGGCTAATGCATTACTTTTTGGTGCCTGAGGTGTGGCAAGAGGAGGGGCATATCTTTCTGAGGCAGGGGCAGTATGCTGTGGAGGTCTTAAGCAGATTTCACATGGTAGACTATAGACCCATGTCTACACCTGTGATCACCAACTACAAGAAGCTTCATGCTTCAGATTCTAGTTTGGTGGATCCCATATTGTATAGGCAGCGTATTGGGTGCTTGATGTATATGGTCAACACTAGGCCAGATATATGCTTTGCAGTGAACACACTTAGCCAATTCATGGTTGAGCCTAGGAGGGTGCACTGGGTAGCTGCAAAGCACATTCTTCACTACGTGCAGGGGACTGTCGATTATGGTTTGGACTATGGGCGGGGAGATGGAGTGAGGTTGGCAGGTTACACAGATGCAGATTGGGCAGGTTGTGCTTCTGATAGGAAAAGCACTTCAAGGTGTTGTTGTTGATTTGGGGTAGCATCGGATGTGCACTAGCCATGAAAATTGGTGGAAAGGCTAAAGCACATGAGATCTCCAAGACCCAGAAATGGTTTGGGCGGATTCTAACAAGTTTGGGAGATATTAAAATCATTAATATTTTTAATGGAGTTCCTAAAAGTCTAAACTTAGGAAAAGTAAAATATTAATGGGTATTAATATAAAACTGGGTTAGAAGGTTCCAAAAGTCATGGATCAAGCCAAATCTAATCTTAGTCATTGATCAGAGATTTAATCTCGGCCGTTGAAAGACCAACAGGAAAAGTATAAGAAGAGGCTTGAGGGTCAGTTGGAGAACATACTGAAGGGGACCAGTCAGTTCGATTTCTAAAGCGAGGTTAGCTGAGAAATTCGAACTAGTGGTCTGTAGAGCAGCAGGAGGCAGCAAGTAAGAAACAGAGAGTTGAGAACAACAACAGGGGAACAGCGCAGAGGTTGGAGAGGTAAACGGAGGGGCTGCAAACTCCACAATCACTGGAGGACCTGTGTGGGTGACAAAAAGAGGCCCAGTGCTGACACAGAGAGGCAGGGGCTAACGCAAAGAGTCTGGGAGCTATGCGGAGGTCAAGCAGGCTGACGCTAAGACTGTGGAGAGTGCTGAAGAATTTCCTCTCTGTTGGGTAAGCCAGTTTGGCACCTAGTTGTACTAAAAAATCGCTGAATAATAAAATCCTCCCTTGCTGCACCGGTTTTCCCACATTGGGTTATTCTGGGGACTGATTGCCCAAAATATTTGTGTCGATGTGTTAATTCTTGTGCATGTGTTTGTTTCTGTATTATGGTGCGATATCTGCAGCGGAATTTATTTTAATGTTTACTGAAGGATTTTCATAAACAACTTATCAAGAAATAAGTAGGTAAAATAAATCAGTCGCTACAGTGATAAAATTTCCACATGGTATCAGAGCAAGTAATCAAAGACAGGAAGGGAAAATCAATTATGGGTCAAGACCATGATGCAGAAGCATCTACGTCAGGAGACTCGCACAGATTTTCAGAAAATTGCACAAGATAAAGTGGTTTCGATTTCTTTATGTTGGCTTCCAAGTTGGAAGAAGAAGTGGCTTATGTGACTAGCTCTGCATCATCAGAGGTATGGTATATAGACAGTGGGGCCTCTTGGCATATGATGGGAATCCGGGAATATTTGTCAAATTATCAGGAGGAGAAGATGAACTTTCAGATCACCATGGGGAACAAAGCAAAATGTACTCCAGTAGGGAGAGGTATCATAGTTTTTCAAACAAAAACGGGAGAGTGGTTTCGTGCTACCAATGTGCTGCATGTACCAGGATTGGGGATGAACTTACTTTCTGTGTCGCAACTTCAAGGCAAAGGCTATGATGTTTTCTTCATCAAGGAGAAAGTATATGTCAAACACCCAAGCTGGAAAAAGAAAGTACAGATCGGGATCAAAAGTAACAGGTTGTACAGACTACAACTAGAATCATCAATGGCACTAATAGGCATTCATGGAGACAAGGATTTGAACGAACCATGGCACAGAAGAATGGGACATTTGCACCATGGGGCTCTGAGAATTCTTAGGAGCATTGTAACAGGAGTTTCGGATCTTAGTATGGAACGAGATGATGTATGCAGAGGATGTGCTCTAGGAAAGTATACCAAGGCAGCATTTCCTAGAAGTAAAAACAAGGCCAAGAGTGTACTAAGATTGATACACTCGGATATCTGTGGACCCATATCCACTAAAGCTCTTAGTGGTGCTGAGTACTTCCTTACCTTCATTGATGACCACTCAAGGAAAACTTGGATTTATTTTATGAAAACCAAGGACAAGGTTTTTTGTCGATTCAAAGAGTGGAGAATCTGAGTGGAAAGAATATAAAAGTTTGGCGCTCAGATAATGGTGGAGAGTATGTCGATAAGGACTTCACTGATTTTTGCGTGAAGGAGGGCATCTGAAGAGAGTGGACAGCTCCGTACAATCCGAAGCAAAATGGAGTAGCAGAAAGAAAGAACAAGACTATTGTAGAAGCAGCTAGTGCCATGATGTATGATCAAGATATGCCAAAATTCCTGTGGGCAAAAGCAAGCAAAACAGTAGTCTATGTTCAAAATAGAACTCCCATCGAGCATTGGGCAAGATTACTCAAGAGAAAGTCTTCACGGGGAAGACGCCTGAAGTCAATGATTTCAAGATATTTGGGAGCCTAGCATATTGCCGCATACCCGAGGAAAAGAGGAAGAAGCTGGATCAAACTACAGAGAAAGGATATCTAGTGGGATATAGCGAAAATGCTAAGGCATACAAAATCTATCTTCCAGGGAGTAGGAAGGTAGTAGTTAGACGAAATGTGAAGTTCATGGAAGACAGGGCTTTCAAAAAATCTCGAGAAATGCCTTCCGAGGAGCAGCCAAAAGAGGAACTGTTGGTCAAACCTCTTCAACCAGCAAAAGAAAAAAAATCTTCCTCGGGTCAGAAAGAATCACAGGATGAGGAGGAGCTAACAAAAGCACTTGATGGCAAAGGAAGAACGAGCAGGGAACTTTGTCAGATTCTGCGAGATACAGAGGACTTCATCAGTGCGCCAAGGAACAATAAGAGGGAGTGAAAACAACCAGATAAATATCAGGCATTAGTAGCTCAGGATGGGGAGCCTGCCAATTTTCTGGAGGCAGCTCAACATCAGGTTTGGCTGGATGCAATGGTAGAGGAGTACAACTCCATAATGGTGAACGATGTCTGGGAGGTAGTGCTAAGGCCTCAAGACTGATCAGTGGTAGGTTCGAAATGGATCTACAAGATTAAAGACGTTGCAGACGGCAGTGTTGAAAAATACAAAACCAAGTTTGTGGCTAAGGGGTATGCTCAGAAGGAAGGAATTGACTACGTAGAGACCTTCGCCCCGGTAGCCAGGTATACATCTATTAGAACCATGATATCTCTTGCAGCACAGATGGGGTGGGAGATTCATTAGATGGATGTCAAAACGGCATTTCTGAATGGTGTGATAGAAGAAGTATACATTGAACAACCAGAGGGCTTTGAGACACATGAGAAGAAGTCTCATGTATGCAGATTGAAGAAAGCCTTGTATGGGCTAAAACAGGGACCTAGAGCGTGGTATGGGCGAATCGATGGCTACTTGCAGAAAATGGGATTTGTCAAGAGCGACACAGATCCAAATCTCTACTATCTGGTTGTAGAAAATGAGCCTCTAATCTTAGTATTATATGTGGATGATCTCTTCTTGACAGGATCATCCAGACTCATAGGGAACTACAAGAAGAATCTAGCCACGAAGTTCGACATGAAAGATTTGGGACGAATGCATTATTTCCTGGGGTTGGAAGTTTGGCAACAAAAGGGGGAGATCTTCTTTGGGCAAGGGAGATATGCTACAAAAATCCTAAAGAGATTCAGGATGGAGGACTATAAACCCATGGGCTACTCCAATGATAACCAATTGGAAGAAGATTGATGCATCAGAAGACAATGATGTTGATCCCACCTTATACAGGCAGCTCATAGGGTCCCTGATGTATCTGGTCAATACCACGCCAGACATTTGCTACGCTGTCAACACCCCAGTCAGTTCATGGTGGAGCCGAAGAGGGCGCACTGGGCAGCAGCTAAACATGTTCTCAAGTATTTATAGGGAACAGTTGGGTAAGGATATCAAATTGAACGGGTTTACTAATGCAGATTGGGCAGGAGGTTCAGTGGATTGGAAAAGTACCACTAGGTACTGTTTCAACATTGGATCAAGAATGACCTCCTGGTGCAGTAGGAAACAGAAATTCGTGGCTCTGAGCTTAGCTGAGGCAAAATATATGGCCACAAGCACAATGTCGTGCAAGGCCATATGGCTTAGAAAACTGCTTGTGAAACTATTCAGAAGAAAGATGGAGGCGACCAGGATCATGTTTGATAATCAGAGTTGCATCAAGCTTTCTGAGAATCCAGTATTTCATGATCTGTCAAAGCATATTGATATCCAGTGTCACTTTGTCAAAGACTGTGTCCAACAAGGAGCTGTATAGTCGAGCTATACTCCTACAAGAAAACAAGTGGCAGACATCCTTACCAAGGCCCTTGGAACAACCATGTTTGATTATTTAAGGGAGAAGATGGAGATGATAAAGAATCCATTTTAGTAGTAGAAATGGGTATGATGTTGCAGTGCAGTAGTAGTCAACAGTAGCACGATGCAACATGAGAAGGAGGAGTTTGCAGTGCAGATGTAGTGTTGGGAAGGACTAGCAGCAACACAGATGCAGAGGGAGTTGCGGTGCAGATGCAGTGTTGGGAAGATGGACCAGTAGCAACACGAATGCAGAGGGAGCTGCAGTACAGATGTAGCAGTAGCAATGATAGAGCCATGGGCAACAGTATAGGATGCAGTAGTGCAGAAGATGTTAGGCAAGGAGGCTTAGCATCAGCACAAGTACCGATGCAGTATGATTAGAGTAATGTTCACTGTGGAGTATTACTAGAGCACAATCCTCGCTAAGAGGGAGTGTTGATTTGGCGTAGCATCGGATGTGCTCTAGTCATGAAAATTGGTGGAGAGGCTAAAGCACATGAAATCTCCAAGACCCAAAAATGGTTTGGGCAGATTCTAACAAGTTTGGGAGATATTAAAGTAATTAATATTTTTAATGGAGTTCCTAAAAGTCTAAACTTAGGAAAAATAAAATATTAATGGGTATTAATGTAAATATGGGTTAGAAGGTTCCAAAAGTCATGGATGAAGCCAAATCTAATCTTGGCCTATTTTATCAGGAGTTGAGCCCGATGGTTATTCACTGTGATAATCAGAGTTGCATTAAACTCACAGAGAATCTAGTGTTTCATGACAAGTCAAAGCACATTGACATCAGATATCATTTCATCAGGGACTATGTTCATAAGAGGGCAGTGAAGTTGGAGTATATATCAATAGATGAGCAGGTGGTCGATGTTCTCACAAAGTCCTTGCCAAGAGGCAAACATGTCCATTTCAGGGACAATATGGGTGTGGTGAGAAACACTTTCCTGGTAAGAGGGAGTGTTGATTTTTAAAGTACCTTGGACAAGTGGTTTCCCATGGGTTAGTCTCTACCTAGGGAAAAGTGTCCAAAATAATTCTTTTCCCTAGTGTGACTTTAAAGTGAAAGTGACTTTAGACATAAAGTACAAAGTGGGTACTTTATTTAATGGGTGTTTAAAACATGGAAAGTGATAATTAAATGCACATTTATTCTCATCCCTTGATCTAAATGAATCTGAGCCATTAGATCTTAGGGTTGCCCTGAAGTCATTTAGGGAAATAAAAGGGGGAAAGAAAAGAGACTCTACATTTATTCTTCATGAGCAGATTGGAGAAAGGAGGCTAAGAGTTGGAGAAAAGTTCTGAAGTAGAAATTTGTTGCAGCAAGCTGAAGGAGTGATCTCTGGGCAAAGTTGGGCACGGAAATCGAGGCATAGAAGACAATATAAGGTATAGTACGAACAACATTTAATGTTGTAAGTTGCACGTCGTTCGAGAGAAGTTTTTGAAAAACAAGTACAATCCGTACAATATGTATTCGTACAGTACATATTTTCAACTTCAAGTGCACACAAAAATTGAGGCAAAGTGGGCATGAAAATCGAGGCAAAGTGGGCACAGTTTTCAAGGAGTTTTGGGCTGAAGAGATAAGTTGTATTTTGTTGTTTTTGTTTTGTCTGCAAATGCATTTTTCCTTAACTTGAAAGATATATAAATTTGAAGAGCTCCCAAACAAGTTTTCCCCAGAGAAGATTGAAGGGGTTTTGCCTCGGTCTAAGTTGACCAAAAATCTGCGTGTATTTTATGTCCATATTTATTTTCAGCATGTGTTGACAGTCCCATGTGTTTTAATCTGAAAAATTCATTTCCAGAATTCTATATGTTGAATGTATGTTTATGGGAAAGGGCATTTAACTAAATGGGAGTGATAAGGTGAAATTAAAATCAGGTTGGAATTGTAGGAAACATTTTTTAGTCATCAAATTTCAACACCTTTCGCTCTCGTCGGCAAAAAAGTTGCGCGACAGACAGGCAAGGAAAGGGAAGGGAAAAAGATAAAATGTCCTCCTCCCCTCCCATTATTCACCATATGCACAGTGAAAGAGCAAGAGAGGAGGGCTTTTCGAATTAGAGGCTTGGAGCTTGAGTTGAGGAGGGAGATTAAGAGACCATGAGGAGCTTGCAAGGGAGATTGGAGCTTGGGATTGAAGACCAAAGAGGTAGGATCTACACTCTAATCTAACATTTGTGTTTTTTATATGTTCATTACTAAATGAAAATGTTCTCTTCTCTTTCCCATTCCCATTCCTCCATTTTATTACAGGCTCAAAACTTCGAACATCATGGCTATATGGTTTGGAATTCTCTTGTTGTCGGTTCCCTTTTTAGTTATTATGGTGTTGAAGAGTAGGAGGGTTGATCATGATGAAGAGGAAGAAGAAGTGGGTTTTAGTGGATTTGACGAAAACCCTAGATAGGAGTAGTACCTTGTTGAGGAGGAAGTGGAGAGTGGAGATGAGGGCACAAAAGCCAAACCAGACCAAACCCCATTGTGGAAATATGTTTCTAGGCCTAGAGGAGGGAAAGGGGTTGGAACCACTAAATTTACATGCCTCCATTACAAAAACACTTACACAGGTCCATACACTCGTTCGAAAAGGCACCTCTATGGGCAAAGGCCATGGGATGGAGATAAACAAATAGGAATCATAGCTTGTTTAAGTGTGTAAGCAACACAGAGCCAAATACATAAGGGAAGAGGAGGAAGCCTAATACAGATCTAAAAGATCAAAGGGTGTCTTTGAACATAGCCCACAATCACATGCACAAAGAACTCCATCAGCATCCTCCCATGGCAGTGGATATGGAGGCACAAGAACAAACATCTCTTTAAGGCGTAGAACCATATCAGATTTCCTAGACAAAGGGTGTAGGAATATGATGTGGATTCAAAAAATATCGGTTTCTCTATGCATGTGGGATACCATTCAATGTTCTTCGCTCACCTTATTGGCATGAAATGGTTTCTGCCATTAATGATGCCCCCAAAGGATACAAGAGCCCTGGGTATGACAAGGCTAGAACTGTGGGACTTGATCATGAAAAAGCAAAAACAACACATTCTTTGAGTAAAATAACAAATTCTTGGAATGAGCATGGGTTGTCCATTGTATCTGATAGATGGACAACTGTAAAAGGCAAGCCATTGATAAGTGTTCTTGTTGTGTCTATTAATGGTGCAATCTTCCTTTCAGCATATGATTACTCAGAAAAGTTCAAGACCGCCATCAACATTGCAGAACCATTACTTGAAACAATTGAACATATTGGGCCATACAATGTCATCCAAGTCATCACTGATAATGCTTCTAATTGTAAGGCAGTAAGAGCAATTATTGAAGATAGATACCCCAACATATTTTGGTTTGGGTGTTTGGTTCACACAATAAACCTTTTGGTGCATGATATTATTAAGAACAAAAACCATCAATACAAATGGATTGGTGATTTGTACAAGGGGCAAAAAAATGATAAAATTTATTACAAATCATAGCTATAACCATGTGCTTTTCCCCAACCACTCAAGATTGGAGTTGTTGAAGATTGTGAAGACTAGGTTTGCTAGTTATTACCTCACCTTCAGGCGCCTTTTGAAGGTAAGAGAGTCATTGGCTAGCATGGTATCAAGTCAACAATGGCAGGTATTAAAGGACAGTGATCCAACCACAGTTAACAAGCAAGGTTTTGAACAGGTGGAGACCACTCTTGATGGGTTGTTTTGGGCACGCGTGAGCGAAGTTTTGCAATTCACCAAGCCCGTTTGTAGCATGATTCGTTTTGCAGATACAAATAAACTAGTGATTGGGGAGGTGTATGAGCAAATGGATAGCATGTTGGGGCAAATAAAAGATATTGTTCAGGAAAATGATCCAACTTGTATACAATGATTCACAATTGTGTGTGTGCATGGTGTAATAAACTTAATCTTCCACCACATGCCTTGGCGTATATCCTTATGCCAAAATACTACTCTCCATCTTGGTTGGGCCAACCTGCACTTGGGGGTGGGGTTAGGATCAAACCCCATACAGATCGAGAGGTATCTAAAGCATAATATATGGAAGCATTACACAAGTTGGTCCCTGACAAAGAGGAGTGTGCTAATTTGTGTCTTGAATCAGGCAGAGTTATCTAAAGCATATATGGAAGCATTAGACAAGTTAATCCTTGACAAGGAGGAGTGTGCTAATCTACATCTTGAATTAGACAGATACTTCAGTTGCACTGGTTCATTTGGTTCTTTGCATGCAATGGAAGATAGAGACAGATTTGATGCTCTCACATGGTAGGAAGCATATGGCGGCCAGGGACTTTTGCCAAAATTGGCAAAAAACATGCTCTCACGGGTTGAAAATACTTCTTTTGCAAAGGGGTGTTGGAGCACCTACAACTTCATACAAATGTAAGAAGACACAAACTCAATGAAAATCGGGCAGAAAGCTTGGTTTATGTGCACTACAACTTGAGGTTGTTGAGTCATTATGTGATGAGGCTTATGAGGATACATCATATAAAACTTGGGACAACAACCCAGAGGACGATAATTTGGTGGGTTGCACTAAATATCTAGAAGAATTGGAAGCAAAACTTTTGAAAGATGATGATGAAGCAACAACATCCATGCCACCCCCATCATCCAGTAGTAGTGCTTGAGTTCCAACAATTGTTTCTTTGTTGTCGTCGTCTCCATCTACATCCTCACGTGGAGGGCATGTGCCTTCTTGTTCTGATTGTGCGACTATGTGGGAGGAGACTCCTAGAAGACCACCACGACCTGCTCAGAAATTAGCCATTTCTCGTGGCAAGAGCCCTAAGCATTAGTAATAGATACTATATTTACTTGTCTTTTCTAGAAGTTTTTATAACAATTGACTCTTTCATATTTATTATGATATTTTTTGTAAACAATATATGACAATTTAAGTTTGAAGTTGGCCATTATAACTCATTGGTAATGAATTATAAATATGATGCTTCATTAAAGTTGAAAGTTGTTTCCCAGATGCGGGTGTACAGAAGGGCGTTAAATATGACGGGACAGGGGTGGGGCGACACCTGCCTACCTAGGACATGGTGGATAATTGGCTTCTGATCGACAAATCTCTGCATTTAAGAAGCGCAGGGTTCAATGGCATTGTCTTAAGTGGTTCCGGATCTCATATCCTGTCCTCCGCTCTGGTTCATGCCTCCGCATGCTCCAGCGTGCTTTAGACTTCGGCTCTCTTCAATGCAACAATAATGGCAGGTGCTTCTCAATGCGTGAAAGAGGAAGATAAATTGAAGCTAGGCCATGGGCTATCTGTGGAGCCGCTTCCGTCGAACCACTCACATTTTTATCTGGCCTCTGGCCTCAGTTCTGGATTCTGTCTGTATGGTGTTGGCTCCATCATCCTTGCTGCCTCTTGTTGCTTGAATGGGGAGGCTAATTTGGAGCTTCGCTCTGGTCTTTTAACAGAGCCGCCTCTGTTGAACCTCTGGCATTTCACTCGGGCCTCTGGCCTTTGTTTTGGCTTATGTCTGAATTGCTCTGGCCCTATCATTGTTGCTGCTCGGCCTCGCTTTGCTCCCGCTGCTGTTGTCTCCCCTATGCCTCGTCTACGCCATAAAATGCGGGGCTGTCCTCTGTGCGCGCCTTCCAGCCCATCTTCCGATTCGCCCTCCCTCTCCAACGATTTCTTTGTCGGCCACTACCCTCACACCCGCAGTGGGAGAGGGCGTTTTCATGATTCCAGCCACTGTTTGGGCTCCCCTGCTCCCCGTCCTCCTGCCACCATGCCTTCTCCCACGACTAGCTCCGCGCTTTTCTCCTTCAACTGTTCTCTGAACCACCCAAGGATAACCGCTCACATTACGGTGGTCTTCCATGAGGAAGCCCAGTTGGGGGAGCCAAGCTCTCATCCGGCGGGCCTCGGCTCTGACAATGCTCAGACTTCGAACCTCCAGATGGGGATTGGCAGCGCGTCTATGCAGGCTCCGGATGCTCAAGCTCGCAGCGCTCATGATGTTGAGATGGCACCGGTTGATCCTGGTCCTTCCGAATCCGAAGCTGCTCTTGCCAGGGATCTGCTTGCAACAGGTTGGTGCCGTATAGTTGAAGAGCCTCCAGATGATTAGTTTGCTCACTGTTGTCTTGTTATCTTGCCTTGCGGCCCATACAATTGGGCAAGTTTATGTTCAAACTGCTATGTTGAATTTTTGTTTATTTTTGGAACTCTGTAAACTCTGCAACATCAAGAAGATCATAATTTGCTCCCCTGCGTGGGTTTTGGTAATCTGTTCAAGACTGATTTCCCTGTCATTGGGCAGTCTCCATATATGTTTATCTTGACAATTCTGCCTTTCACCAGGGCAGTGGTTTTGACTACGGTCACGATGTAATTCTACTCCCTTTGTTAATAGATTAATCTTATTTAGAAAAAAAAAGTTGAAAGTTGTTTCATTTCATTTCATTTTATAACCTTTCATTTCATGTTAGAATTTTTATATAATTTTGGTGATCAATGATGATAAATGTTATGTACTAAATTTTGAAAGCTTGAACCTTTAAGATTGATGAATCATGAGACTCGATATGTTGTATGTTACTAACTAATGGATGTGGTTGATGAAGATTATAACTTCTAGATGATTGATGTTATATGGTTCAATTTATGTCGTTATGCTTTTTCTATCTAATTCATCATTGTACATGCTTTTTGTTGACATATATGCATCAAAATATATAAAAATATATATTATATAAAAATTCGCCCCTGATTCGCTCCCGAACCGCGAGCTTTTGAAAATGTTGCTTGTTGCTTACGCTCCCGAGTAACCTTGGCCTAGATCCATCTTAAATCCATATCAACCAAACGCCAAGTGGGATCAAATTTTTTGAGATGCAAACCTCTTTTAAAGTGAAAAGAGATTTGATCTCTTTCAGCACTTGATAGATTCGGAGTTAAGATGGATCTAGGCTAGTTTAATTTCCCCCTTTAGATAGACTATATTCCACGTGGATACCATGGGTTCACATAACTCTGGAGCTCAAAAACCACCAGTAACTTGACAAATTCAAGTTTACCTTAACTATCCAATGAAATTTAATAACAATAATAATAATAAATTAGAATTTTTATTTTTATTATTTTAGTTTGAAGTTATTTTTAATTTAACATAAGGTTATTTTTATTTTTATTTTATTTGACAAAATCAAAATGTTTACAGGACATTACATTACATCTCTACCATGCTGGGCTAGAAAGCACCTCTTGGCACAATCAGACCCCGGGAATAGAATTTTGTAAATGCTGATGAAAACTCAGCTCAGGTAATAATCAGTACAAGCAAACCCCAGGATACATAAAAAAGAGAGTTAAATAGAAGCTGGCCTCGGAAAAAATGATGACACTTTTGAACCTCAAAAGCAAAATTGAACCCAGGACATGTATTACGAAATTGCAAGGGGAAACTCGGCTCAAGTAAAAATGTTTTCCTGAATCCTTGGAATATGGAAATGTGAAAATGAAATTAAAGCTGGCCCCTGAGAAGCAGATTTGAACCCTGAGACATGAATTTTAGAAAATGCTAGTGGAACGTCGACTCAGGTAATAACGCTTTAGTGAAGACCTGGGATATGAAAATAATATGAATAAAAACTATCCTGAATATAACAAATTGTAATTTAGTAGAGATTGTTTCTTTTATAGAGATATGTACAAACCTGAGAAGCAAAATTGAAGCCTAGAATATGTAAATAAGGGAACCAAATTAAAGCTGACCTTAGAAAAATGTTGACCTTGTCAAAGCCGATATGAATTTTTACAAAGCTAATGCTAACGGAAATTCAGCTCAGGTAATAACAATGCTCTAATCAAACCACGGGATACGTAAATAATAGAATTGAATTGAAGTTGGACTCAAGGAAAAAAGGCATTTTCGAACCTCAGAAGCAAAATTGAACCCCAGGGCCTAAATTTTGAAAATGCTACTGGGAAATCGGCTCCAGTATTAATGCTTACACGAAGCCCTGGGATATGGAAAATAAGAATGGCATCAAAGCATTCCTAAAACAAAATAATAATTCGAACCTGAGACGCAAAACTGAACCATAGGGCATGAATTTTGAAAATGTGGTAGAAACTCGGTTCGGAATAATGGTTCTTAACCCAAGCTCTCGGGTAAGAGTTCTTAACCAAAACCTTGGATACCGAAATGGAAAAATAAACAAAAGCTAGCCTCGGATAAAAAGATGACATTTTTAAACTTCAGAAACAAAATTAAACCATCGGACAAAATGTTTAAAACAGTAGCAGAAGCTCGTCTCGGATATAATCAAGCTCTGGCATACGGAAATAAGACAATTAAATTAAAATTTGGCTGAGGAATTATAAAAAACCTAAAAAAAATACGAGGTTTTCGAACCTGAGAAGCTAAATTCTGTTTAAGTACCGTCGACAAACTGAGAAAAGTTGGTTTTTGTAAAAATGTTGGCAGCAAATTAACTTAACAGAAATCTAACCCTGAAAACAAGAACAGCGTTTAATTGTAACGTGCAATTAAACGAGTCTAAAGTAATGCGAAAAGCATGTGTGGCATTACTCGCTGCGTAGTCGAAGATGTCTGGCGATGGCGCTGAGAGCAGCCCGGGATGCCTTTCCCAGGCACCGGAATGCGTCTGCCATGCACGGTGGCGAAGTATCCCCTTCATCTGTTGGCCTGCAAAAATTATAATTTTCGTCAAAACAAAAATCATGACTTACCCCGACCCCCATTCATCATGATCATGATCATCATACATAGATGCCTATTAAAAGATGTAGAATGCACATATGTGAATGGAATGAAGGGTTATAATGCAAATGACTAATAAATAGAATGCCATGATGTATGATGAATGGACGATGAAGGGAGTCATGGGGATATGAGGCCAGGCTGCGAGTATTAGTAATACTACCTTCCAGCACGATACAAATGAGCCCCGCCACGCGCGGCAGGGGCGTTGGGAGGAGGACCGTAGCCTGTCTGGGTTTTGGAGGCCCAATTGGCCGCCTGCGCCCTGGTCCGGAAGTAGAGCTTGGCGGATTCGAGCGCGCACCTGAGCAACGCAGAATCTTCAACCCCGAGCTCTATAACCACCGCGTTGTGCCTCGTCAGGGAATTCGATAGCGCCTCCACGGCCTTTGTGTAGATGGGCGTCGGCGCCCCGTCGTCTGGAAGGATGTCCGAGAGCTTTATTCTGGACAGCGTAGCGGACGACGACGATGAAGGCAGAAACTGTGGTGGTGCTGGCACCGCCGCTGCTGCTGCGGCGGCCGCGGCCGCTTCAGAGGAAGAATGATTGTGCTGCTGCTGAGGATGTGCCGCTGCGAGTGGCTCAGGATTTAGCATGTGCGTTGGCCGGGAAGAAGCGGAGGTATGGGGAACGAGTCCCAGAGAGAGCGAAGAGGCCGAGAGGCCCTGGTGATGGGGATGATGATGATGGGGATGAGTTGGAGGCGGCGGTAGCTGCTGCTGCTGGTGGTGGTGAGACTGCAGAGGGGGCGAAGGGGATGGGTTTGGCCCCTGTGGAGCCATGGAAGACATCTGCTGCATCATGAAAAATCATCTCATCTCATCTAAGCTCCTACTCAAACCCCATGACCATTCATGATCATTCATGCCCCTTCTCACCCCCATTCCATAATAAATAAATAAAAAGCCCCCAAAACCCAAATAAAAACTGATCTTGATTTTTTGGGTTTCTTGAAGAGCAGGTTTTTTGCGTTTGCATCAAAAAACCCAGGCCAACATTTTCTCTGATCGCCGAAACAAAATCCCCGGAAACATAGAAAAATGATTCCTACGGCCGCTAGGGTTTTTAAATAAAAGTAAGCGCTCCAATGAACCAATCAATCAAATCGGTCTAGGGTTTCGATTCGATCCCTCCATGCTGCTGCTTAACCGGTGTTTTGCTTTGCAGTGCTCGCCGTCTCTCCCTCTTGCTTTTTCTCTCTCTCTTCTGACCCCTTGTTGTATGGGCATCATCATTCATCCATGTATGCCTATGCCAGATGCCCATTCATGCTGCGATGCCGTCATCCCCGCCATGACCGCATGTGCAATCTCCCTGCCACGTGACAAATGCATCGTCATCACCTTGCGGGTACATGCGGTATGGGCATGTGCTTTGGGGTGGATGGACATCCATGACAAGCTGCCTCATGGTGGGGCCGGAGCGTTTGTGGTCCCCAACGCGGATCCTCGAGGCGCCCGTGAGATTAACATATGGAATTAAAAAGCGGCGGACTTTAATTCGACTCTATCTGCGATTTGAACGGCACGCAACGTCCGCGACCAATGTTTGGATCGTTTGCCGTATATATTGAACTGATGGCGATAGCAATTTAATGCAAAACGAATTCAATTTAAAATATATTAGAGTATATCCGAACTTTAGCGTTAAATTTACTAAAATCCAAAAATTCCCAAATTTAATTATTATAAAAAATAAAAATAAAAATAAATAAATAAAGTATACATATATATATATTTTGTGTTAGTGTTATTTCTGCTTTATAATTATAAATGTGGTTACGTATACGTAATAGGAATATTTGCTTGGAATTTTGTAGACTTTCAAATACAAATACAGGGATTGCCATCATTTTTTATCAATATAATAATAATTTATAAAAATCCGAGAATGTAAAAATATTTTAAATTTTTAATATTGATAATAAATTGAAATGAGAATATAAAAATAATAATAATCTAAAGTTTTAAATTTTAAATTTTTAGAATTGATTTGGATGGATATTAAACATTGAAAATTTCAATTTACTACAAAAAAATGTCAAAGTTTATGTCTAACCAAATCTTGATATTTGTGCTATTTTTCGTCTAACCAAATCTTATTATCAATGTTGATATCAGTGAATTTGCGACCACTAGCAAGTTCTGAACAACCGCAAAATGCTAGCGAAAGGTAAGGTAGGTAATGTCGTATTTTTATGCTTGGTAAATGAAATTAGGTGTTCGGGCAAATTATAGATTTGGGCGCATCGGAGGGGAGATCCTGGGTCAACCGCTTGCAAAACTATTCAGTGATGCTCGGCCCATGTTTCTGCAACAAATTTGGTAATCCACATGCGCGTGAAAACAACTTGTGAAATCATTTTGTTTCCCTTGACAACATGAATAGGTGGAAGTGGTGGAATAAGGCACTTAGATGGATCTTCATAACTCTGTCTAAATGAGATTGAGGAAGACACATATGCATGGCCACTTGACATATGGGTAGATATGTTGTAGTGTCTTCGTCCTCTTATCGTCTTTGTCATTAGACAGAGCATCTCATTGATGATTTGATGTGGTATCCAGTTGTTACTCAACTGAAGCAACCTGTGTGCAAATGGAATTTCAGGGTATTGTTAGAAGCTAAACGAGAGATAAACACATCTTTCTCTAAACATTTTCGTTAATTTGTTATGACAGCTCAAGTCTCTTCGTAAAATTCCAGGCGATGTGCATAAACATCAATTCGTCAAAGGGGATGTTCTACTAATTATTGGATTGAATCTAAGTGCCAAATTTTTGTTGTACAATCAACATATTGTGGCCTCTCTTGCAAACCGACACGCCAGTACATGCCAATCCGCTTCTCTTCACTCCATCTGAGGTTTGGATTGGTCACATCCTTCTTCAACACAGTGATAAGGCTCTGCAACTTTGCTATGAGTTTGTCTAAGTAGTCCATCTTTCAATCCCTTATATACTTTTCAAATTTCAACTTTTTGGTTGTTGGTCATTTTGCAAGAAAAAACATGTAAATTGAAATTTGTTGCAATGCATGTTCAAGGTAAGCTTAAATTTGTTGTGTAAACTTTTGTGTATCTAGTCACTATTAATTTCCAATAGTTGTGTGTTGAGTGGTTGTAACACCCTCCTCCCACATTTACCCAAGTTAACTAGTCCATAGGGGTACCAACTGGGCTACGCAAGTTAACCTGTCTACAAGACAAAACAATCTTACCTTCCTCAAGAGCTACAAAACCTTCGGGAGACAACCAACCCTTCCAAGTGCCCAACCCTTGAGACAACTTGATGTTTCACTGAGCTAGACACCCAATCGCTCCCATGATAAGCCTTCCATGCGACTGAGACCCTCGTGTCACTCCCGCAGCAAGGCATCCATGCGACTGTGGCCTTTTTAAGACAATTTGTGCCAGCAACACCAAATTTTGAGCCACTTTTTCAAGGCTAAGACTTAGGCCTTGGCTAGAACTTCATGAAACTTCCAAAATTTATAAATAACAATGAAATAAGGCTACTAATACAAACACTTGAACAAGGACTTGACATGACGCTTACTAGCCATGACAGGCATTTCATCAAACATATCATAAGCATGTAACCTACAAGTCATAACAACAAGTCTGAGCATAAGGATCTCATACTTATCTGAGAAACATCAAGGAGGACTGATGTCTCCTCCCAATAGTTGCATTGTCTAATTAGAATTTCTTCTACTAACCAAAACATGATGAGAGTCATTCATCAAGATTGCCATGAAACATGTCTATAACCAGCGAATAACCAGAGATATATCACTGTTGAAACAACCATTAAAGCCACATAATGATAAGCACATTTACTCATGAAATACCAAAGGAAAATGAGCTCTTATTAACACATGCAAATCCAACCAAGTTAGGGACTTCCATGCCACCCGATCATAGATTTGGCTGAACCAAATCTCTCTTTAAGTCAATTACTCTCGCATTAGATTCCAAGCATGAATGTGGTATCTCATGGGATAAACCAATAACACCAAACCAGGGCATCCAGAGACCAAACCACATCAACCCTCAACCAGTTATTCCACCTCACGGTCAGACATCACTAACCATCACCAAATCAGTCTCTACCCAAGTTGTCCAGGGCTCCTGAGCGTTTGTTCCAACCAAGGCTTCTAGGACTAGTAACTCAATCCACAGTTGTTGCTGGCCTTTAAAGCGTTTGTCCAACCAGGGCTTCCAATACCAGTAACTCAACCTACTAAGGGCTCCAGAGCATTTGTCCAACCAAGGCTTCTAGAACTAGTAACTCAACCCAAGTTGTACAGGACTTCCAGAGCGTTTGTCTAATCAAGACTCTAGGAACTAGTGACTCAACCCACAACTAAAGGAACAAGAGCACCAACCAGGAAAAAAAGGTAAAACCCACAACACCATGGTTATCCAGGAAATGGCAACGCTGAGCAAAACCACTATCAATCAAGGCAATCCTCCATGTCGATGATTGATCATAACCAAGAAACTACATGCATGTCCCATGCATGCCAAAACTAGCAAGGAAATCATACATATAATTCAGTACCTGCAAGCAAAACTCGTTGTAGTTGTTGATCCCATTGTCCTCTTGCACTTTCCTACTTTTCCTTTGCCTCCTTACTCCAAATCCAAAGTATGCCACACTCCTCCAAGAGTGCTCCAATAAAATTGTGTGTCCAAGAGTATCAGAGAGAGAATAGAAGAGAGAACTCTAAGCTAAAACTAACAAAAGGTTGTGAACTGGTCCTCATAAGCCTTTTTATCAACGAGACCTATATTTTCTTCATTTTCCATTATTTTCCTCCTCACATGCACCCTGTGATCTTTCACCTTCCTTTTCTCCTATTTTCCATTATTTTCATAAATAAAATGCCAATAAATGCGTCATGTCTTTCCAAAGCTTTCGTCATTGCTTTTGCCAATTTCCATAGCCATTAATTAATCACAAGTGATCCCCATCACTATGTTTTTTTTGCCCAACATTCATCTTGGAATATGTGTCCCATGACCTTGGTTATTGTTTTGTCTTTATTAACTTTATTACATGAATTTTTAACCCGGGGTTGTTGCGTGGTTATTAATATCACCACGATGTTTGTGTTTTGTAGTTGTCGGTTTGTTTGGAGAAGTTGTCAATAGATACATGTATGCGACTTAAGAGCAAACGAGAGATGCCCCAACTGACAAAGCTTCAATGGCTATCAGTTTTAGATTATATTTAGTTAAAAGAGTTGCCTAATATTGAGACACTAGTATCTTCATAGGAGTTGCAGACAGTTAGATGTGTGAAGGTGAAAACATATCGAAATTGGCGCAACGGATGAGAGGGTTGGCGCTTGCGGCAAAGCTTCAGAAGCTCTGTGTTAATGAGTGCTCAAATTAGAACATTGATACTTCTGGAATAGTTGCAGATAAGAAGGCAGATGTGTGAAGCTCAAGAGCATCAAAGGGTTGGATCTTGCAACAAAGCTTCAAAAGCTAAGTGTTAATGGTTAGGTGCTTTGCATTATAATAACTTTGAAGTATGGAAACATATATTGGTATCTCTAGAAGAGATGTGTGTAGACAAATGTGTGAAGCTAAAGAGTATCAAGGGTTTGGAGGCTTCCACAAAACTTCAGAAGTTAAGCGTTATGGATTTTGCAGAACTTAGCTTCTATCTCGAGGTCGAATCTCGGCATGAACATTTCACATTAGTCGGATTCCGCAATACTCAGTTTGTTAGGTCCCTATACTACTAGTGTACCCCTTTATTGTTATTAGTGCAATCCCTTTATTGTATTGTTATGCCCATGTAGTCGCCATATTGTTATTATTGTGCCCCATAGAAGCCCATTATTGTTATTGTTGTGCCCTTAGAATATTATTGTTATGTCGGTTTTGATTATATTCTGACCCCTTATACTCCTATATATAGAAAGGAGGCCTTGTCATTTGTATCATCCAATAATTGTTCATTTGTGTAATCTAAAGGAGGTTTCTCCCTCTAAGACGCTGATTTTGAAGTTGCTGATCTATATTTTCTATCCTTTTGTGAGTTGGTTGCATAACATTTGGAATCAGAGCTTTGGATTCTAGGGCTTCGCTGCTTCAAACAAGGCGTCGTAGAATTTTCGTTATAATTTTTTTATCTACAAAGTTTTAGAAGACGAAATTAAAACCCATTTGAGTCGAGATCTTGATATATTTTAGGAGATACGAGCTGAGGAAGTTAGGGTTTTTAGAAGCTCCAAAATTCCATCTCAAACAGGTCATCGTGGCATTTTCGCTATAACGTTGTTTCAACGAAACTTCAGAAGCTAAAATTAAAACCCATTTGAGACAAAATCGTGTTGAATCTTTTGTACGAATTTCAAATCTTGGTTCACTATATTTTTAGAGATAGAGTCCAAGGAATTTAGGGTTTTTGCAGGCTCTAGAATTCGATTGCAAACAGTGACCTTGGGAAAGTCGTCATAACTTACTCTCTGAGCATCATATTCAAATTTTGTAAAAAGTGACAAAAAGAGAATGGACTATAGTTTGTTGGGCATTGTTTTCAGGGCCGAAGGTCGAAACAGTGACACGTGGAACTTCGTACAAGTTCGCTCTACTGAACCAGTCTATAATCAGGTCATCGTGGGAGATTGGGCATAACTCTTTCTTAAAGAATCTAATCTCGATCAGACCTGTGGGGTTGGAAAGAGGACTCATAGGGCTACCACAAGACGAAATTTTAGAACTTGGAGATTCAAAATTACAAAGTTACAGTCATTTCAAGATCGAGCTCCTAAAAGCAAAAAAAAGATATGAAGAAGTTTGATGGAAAGGATCTAGTAACTTGGATACTACAGATGGAGAAATATTTTGATCTACATGATGTGAAACTATTACAAAAGGTATGTATTGCATATTTATATTTAGAACCAAATCATTTTGTATGGTATAGAGAGATTTGTTCTCATAAACCACTTGTCACCTGGTCAATTTTCACGGAGGAAATTATAGCACATTATGAGGATACAAAGAGAAACACCTTCTTTAGCCAATTGATAAACCTCAAACAAAAGGGTTCAATGGCAGAGCACATTGAAGACTTCCAAAAATTGAATATAAAGGTAAATGATATTCCATAGAGAAGAGGGTTTATGTCTTCATAGGGACTTTAAAGGATAACATTCAACATGAGGTTCGTCTTTGGGAACCTAATTCATTGGAGAAGGCATTCAGGTTGGAAAGTAAAATTAAAAGCAAAACTATGGAAACAAGGAACCCTACCACTCACAATTATAAATATGGAAGTGTTGTTGCTCCTAGCCTTCCACAACCTACAAGGTTGACACCACAACAATTGGAAGAAAAAAGAGAAAAAGGGCTTTGTTACAGTTGTGATAGAAAATACACTAAAGGTCATAAGTGTGCTGAGAAGAAATTATTTTACATAGATTATGAAGAGGAGGAAGAAAAGGATCAAGAAACGTCAAAATAAGAGGATATACACCAAGAACCAACCCCAAAGAAAGAAGAAATGAATCTGACCATATCTTGTAGTGCATTGGCAGGAATTACCACTCCTCAAACTCTCAAGATAGATGGACAAACAGAGATAGTGAACAAATGTTTGGAAGGATATCTTTGTTACTTTATATTTGATAAACAAACACAATGGGTCAAGTGGTTACCTCTGGTTGAATGGTGGTATAACGCTTCAGCAAAAATGACCCCATTTATGGCACTTTATGGATATCATACACCATCCATCACATCATCTTTAAGAGAAAATTATAAGGTTCAAGCAATGGAAGATCACATCAAGCATCAACAACAAGTTCTCCAACTCTTAAAGGATAACCTCACTTTGGTGCAAAATCAAATGAAACAACAGGCATATCAACATCGCAGCGAAAGAAGTTTTGATGTAGGCGACTTGGTATTTTAACAGCTGCAACCATACCAACAAATGTCCATCAAGCAAGCTAATAAGGATAATAAATTATCACCAAAATATTATGGTCCTTACAAGGTGTTGCAAAATATTGGTACTATGGCATACAAATTGGAGCTTCCTGCATCTTCCCGAGTGCACCCAGTTTTCCATGTTTCATGCTTAAAAAAGGTTATAGGTGACAAGCTTCCAGTTCAAAAAATATTACCGAAACTTGACGAGGAATGAAAAATCATAATGGAACCTGAAGTAGTCACGGAAACAAAAACCCAACAACTATGAAATCGATCAATTTCAGAGTATCTCATCAAGTGGAAGAACTTACCTGTTGAAGATTTCACATGGGAGGATGATAATTTTATACAGAAGCATCCATAACTACTCAAGCATTGAGGACAACACTTTTTGAAGGAGAGGGGCATGTTAGGTCCCTTTAATACTAGTGTAGTTCCTTATTGTTATTAGTGAAACCCCCTATTGTATTGTTGTGCTCATGTAGTCCCCATATTGTTATTATTGTGCCCCATAGAAGCTCAATAATGTTATTGTTGTGCCCTTAGAATATTATTGTTATGTCGGCTCTGATTATATTGTGACCCCTTAGACTCCTATATATAGAAAGGAGGTCTTGTCATTTGTATCATCCAAGAATTGTTCACTTGTGTAATGTAAAGGAGGTTGCACCCTCTAAGAGTTTGATTTTGAAGTCATTGATCTATCTTTTTTATATTTTTTTGAGCTAGTTGCATAACACAATTGGTCTCGGGGTCGAATCGCGGCATGAACATTTCACATGTCATCAACAAGTATGCAAAGCGATTTCCTCTCAACCCAATCTCTTTACATGTGCCGTATTTTAAGTGGAAGAAGGATGATGAAAATAGAGTGCGAGGATTAACTGGGGTGAACAGTGTTTACCCAGCCAACTCCATAGAAGGAACACCTTGGTGTAAATATGTAAAAAAATATAATGATCGCTTCATAATTATATAAATTCTGTGTCATTTGTGATGGCGTTACCTTAAAAAGTAGTTAACTGTTTTATAGTTTATAACTTTATTTTTATTTATTGATTTATTTGGGATGATTTTATTTATTTTTTAAAAATAGTAAAATATTTTAGAATTTATAACTAGATATGTATTATGTATATGTAATAATTTATAAAAAATGAAATGTAGATAATAAAAATGGAATATTAATTTTATCTTGAAAAGTTATGAGATTTTAGTATGTAAATTTTTGTTATGTATATAATGATAGTGATGTTTTTGGAGCACCGTGTGAAATTGTTAAGGTGTCCGAGCGTTTTGGGTGAATGTGATGTGTTCACCCGAAACGTCAAACACCTCAACAATTTCACACGGTGCTCCAGAAACTTGTTGAAAAATGCAGCAAGAAATTCTCAATTTGATTTTGCCTTGATTAAATTAAAAAAATTCAAATTTCCACATCAGTGAACAACTTGGATGCAGTTAACTTATGTGACATGGCTTGTGTCACCTAGTTTACTTAGTAAATTCAAGTTGGAGGAGTTAGAGTTCAGTTAAGCATGTGTGATTACTAATTTGTAGCAATCAAAGTCAGTGATCTCAAGTTTTTTTTAGTTAAACTAGTTCCAACTGTTGGAGGAACTAGTGGAAGGTTAGTTGTGCAGTGGGACTTCAGTCAAACTCAGTGATTAGCTAGTTAACTGATCAATCATCCCAAAATAGCTAGTTCATACAAAGAATTCGAGTTCCCAAGTTGTGATGGAGATTCCAAGGCAGTGTAACATCAGTTGTAGACTAGTCTTGAGTGTACAAGTGTTACATGCAGTCAGATGATCAACCTTGAGAATTGTGCAATCCATTTTGGAGAAACTCCTAAATAATAGGGGCCTAATTTCTCAAGGAATTACGCAAGAAAATAGGGGCTCGAGTAGAGGCATAAATTGACTAAATTTAGTTCAGAGCTTCCTAGTGAGCATAATGGCAGAAGTGTCCTCAGACACGTAATTTTATTAATAAGAAAATAAATTTCGTCTGGAATTTTGCAAGAGTTTACACCCGAACAACAAAACACTCTTGCAATGAGCTATTTATAAGCTCAATGTCCTATCTACCTCTAATTATGGATCACTTATAAAACAACAAGTGTCCATTTACAATAAAAGCTATTTAAACAACTTACTAACAATTCTCCTAAATTAAGGCCTAAGATACGACACATTTGTAAAGTCATATCTTTTACAACAATATTCTAATTCTAAATGTCTACATTTAATAATTAAATATTCTAGATTAATAATTATTAATTTAAAATATTAAATTAATAATTATTTGATTATAACTTTATAACCTATGATACTATTTTATTTTTGGATCATCTAATATTCCCCCCTATGATCCAAAGATACATTACAACAGATACCAAGTTCATCCCTGAACTTAGTAAATTTTTATTCTGCCAAGAGGTTTCGTGAAAATGTCGGAGATATGATCTTCTGAAGGACAATAAATTGGCTTGAGGACATCTTTGGCAATGAGAGATCTGATATGATGGTACTTGGTGTCCACATCCTTTGTCTTTGAATGAAAAATTGGGTTCTTGGCAAGCTTAATGGCTGACTGACTGCCAATGAATAATGACATAGCTTTTGCTCGAGAAATGCCCAAGTCCTGCAAAATTCTGCGCAACCAAATAATTTCACATGCTGCTTCCCATGCTGAAATGTACTCTGTTTCTGCTGAAGAAGTGGCCATTGTAGCTTGTTTCTTTCAACTCCAAGACATTGTTGTTGACCCCATGCTCATTAAATAACCTGATGTTGATGCTCGATCATCAATAATTCTGGCAAAGTCGGCATCTAAAAATCCACCAAGTACAAAGTTTTTAGTCTTTGTGTAAAGAAGACCAAAATCTTTTGTTCCTTGGATATATTGAAGAACTCTTTTGGCTACATTCTAGTGGTCGTCTCGTGGTTCCTGCATAAAACATGAAAGATATTGACTGCATAAGATAGATTAGGGCGAGTGTTTGTCAAATAAATCAAGCTGCCAATCAACTGTCTATAAGTAGTGTTGTCCACCATTTCCCCCCTTCAAATTTTGAAAGTTTCAAGTTTTGCTCCATGGGGGTAAGAACAGGCTTGCAATCCTGCATTCCAAATCGCTGAAGAACCTCTGCTGCATACTTACTCTGAGAAATGAAAATATGATGTGGACGTTGGAAGACTTCAACTCCAAAATAGTAGTGAAGTAATTCCAAATCTGTCATCTTAAAACCTGCATGTAACTCCGTTTTCACCTGTGCAATATGATCATCATTGTTTCCAATAATGATCAAATCATCTACATACATAACAAGAATCACTAGATATTTACCATGTTGTTGCACATACAAAGTATCATCAGATTCACCTCGTTGAAAACCAACTTTCCTAGATATTCATCCATTTTTGCATACCAAGCTCGGGGAGCTTGCTTTAACCCATATAAAGCCTTGATCGATTTGCAGACCTTATGTTCCTGCCCTTCAATTTCAAAACCTAGTGGTTGTGTCATATATACATCGTCTTGTAAATCCCTGTTGAGAAAAGCACTTTTACATCCATTTGATGAATTTTCCATCCTTTCTGAGCGGCCAAGGAAAGTGTTAATCGGATGGTGCTCCATTCTGTTATAGGAGCAAAAGTTTCCTCATAATCAATGCCTTCCTGCTGCGCAAAACCTTTAGCCACAAGTCTTGCTTTATACTTTTCAAGTTCTCCATTTTGGTTGTACTTAATTCTATAAACCCATTTGCATCCTATGGGTTTAACATTTTGAGGACAATCAACAAGTTTCCAAGTGTTGTTATCAATTACTGCTCGATATTCTTCAATCATAGCTTGTTGCCATTCTTTATGTTTTACTGCTTCGTTGTATGTGGAAGGTTCAGTAAAATCATTTGCTATCAAGGCAAAATTTCCTTCACTTCTGTGTGATTTCCTTGTTCTTGTTTTATTCTGCTCATCAGACCTTACATCTTTCAAAAGTTGAACTGCCCATTTTGGTAGTTGATGCTCACTTGTTTGAGATTCTGAAAAGTCACCATCATTGTAAAGAGGATTAATGTAAACTAATGTTCGTCGATCAGTTGAAGATTTTGGAGGTGGAGAATCACTGTCTGAAGAACTGTTGCTGCTTGGAGATGTGGATGAACTGCTAGAAGATCCAGATGGTGTTGTTGAAGTAGATGGACTGGATGAATCATCTTCAGATGAAGGAAAATCAAGTTCATACCAATTTGGTGAATTTGGTTGACTTTGCATATTTCCTTTTCTTTGATTGCCTTTAGTTTCTAACTTTTGAAGAAGACTTTCGATTTCTTCAGCACTCTTACTCTCTGTTTCATCAAAAATTACATCCCTGCTCACAATAAATTTTCCATTGGTCAAAAGACAGTACCCTTTCTTCTCATCAGAATATCCAATCATTGTGCATTTCAAACTTCTTGAGTCAAGCTTAGTTCTTTTTTCTTTTGAAACTAAGGCATAACATACTGATCTGAAAACTCTAAGATGTTTAACTCGAGGTTTGAAACTAAACCAAGCTTCATAAGGTGTGATTCCGTCTAAAGAAGCAGTTGGAGATTTGTTTCTTAAGTAGACAGCTGTATGAATTTCTTCTGCCCAATATGTTGGACTTAACTTTTTGAAAGTTAACATGGATCTCGCCATTCCTAACAAGGTGCGATTCATTCTTTCTACTACTCCATTTTGCTGTGGAGTGTAAACATTTGTAAGATGTCTTCTTATGCCATTATCACTGCAATAAGTTTTGAATTCATTTGAAGTGAATTCTCCCCCATTATCTGTCCTGAGAGTGCCTATCTTTTCTTTGACTTCATTTTCAACAAGTTGGCGAAAAATTTTAAACTTTTCAAATGCTTCTGACTTTTGCTTCAAGAAATAAACCCAATTCATTCTACTGAAATCATCAATGAATAGTAAGAAATATTTGCAACCACCGAATGAAGTTTGTAGTGGTCCACAAACATCACTGTGAACTAGTTGCAGCAGCCTGTTTGCACACCATGAACTTGTTGGAAAACTTTCTCGACTTTGTTTTCCATAAATGCAAGCTTCACATTTTGCATTTTCCTTTTTGAAAGTTGGAAGTCCCTTAACCATCCCTTGTTTTTGCAATTGAGAAAGACTATCAAAATTTAAATGTCCATATCTTACATGCCACAATCTTATAGGTGAAATTCCTGTAGTCACTGCCCCTGCAAAGTCAGAATGCCTTGGAATAATTGTCCCTTTCATCCTTAACAATTTTCCATCTTCATAACCTGTCATCACAGTTTGCAAGCTCTGTTTGATTGAATTAATCTTAACTAAGCCATCTTCCATAATTACCTGATGTCCTGCTTGTCGAATCGTGACTAAAGATAACAAATTTTTCTTAAAGGTTGGTACATACCATACATTTGAAATCATTTTTTCTCCAATGCCAGGGAGAGAAACTTTAATTGCACCTTTTCCATAAGGAGTATGTTTTGTATCATCTGCAAGAAAGATGGAATTAAGTTGGCAATCTTGAAAATTCCAAAAGAAGTCACGTCGACAAGTCATGTGTTGAGTTGCCCCTGAATCCAAGATCCAAGCATCTTCATAATCACTTTAAGATGGGAGGAAAGTTGTAATGTCGGCGAAGAAGTAAAGACATATTCTGAACCATCATCATCTTGATCATTTGCAAATTGTGCTGAGTGCTGATGAAACTTAGGGATTTTATCAATAGAAGTTCGACAATCTTCAGCATAATGTCCAACTTTGTGACATCTTCGACACACAATTTGACTTAAGTCTCTTCCTCTTCCTAGAGACTGTCCTCTGCCTCTACTTTGACTTCTGTTTTGAGGTTGTCCTCTACCTTGATTATTTCCTCTTCCTTGAAAATAGCCTCTTCCTTGAAAATAACCTCTTCCTTGACTATTTCCTCTGCCTTGAAAATTACTCCTCCTGCCTGAACTGTTGCCACTGTTAAAGTTGTTTCCTCTGCTTTGGCTTCGACCACAACTTTGTACATTATGTGTTGCTTGATTCTGATTGAAATTCCCTCTACCTCTGCTTCTAGAACTGTTAGTTGATGATTTACTAGTGTTGGCCTCTGTGAAAAAGACATCTTCACCAACTTTCTTTTTCTTCCCAAAGGTTTTATCATGTTGGGTCAACATTTCGCAGAGCTCATCAAACTTTAGCTTCTCTAACTTTCCAGTTAATTGTAGAGTTTCCAAAAAATGTGTGTAGGAAGAAGGAAGTCCAGCAATTAAAATTGTGACCATAAAACTATCATCTACTGCTTGAAAACCAGCATTAATGATTTCCTGCTTAATATTCTTAAGTTTGGAGATGTATTCAAGGACATCACCTCCTTCAGTCAATTTTTGTTGCAACAATTTTAATTGTAGATCAAATTTCTTTGATTCAGGCTGAGTATCAAAGAAGTCTTTAAAAATTCGCAAAGCAGACCATGCATCTGTAGCATTTGCTATATGGACATACATTTCATCATTAACAGAAGATTTAATGAGAGCTAATGCTTTGGCATTCTTAACTTCCCATTTTGCTAGTGCAACTGCATTTGTGGGTTTATTTGGCTTAATATCACCATCACATATATCATGCCAAAGTTCATTATAAATGAGAGTGCTTTCGATGAGGCGTTGCCATGTTTTGTAAGATTTTGTGCCTTCAAGTTTGTCGGAATCAGAAAACAAATTAATCAACTTTGACATTGTAGTGTTGAAGCTTCACACCAAGAATCAGGCTCAGAAAAAATATCAAGATGGGCAACACAACATGCAACACACTACGCAAAAAAAATGATCTATCGGGGCTTGGCCTTGACCCTCGTATAGTCGTTGAAACAAGAGAAAAATCACTGAGCTTTTCACTTGGCTCTAGTCAATTTCTCAAATATTTACAAGGTAACTTTCAAAATTTGACTTTTACAATGCTCTTGCAAATCCTGGTAAAAATAAATAAAATTGTCACCCCCCCTCAAAGTAAAAAAAAAATTACTTTGAGTTACAATGTCACTCTTATCTCTCCATTTAATTACAAGATTGAAAATCACTTTATAAGAGTGATTTTAAAGAAAAACTTTACTTTCCCAACTTTTCATGTAAAAGCATTTTACTTTCCCAACGCTTTCAAACATGAAGTTAAACACTTAAAGCTGGAAAAATGCTTGTCCAATTCAAACTCCACGCAAAATTAGACCTTTGGTGGCGGCCTTATCATTTCACCAATGTTTTGAAGGAATGGGCCTTGGTGGATGCATTGTTCAGGCGGGTTTCAAGAATAAGTCGACAGCAGACATTCTTCTTTGCTGTGACAATGTCGTTTGGTATTGCACTAGGAATTGAGATCTCATCTGTTTACAACGAGAATAGCCCCACTGCACTGATCATTGAAGAGGTCTTTAATTGGGCATCTTCAGGAATTTTGATATACATGGCTCTGGTGGATCTTCTTTTTGTCGATTTTATCAACTTGTCTCGGTGCAGGGGCCATGTCTTTGCTCGCCAAATGGGCTTGAAATTTGACCAAATCTTTTACATGCCATGAGAGATGAAGAGAACCCAACAATGCCTCCCGCTGCTAAAAAAATCATTAATCGACCATTGATCTCAGCTAATCTATTACTGATCTTCTGTTCAAGGTCTTCATAAACAAAAGCCTCTGATACCTTAGCATCCTGGTCTTCAAACCCTGAAACTGATGGTAGTTTTTTTGAATCTGTGGCCTTGCATCCTTGTGACAAGAACCCCCTGCCAATGGATTTTCGGTAATCTGTAGGTGTAGAAGTATTCTTCCACCATGTTATCAGTACTTTTTATTAATGCATGCAGGGCATGAAAGGCTTGAGCTCCGTGGTGTGAGATGATAAGCTCTGCGCAGGGGAAATGATGAAGAGAGCCCAACAATGCCTCCTACTTGCAGTAAAAAATGGATATGCCTACTCTACTTTAGACGAAAATATGGATATGCCTAATACCAATGTTAATGATGAGGACATAAGAGGAAACGTTATGGAAACTGTGTCAAGCGTTGAAGATACTCCACATGGAGAAATAGCTGCAGAGATGATTGACAGTGTCCCCTCAATCTCGAAACAAGTGCAACGACATGTGATCTGTTCACAGGGACATGGGTTCGAGATGACTCCTATCCTCTTTTTCAGGCTGGCCAGTGCCCTTATGCTTGTTGGTCACTTTAATTGCTTACTGATTTAAACAACAAAGTGCTACATAAATTGTCAACCCGAGGAAGTCCTGTTATTTCAAAGGCAACTGCGTACTATATGTACTCAATCTTAAAAGCAACAAAAGTTGTAGTAAAAACTGGTCATACTTTGCCTTAAACAAATTGAAGTTCCACTCTGAGTTACAGCAAAACAACCTATTGCAAAAAACTACCAAAGAATGCTTAAAAGAAAGGAATCTAAAGAATCAATCTGCACATGAGAGTGCTGGCTATGCTGTAACAGAGAACAGGACCCTATTCCCGAAGCGGGAACCTTCAGCACCTGTTCCTGATTATCAAGTTGCCACCTTGCTCTATAAATCTAATTGCAACACACATGAATTAACCGTGATAAAATAACTGCTGCAACAATCAATTAAAAAGGAAACAGAGTTTCAGCAAAATGATACTTAGTAAACAGTTCTGTTAACAAAGCATGAATAAAGACACACTTAACACACTGCAGAAGTAAAATGGGTGAATCTTGTGATGAAGGTGGGCCTTGTCCTTCTCACAAGATTCCCTAGGAGACAAGAACTAGAAAAATATGTTCAGAACAAAATTTTATTCATCCATCAATATGTCATATTACAAAAATGATTCTAGTCATGTTCCTTCAGTTGAGCCTTTTCCACAGTCTGTTCATCCCCCTCTAATGTAGATGTCTCCTCTTTATAAAGAGGAGACATCTATTACAAAAGATTTACATTATAAATTCTATTTTAACCCATTATACAAAAATAGGGAAATCAGTTTCCCGTCAACAAAATGTTGTTACAGTAATACTGTCTTTAGATTATGGGCGTTACATCCAGTGCAACAACTTCCTCGGTGATCAGTCTGGTTCCTCTGTTGCTGTCAAATTTAGAATGCAAATCTCAACTGTTTCAGCTTCGAGATTTACGTGCCGTTCTTACTGTTTCAGCAACTGCAAAAATAGTCTTGCAAACTCCAGGCAGTTTCAGCAACGCAGACTGCACATCATTCTTTAACTGTTCAGCAACTTAACAATTTAAAGATTAACTATGAAGATATCGTGATTATATGCTAAATAATTAAACGTATAGTGATGAGAAGAATCATTGCATACCTTTGGGATAATTGGGTTAAAACACTAACAAGGACTTTTAAATATAAGTTGAAAAGGATGATATCATGGCAAAATGTATGGTAAAAAAGGGACAATATGAGGTCCTAACATCCCCCCCAACTGAAGCAGTTGCATGTCCCCATGCAACATTTACTCTGAGTCTGAGTCGGAGTACTGGGATGTACAGTGCAAATTACTTATACAGTAAGTATAGAAGGTGCTATCAACCAAATCTCTAAAGCCCTAGACACTCTGTAATCTCTGCCATGCTGCAAGCTCCTCCTTTTTGGACACCTTGAAGTAGGCCTTATATTGTTGTACTGGCAACCAAAGAAGTGGGAAATGAAAATGATAACCCAACCATTTTTCGCCACACTGTTGAACACATTTAACGTAATTAGGTATTCGTGAAATTGCTGCCTGAATATTAAGAGGGTTAAAGGGATGGTATTCCCTTCTCTCCTTAGGGCAATGTTCACAGAATAGATTGTTTGCATGTATGGCAAGAGATCCTTTATTTTTGACATACTATTGACACTCCTATAACACTGATGCATGTAATTCTCTGATATGCTCAGTCATTCCTGGTTCTCCTATAACCCGATGATGTTCAACAACGAAAATAGCAGCATTCTGTGTTTCAGCTCGGATCCACAGAAGGCGATTTTCTTCGTTATGTTTCGCTGAAAGGAAAGCATTTTGCCACGTGAGCTGATTGGTCATGAAAGAGACAAAGGCTCTAATATGAATGTCACCAGCCACATGAATCAAATTAAGCTTTCTATCCTCCGGTATGGGTTCATTATGGAGATAGAGTTCACATAATAGACTCTTTTCACTGATTGATGCTGCTGCAAAGGTTTCAATAAACTGCTGGGGTGTAGACACCTCATGAGATCGTCCATCTCTGACTGCTTTTACTTGGAAGAATGCTAGGCGTTCTGCTAGAAACACAGAATAGTTAAAGGATGGTTTCCTGGTGGCCAGAAGTCTTTGAACTAACTCAAAGATAAGAGACAGTCTAGTTTTCAACTCCTTATTTCCTTATGCTGTGCATGGAACTGTTCCAGGACTTCCCAATTTCTATATACATGATTCTGCCATAATGATTTATGTTCCTGCAATGCCTTTTCTTGTGACAGGGCATACTCTTTCTTCCATATATCCCTGAGTTCTTGAATGCTTGAGGTCTGAGTGAAGACAGTCTCTGCACACCGAGGTTCAGTCTGGGTAAACACCGTCTTTGCAGACTTTGGTGCAGGATTTTCAGCTTTAACGACCAGGGTAGGCCGGGATACTTGCGGTTTCACTTCTTCTTCAGAAATCTTTGAAGGCCCTGCTGGTTCTTGTGTAACAGCAGGGCGTTCCTTTTTAACTATAACAGGAGTAACTGTAGGAGTGGATCCAGGCAATGGGACTTCGATTATCTTATAACCAGCTCGAGAATAGAGATCACCACATTGGCTGCACATGTATTCATTGTATCGATCCTTTTCTGCACTTTTCTCAGCTGCAGATGCTACCTGAGCTAAAGTATACAGATTAAGTTCTTTTTCATAGGCTTCCCTTGCCATCATTAACTCCTACTTATAAACCTCAATCTCAGATTTCAGAAACTCATTTTCTTGTTGAAGGGAAGCTAACGTGACAGGGCCTTCTGTAGCAATTGCAGTCTCTGTAGCTGGTTCAAGTGGATGGGAGGATCGTTGTTTGGTGGCAGCTTCATTATTTGTATCCTCAGTAGGTGGTTCTTGTGTGACAACTGTTGGGTCATCAGCTAGTTCTGTAACAGCTATATCCTCCTGAACATGTGAATTTTGCATATCAGCCGATTGAGTGGCTGGTTCTTTTGTAATAGCTAGAGTTCGTTCAGTACCCTAATTATCTACACTTTGCTCATTAGCAGGTGGTTCTTGTGTATCAACCGTTGAGTCAGTAGTAGCCAAGACTTGGTCTGTTTTCCGGTCATGGTCATCAGCAGGTGGTTCTTGTGTGTGACACTTGCTGAGCCAGTAGCTGGTTCTTGTGGAACAACTACATGTTGATTATCTATTTCCTGTTTATTAGTAGGTGGTTCTTGTGTATCAACCGTTGAGTCAGTAGCAGCCAAGTTTGGTCTGTTTTCTGGTCATGATCATCAGCGGATGGTTCTGCTGGACTAGTAGCTGGTTCTTGTGGGGCAGCTACCTCTAGGTCATCTATCTTTTGCTCCTCAGCAGGTGGTTCTTGTGTAACACTTGTTGAGTCAGTAGCTGGTTCTTGTGGGGCAGCTACCTCTAGGTCGTCTATCTTTTGCTCCTCAGCAGGTGGTTCTTGTGTAACACCTGTTGAGTCAGTAGCTGGTTCTTGTGGGGCAGCTACCTCTAGGTCATCTATCTTTTGTTCCTCAGCAGGTGGTTCTTGTGTAACACCTGTTGAGTCAGTAGCTGGTTCTTGTGGGACAGCTACATGTTGTACATCGTCTTGGGTGTCTACTTTTGATAAATCAGCAGCTGGTTCTTGTGGAGCAGCTGCGTCTTCTGAAAGGAATGATGTCACAAAATCCTGAACATTTTGCATTTTGGTACCCAAGGGTGAGGAAGGTAAGGATTCAGGGTCTGGTGGGGTATGGGGTTTTACGATAATGGGTGGGGAATTTGGGGTGGCAGTCTCTGTTGCTGCTTCAGTAGACGTCCTCCTTCGTCTTTGAGGTAAGGAGGCAGGAAAAACAGTGGTTTTTCTTTTATGGGTAGCCTTCTCTGGGGTAGGAGGGTCATCAGAAGTGATAGCTTCTTTAATTGAGGCCCTTGTTCGTCTTTTTGATGGGGGCACAGCCTTTTCTTGCCTTTTCCTTTTTAGCTTAGCAAGGGGAATGTCGTCGTCTGAATCATCGCTGGGGGATATGGATAGTGGGAGTGGATGATTCAGGTAAATTATGAGGTGGGGTTGATGCAATGGAGGGTCAATTGAACTAACTGTCATGGTGGCTGGGGATCTTCAACATTTAATTGGGGAGTTTCGGCTGCTGC